>QVRM01003495.1:797500-1175000 GCA_003439945.1 Dermanyssus gallinae | reverse complement strand
GACATGCAGAAAGCAAGTGAAACCCATAACGAGCGAAAAACGAAGCGAAGGAACGATAAACAGCTGAGGACGTGAAGTTGTTGCTGTTGTGGTCATAGTCGTGTCGAGGAGGCAAGATCATCATCTTGTGAAGTGTGGTAGCTTTCTACGCTACTGTTGGCTGCTCTCTCGCCTGCTCACTGGCTGTCTGTTAGCAACCTGCCTGCCTGCCTGCATGCCCTCCTATCTATCGCATCATCTGTTGTTCTTTTCTAGGAGATTTTTCATGCAAGAAGATGCAGATACCGTTTACCGGTCTCGAACAGTAGTAACGCGACGCGTCGCAGAGTGAGACCGATCGCTTATATGCTTATATATATATATATATATATATATATATATATATACAGAAGCTATGTAAGTAGGATAGTTAGAAAAGCAGAAACCTAGTTCGACAGCGTATGTTGAGCGGGAGGCGGCGAGCGGATTGCGCAGCTCAACACGCGAAGTTACGCCTGTCATGGGCAAGCAAGAGACGTGCCACCCAGCACAGCCCGGCAGCGGGTGGTCACAACACAAACCTCTGACAGCGTCAGCCACGTCAATTGTCTGTTCGGTCTGGGCGGTGTGACGCTCTGCTCTGACGACGAGAGCGACACCAGCGTCGTTGTAGAAAGAAACACGCTCGTACACTGTACCTGCTGTACTATTCTGCTTGTTTACGTATCACTGTTACGACCTCATGCTGTTGCTGCTGCTGTTGCTGCTTAGTATAACGCATGTTGGTGTTGCACTGCTTAACTCACAGATGAACATCAGCAACAACAACAACAACAACAACAAAATAGCTTTGCTACATTTCTGCTAAGGCTAGTAGGCATGGTTGTCAACGTTTTGACATTCTGATTTATGATTATGGTGGTTGTTATTGTATGACTATCGGTGTTGTTTTTGCTACTGCTGCTGCTGCAACAGCATAGGAAACATAGGAAAGTGAAAAGGCGAGAGAGAAATGGAGTGAAGCACTTGATTTGCACAAGCATTGAGAAAAGAGAACAACCTCGCAAAAGTGACAGCGAAGAAGCTAAAGGTAAACTCGAGTTACACAGAAAGAAAGGAAAGTATGAGTGCAAGTAACTCAGAGGAATACGTATACTAGTGGAATAAGGATAATAAAGTACGGTGCGTCGAATCGAATGTGCGCTATTCCAACATCATCGACGGTGGTCGTCATCGCATTGTCGTCTGTTCAACTCTCACCACAGCTGTTCGGCTGGTCAATGAGGACGGCGGCGGCGGGCGGAGCAGTGAAAGCAGTACCAGCACCACCATCATCAACGAGACAACTACAGCAACAACCGCGTTATGAGAAAAGAGGTTGTTGCTCTCACGACGCTCATCAACGAACGACGCAACAGTCGTTGGCCACTGAATAAATGCATGAATGACTGGATGAATACAACATAAAACTGCCCTGCACCCAAACACACAGAGACGCCCGATAGCTGAGCTGATTGAGAGCCACAAAGACCCGTAGCGGCCAAAGACACCAACAGTAGAGCAGATGAGAGTCAGAGAGACAGATCACAGGCAGGCAGGCAGGTAGACAGTCAGATCACATTCATACAGGGAAACACAGATAGGCTAGCAAGCAGGCACAGAGATTACCTGAATAGCTGCGGCGGCGGCGGTGGTGGTGGCAATGGCGATGGCCCTGTATGTGTATGCTGATCTGCTTCTAGGTCGTTGACGTTTTCCCAAACAAAACAACACGTCCCGAGAGGGGCTTGTCGACTGACCAAGTACAGTGATACAGAGCATTAAAGCTGCAATTTAATTTCGACTGGCAATACAAGGTACCAGATAAAAATAAAAACAGAGATATGACGAGAGAGAGAGAGAGAACGGGGCAGTGGGGCGAGAGAAGTTGAACAAATAGAAAAAGGACGAAGAGCTGGAAGAGACGAGGAACATTTATTTTTTGTCGTAATTAGCCCTCCAAAATAACCCAATTCTAAAATATCTGATTCTGTTTTCTTTCCTACATACGGATACACATACATGCTCCCATTCGCCTCCCCTCTCTCTCTCTCTACCTTTCTTCCACGTTCTCTTACAATTTATCTTTCGTTGAGTCTATGTTTCCCCACTCTGGCTCGGTTCGTGGTTCCTTGTTAGATGTTTCAGTCGCCGCCGCCGCTGCCGCTGCCGCAACAGTAGCAGCAGCAGCACAATACAATGAATTCATTTATTAGTCACTTGGCGAGAATCTTTTTATCCTGTTACAGGCGACTACTAGGGGTGGTCAGTCAAGCCAGCGAGTCAGCAGCAACGACAGCAACGACGACGACGACAACTACAACAACAACAAGACCACCACCACCACCACCAACAACAACAACAACAACAACAACAACAACAACAACAACAACACCAACAACAACACCAACAACAACAACAACTACAACAATAACAACACCAACCCAACTACTGGCTGGACTACCTACAAGTTTATTATGGGCGATTGTCATCATCAGCGTTGCGCCTGCGGCGGCTGGCGCACACAATACAGCCGCTAACTGCGGTCGCTTCGACGAGGCCGCGGCCAGTCGGACAACGCCGAGAGACGGGCGGCGACTGCCACGTCGAATCGACTGTGAACGAACGAACGCACGGACGCACGAAGCAAGCTGCTGCTGTTGCTGCTGCTGCTGCTGGAAACAGGTGATGATGCGGCGCGTGATAGCAATGATTGCCAGCGTCGCCACGACGCTGGCAATCATTGCTAGGCCCACCCACCCTGGTTGACCCACCCTACCTGCCGGTCATCAGTTCGTCCATGCAACCGTTCGCTTTGTCCGTCTGGCCGGCCGGCCACCTCATTGAGGAGCTTGAGTGACGACTCGTCCGTCCGTCCGTCCGGCCAGAGTGTCGAGCTGACCGGGGGAAAACCACCGGCGTCGACTAAGACTAATAAAGCGCCACCATCGGTGGGTGACTACCACCACCCTACACTACAGTAGTCGCGGCCGCCGCCGTCATTAGATACCTGTTACAGATCTCATTTGCTTCGGCTGGATCCTGTGCGGCCATAGGCGGTTGGTTCTTTTCCTGCCTTTTTTCTTCAAGAATTCCTGCCTACCTTCCTTCCTTCTTTATAGGTTGGTTGCACAACTGTCGAGCCTGGTGGCGTGGTGGCTTAGGTCTGCGCCTCGCAGCCGCAAAAGACACAGCCGCAGCTGCAAATAATGTTAATTAAATCGTTTCAACTGTTTTTGTTCACGCCCCTAGCATACACACACAGTGTTGGCGGAGGAGGTATATGTCGCCGGGTTTCCAAGAACGACATTCGAACTCATATCTACTCTATCTGGTATGCTGATTTTATACTTAGCTGCCGACAATGTTGATCGAATTGTGCGTGATGTTTACTGCACAACGATAATCACGCGCTCACAAGGTCTGTATTAAGGCTTTGGCATAACCGACAAGTAAAGCATTTGCTGACCATGCATCACCTTGTATAAACGACGAATGCATTGATTGCCACAATTTTTAGAGATAGTTTATTTTAAATCGAGCCTGGCCTAATCGCGAAGACTCTTTGCCCTCATGAATTGAACTTGGCCAAGTCCGGAAGTATGATAGCGACAATCCGCGCCAGCGGTTTCTTCCTTAGCATGGGCGCGCACAAGGCTGTAACGCTAGTCCTCGGCAACGTCTTCAACTGCTTAAGAAGATATTATATGCTTAGAGAGGTAGGGAAATCTGTATCAGAACTGTTTCATCACACAAAACTGGCTTACCGTCAGCCGTGTTACGCCATCGAGTGTTTCGCCGATTTACTTAAGTAATTCTCAAGCATATTGTGTCTGGATCACCCGTATTTTGGGAAGCTGCGACTTAGCCTGACAACACAAATTTCTGCACCACCTTATTGGTGTCATTACATAGAAAATAGCTTAACTATTCACCTAGAGATGCATTACAACATAACAAACGTCAGGCCTTACTGCCTAGAACAAATGGGTAACTGGGTCTTTCGGATGTTGTGCTAACCGCTAATTCTGCGGAGATATCTTCGACACATAAATAATGTGCCGTCTGTCATAAAGCTGACTCATGATGCTTCGATTTCCAAAGCACGGCTTCCATCACTCCATAGCCTAACATTAAGTTTATTACACAAACGGAGGTACACTTATACCAGGTATGCATGCACGATAGCGTTACAAGGTCGACGACATATCTTGCTACCGTTTACGCAGAGAGATGTTCTCGATATGCGTTTGTTACACTTCCACAAATCAACTAGCTTACGGCAGCACACTTAAGGTGTACATACTCGACGTAGGTAATAAGACCTTAATAATAGGCAATGTGACTCTCTAAAATGCTGTTATTCCCATCTAAGAAGGCCCCGGAGGATCGAGCTTCTCAGAGGAACGACACTGGTGGGAAAACAACCGGTGATTTATTTTTAGGCTTCATAGAAAATTGAGATTCTAGAAATTCCCTAATATTATCAAGAACGTGTTCGTAGAGCAGTCAAGTAACATGTTAAAGTGGAGCCCAGGGGCGAAAGAATCTTTGCTCTCATGTCAAGCGAACACCTCCAAAGCAACGTTTAAAGAATCTGAAGTGTATTAACTTATATATTAAAGTATATTTATGTAGCTGGAAATCCTAGA
The DNA here is from genome assembly GCA_003439945.1 of Dermanyssus gallinae. Taxonomy (NCBI): domain Eukaryota; kingdom Metazoa; phylum Arthropoda; class Arachnida; order Mesostigmata; family Dermanyssidae; genus Dermanyssus; species Dermanyssus gallinae. Next base: position 1,170,330 of record QVRM01003495.1, on the reverse strand, counting down.
TTAGGAAGCAATACATACTTTTAGGAAGCATACGTGTAATACATATATAAACATATGCTGACTTCTGCTGAGCCATTTTAGGTCAATCAGCGAAATGACGCTGAGAAGAAAGGACAACACATTTGAAATAAAAGAGTCGTAACTGCAAATGACATCACGGCACTGATGTGTGTAGGAGTGCGTAATCATAGAAACGTCAAGAGATCATCAACCTGCAAAGGGATTATTGATTTGCTTATTTATTTAATAATTTTAATCCAATATATACATCTTTAGAAATCAGATCACATCGAAGAGCGTACTGAACACATTGCGACTGCCCTAAAGCTTATCTTCGTCGTCTTCGGTATTGACCATCGTTCCCGTATGCGTAGCCATAAAAATCTTTACCATTCCGAAAGTTTCGCGTGAGCAGATGACCCACTAGCGGTAGCGCGAGCGGTGCCGATCCCGCCAGAGCTAACAAGCCATGATGGGCCTTGTGCTTAAAGGCTGCAACGGCCCACCCATTCTGGTAGCCGGGCTGTAACGTCGCCAACAGTGAGAGGACACATGCGACTATTAACGATGCTTTGACAACCCCCGCCACCGCCTGGAAACAGAACATCATCAGCAACAAAAATAACAAAAACTCTTATTCATTTGTATAGTAAATACGCAAAGTATGGACTAGCTGAAATCCTACGGCCATGGGTACAGACTGAGATTGTCATAACTTTTCCTACTAACGATTAGATCTTTCTCTGCTTCAGCCAGGTCAAAAGAGTCTAACTTAATCGATGACATAACACCTCTGTTTAAGTTGAATAGATTCATAATGAAGATGACCAGGCTGGAGGGCTGTGGCCTTACAGGTCAGGATGCCACACTTGCAATTTATCTGATTGCCAATTTTACAGATGATTTCGCCAGATGAGTACTTATATTGACAGTACCCAAAAATACAAAACAAGAAAATTGAGGAGCACAGCTTCCTTAATAAAGCAATTAGATTAAAATGTATTTCTCTACTAAATGTGGGTACTCATACGCAGATTCAAACGTGTGAATATAGGTTCACTATGCACCGACAAAAGAAGCAACTATTTACGGGAAATCTTCTTAGAACTTATTTAAACTTTTTGTTTCCGAGAGGTGTAGGATCTAAAACACTAAGTATCTTACAAAAATTAAGCCGTTCTAACGAGTCATTTTGCGGCGCGGGCTATTTTAAAGATTCGCCTGGATTCTATTATATCTATTTAATTTCTCTGTAACTGATAACATTAATATCCTAAAATGGGCGTATAGACGTATAGTTATTAGTTTACACCTGAATCACATCCGCGACATCTAGTCAGTTCAGTGACCTGCATATCATTGAAATGTCTCATCGATCAAGACATTGTTCACGAGGTAATTTATGATGCCATTTTTCCTCGAGTAACTTAAGTGATGTACATTCCCTTAACTCATTACCCAGACCGTATTATATTTTGGCCATGGCTAATATCAGATTATTTAAGTCTATAGTTAAATTACGTTTTGGGGATTCTCAGAGGTAGACTGTTGCGATTTCTGTAGGTGTCGAATATAAAATAAAATGATAAATATGAAGGTAGCATGCCACGGAGGCTTTTACACGCAAGAACGCCTAATCAAATTTGTAAAGTGATGGTATGCATATATATATATATATATATATATATATATATATATATATATATATATATATATATATATATATTAACTGATGGTTGGTTATATTGCGCTTATAATATTGCGCGTACAGGGAAAGCACACATTTACACAAACGTATATTCATCACAACTCCAAAGGTCGAGTCAACGGAACTATTTTGTCAATCGGCCTGCCGGCAACCCAGGCCGATGTGATTAGTCGTTACCGCAGTCATTGATACACACGCACAAAAACTCGTGTAGTAAGACAACGTTATTCATAATTAGATCTAAATAATTTGCAACTAAACGTATCGATGCCTCATTAAAGACGTTTAGCCTGATGAAGAGCGAAATACCGCAGAGCCGCTTTTGCCGGCCGTAAACTCATTTTCCCAGATTATGATTCCGCAATATTTGCACGCTCCTGAATAAAATGAGGGAAACTTGGATCTGTCTGATGCCGACTAATAACGAGTCATCGGTGCAAACTTGGTAGTCTGTATTATGATCCATCGATGACCCCTGCCGAAATCTTGGGAGATAAAACTGCAGGTTGGTGTTATTATTATTATTATTATTATTATTATTATTATTATTATTATTATTATTATTATTATTATTATCACAGTCGTCATATTATGAAAGGCCTCCATTATTGTCGTCGGTGTCCGTATTTGTAATTGGCATAGATTCCAGTAAATATCTTAAGGTTTCTACAAACAGAGCACTGCATCGTCTATCCCACCAAAATACATTAGAGCTGGAGGTTGGTTACTACATATATATATATATATATATAGAGAGAGAGAGAGAGAGAGAGGTTAATTGCTCCGCGACCCTGACAATGATGCGGGCATTATGGTTACGTGAAGCTTTATTAGAAATAACAGATGACGGGATAATTATGTGCACGCTTATTTTACTCGTTGCAGGTAGCGGTGTCAGCGGTGTCACTATTTGTGATTTATTCACTCTTACAACATTCCTTACTCTTGTCTACTTCTGTGAATATCAGTCGCATTTAGCTGCTTTTGTTGTGTTTTTTTTCACACATAACAACGTATTGTCAACGGGCGCCGTTGTGGTGATATTGTCATTTCTACGCGAGTTGTTACGACCCTGACAGCCATGTTGCTAAATCGGATGGAGCAACAAGACCGGCTTCCTTCATATATGACGAAAGACTGTTCTGTGTAATGAAGCTGCACCCCCCTCCAGAGCAGTTGGCAGTGAAAGGCAAGAAGAATGGAGAGGGGTTATTGGTGGCCGTGCTATATTCTGTTGTGGTGGGGCAAGTAAGTTAAAAAGTGATATGCTTGAAAAGGAACATTGCGGATAATTTTACCAGTAGCGCCGCTTTCCCTCGCTAAACCTCAAATACGTTGTCGTTGCTGGCTTTGTGTTTCCGCAACCAGGCGGGGTTTAATGAAGACAAAAAACAAATGCCTGAGGTCCATGGCTTACTTCGTGGGATCTATGTGCAGATCAAGAAGAAGTTTTGAACAAGCAAAGATTTATTAGAGCTAAGGTTGAATTGAATATGCCCTGGTCTTCCGCTAGGATGACAAAGTTTGCAGCGTTGTGACAAATCAAAACAGCAATTGAGTGGTCATCCAGTCCGTTCATCCATATATATATATATATATATATATATATATATATATATATACATATATAAAGTGCGTTGCAAAAAATTAGCAACTCATGTTTTTTGGTGATAATTTCGGCTTGATTTATTTGAACTTTTTGAAATTTAAACACGAGTATGTTGTTAATTTCGTCTCAATCTCACAATCGGTTCATACAAAAAAATAAAAAAGTGTGAAAAAACAGTGTTGCAAAATATTAGCAACAATAACATGCTAACAACACAGCTCTTGTTTGTAAAGGATAGTCAATGCTACAGCTGATATTCGATCCCGGGGATCAAATGTCAGGAATATTGTCTAGCTAAATCAATCATTCTATAGCTGCAAAATACTCTACAGCTCAGTCGTTGTGCCGAACTAACAGCGAAGCGTATGTTTAAACCATGGGTCGTACAAAGGATCTCTCGGATAACGAAAAGACAAGAATTAAGGCATATGCTGAGCTCGGTCATACAGTAACTGCTATAGCAACCAGATTAGGACGGCATAAGAGCACTATCAGCAGGTTCTTACACCCTGGAGTGAACCAAATGTGCAGATCTAACAGTGGGCGTAAGCCAGTTTTGACTATTCGATATCGTCGTAGGATCATACAGTTGGCTACTCATGACCAAATGTCTTCTTCCAGGATCAGGACTATTTTGGGAGTGCCGGTGCACCGATCCACAGTGTACCGAGTGTTAAGTTCTGACAAAAACGTGCGATACGCGAAAAGTAAGCTTATGTCGCGACTGCAACCGAAGCACATTGACGCACGGCGTGAATTTTCGCATAGATACCAAACTTAGGACAACGAATGGAAAAACATCGTCTTCTCGGATGAAAAAAATTTAATCTCGATGGCCCTGACGGCTGTCAGTACTATTGGCACGACTTACGGAAGGAACCTAAATGGTTCTCGAAACGTGTGGCCGGTGGTGGCTCTGTGAAATAATGGGGCGCGTTTGGATATAATGGGAAGTCTGATCTAGTCGCGATTGTGGGCCTAAATAATTTTGACAAGTACCAGCGTATCGTCGGTTCCCAGTTAGAAGCCCATTTCAGAAGAATTGGGGGATCTGACGCAGTTTTTCAACAAGACAACGCCACGTTTCATACCTCGGCTAGCACTATAGCCCTTTTGCAAGAACAAAGAATGCCACTTTTTGACTGACCTGAATCCCATCGAAAATCTTTGGGGACATTCGGTGAAGCAGATTTACGCAAATGGTCGAGAATATGATAATTTGTCGGACCTCAAAGAAGCTGTCCACCAAGCATGGACAAATATTCCACTTTCGCACTTACAACAGCTCATTAACTCCATGAAAGACCGAGTTTACGATTTGATTCAGAAGAAGGGACGAAAAACCCGCTTCTAAAATAGAATATGTAGTATCAAATAAGTCATACAGCCCTGCTAAGAATCGATTACGCCGTAAGGCGTTATTGTTGCTAATATTTTGCAACACTGTTTTTTCACACGTTTTTTATTTTTTGTATGAAGCGATTGTGTGATTGCAACGACCATTACACCATGCTCGTGTTTCGTCATGTACATCATGCCCTTAAAATTTCAAGCCATTCAAACCGAAATTATCACAAAAAAACATGAGTTGCTAATTTTTTGCAACGCACTTTATATACCAGGCCGCCCGCCAACGTTACTCGCGGTTCTAATATATATATACAGGGTGCAGGAATATTTGAAGAGCGATATACAGAATTGTAGAGCTCGTTAAAGCAAATGTTTTTTTTCCAATGGAACATGGTCTCTGAGAAGTCTTGTTTCGGAGTAAGAGTGAAATTACTACAATTTGTGACACTGGTGTTTTTGCCCGACATAGATGAACAAAATGTACTGTTGCGAGACAACCAGTCTTACTACACAGAAACTAAGCACACCTTCGAATTCGTGATAAAATTCTGCTTTATCCGAAGAATATGCAAGGCCGGTCAGAAGACGCTTAGAAGAGAATTTGCTAAAACTAAAGTTTTTTATTAGCGTTCACGCCAAATACTTCAGAATCATAACCCTACAACCACTCACAGCGCTCAAAAAGGACATATTCGGCCAATGCGCAATTCATGGCGATCATTTTGGTACCAAACATGTAAAGGCGAGATGTGGTTGCGGAGTAATTACGATTTTTTCGGAGAGCATGTCCAGGATAAATGCATGAAAAATGACGCGCTGCGGCTGTCGCGCGACACGTTTTCAAGAACTTCATTTTTGGCGAATTCTCTTCTAAGCGACCATGTCGCGTCGTCTGACCGGCCTTGCATATCCTTCAGATGGAGCATAGAAAGACTGGTTGTCTTGCAACAGCACATTTTGTTCTCCTATGTCGGGCAAAAACACCAGTGTCACAAATTGTAATAATTTCACTCTCACTCCGAAACAAGACTTCTCAGAGACCATGTTCCATTGGAAAAAACATTTGCTTTAACGAGCTCTACAATTCTGTATATCGCTCTTCAAATATTCCTGCAACACCCTATATATATATATATATATATATATATATATACGTACATCATTATACTTACAACAACAACAACAACGATAACAGCTTCAACAGTTGGCGTTTATTGTTCCACTTCACGAAGATCATGACTGTGCCGTCCGCACTTGACAGTGCGCTATTTGGAAAACTTGGGTCATTTTGGATGCGCGCATGTCGAAACGGCGAAAAGATGTGAGCATAGTAGAATAACTTCGCAATCGCCAGGTTGTTCAACATTCATATTCAAAGAAATGTAGTTCAACCTACATTGCAATGTGCCGTAAAAAGTTGAAGACGATATCAACAGACAACGCCAATATTCTAACATGTCTGAACTCATGATGTGGGTTATTTAATGAAAATTAGGCGTATGATAAGTCATAGTGAGCAAAAGCGTTAGATATGGGCCTGTTTAAAGTGTTTCTCATAGTCAATAGGGCTTCCCTGGAGATGAAGCGCATCGTTGCTAACCTCGTCTTTCGTCTCCTTAAAAAATAATAGCCTTAATTTGATCCACATTTATAACAATTTTAATGATCCTGCTTTATTGTGGTGAATATCGTATTATGGGTGCTGATACATGACGGCTACTTTGTGTCTGGCTACAGAAGTTACTTGTTTGTTACATGTTGCTGCCATGACGTCTATAGCCTACGTAAGAAGCCATTACGCAAATGAGGGAAAGTAGCATCGCATCTAATTCATTCATAGGATGCTTCTGTTCTGGCTTTCGCCGACTCTTTTAACTTGGACTCTCTGTGCTCGAAGATGTATGTTTTGTTGTCTTACTCTCGCTTTCTTTATTTCGATCTTTTTATATCAGATCAAAGCCTCCCTTGCATAGCGGCGGTTCATCAACGAGCTCATTCAGTGCAAGGCGTCGGTCGGTGGGTCGCACGCTTAGATTTCTTAGCACGACTAAGCCACTAACAACAAACACGGGCCAACTAGAACTAGGTAGGCCACAGCTCAGCTGTCTCTACCGCTGTAGGCTGATCTGGCTATTTGCGAGAAGGTCGCCGCTTTTTTCCTTCCGTTCATTCGTCCGCTTGGTTGCTTGTTCTCTGCTTCTATCCGGCGGGTCCGCACTGATCTGTCACTGCTGGTCTAACAAACCTACAGCCGAATCGGTTAGAGGTTTGTTAGGCCAAAAGCGACATACCAATGAAGGTGCTAAACCTTCGCCATTGTTTTTTTAATAGAAGGGTTTGCGTGCGGTGCGCCAAGCTCAAGGAAAGCCTGACAGACGGGGAAGAAATGATAGCTAAATAAATGCTGCCGTTACCTGTAGAGTCACACTGCTAAACGTATTTTCCTCATCTTTAAATTCGTTTTTTTTTTAGCTTTTAGTAGCTTTTTTTAGTAGCTCTTTTTTATACATCTTATTAGACGTAAAGTCACGCTAGGCATAGCTTGTCGCAACGAGCAAATTCACCAACTTGAGAGCACATCAAATTTGCCCTTCATCTAAGTTCAGATAGCAAATAGGCTCAATCAATCAAGCTTTTATTTCACCATAAATTAGTAGATTAGGAACAATACAACGATTTAGGACAGTACATATTTTACTCGTGAGGTAACAGACTCCCCTTCAACTTCAGTACATTCGAGTATGTGGTAGCAAATAGGCTCGTAAATACGTCACGAAGAAGACATACTCGTTCATCTCAAAGAACTATGTACTCTAGTAGTCTATATGCAACTAGAACGTCACCTTGAACCTAGAACGTAAGACATCGTTATGTAATTTAGTTGGAAACAACTAATATTAGATTTTCCCTTCGCCCAAGACCATTCAATGCAAATGAGTACTTAAATCGGAACAGTAGAGAATGCCGCCACGTCTAAATTATCCTACTTCGAGCCTCCATGGTGTTATTAAATTCACTGATTACTACGAGACTTCAATTCAATCCTATCAGAAGTCTTCGACGATGTGGGGTACGTGATATTATATATACAGGGTCATTCATATCGTTATGTACTTATTGCGTCGTTTGGTAGAACTCGGCAAGAGAATATTTTTTCCCAATGACAGTAAGGGACGGAAACGTCTTGTTTAGGATAGAGAGTATAATTATGAATGTAGTTATTCTGCCATTTTTCTCCTACATAGTTGTGCAAAATGTACGTTTGCAAGAGAACCATTTGCACAACAATACACTTTGCCAAGACGTTTCCACCCCCTCCTTCCACTAGGGAAAATTATTTTCTTGCCGAGTTCTACCAGACCTAAAAATATGTACCTTACTTTCTCATACACCCTATGCAAGTATGCATGCCTTCGTTCTCGATATGGCTATCGAAAAAGCTTAGTTACTTGACAACTACGTAACGCAGCACCACCACTTCAGTACGAAAATGATGGGCATATAATTGCGTGAGAATGGTTTTTGGGCATACATTTCTGGTCGTAATGGAAAAAATTACGATTTGTCATAAAAAAGCTTTAACGTAACATATAGACTTTTTATGATTTTTCATAATCTAGTTGTTCGCTTTTTGCTACTCAAGCTAGTGAAGTATCTTTGGTGAAGAATTTTCCTCCGAAAACACCGGTATAATCGGTCCCGTCATGCGTTAATTGGTTCACCCGCAGACGTAGATTCCGCACAGCTATGTAGGAGAAAAAGGCAGAATAACTACATTTATAAATTTTACTTCCTCTCTTCTAAACAAAGACGTCCTATACAGAAACTTAGCGCATGATCGTGTTCGTGAGAAAAGTCTGCCTCTTCTGAAGAATATATAACGCCGATCAAAATATGCGACATAATAGTTTAGAACAGAAATCACAAAAATGAAGTTATTTAATTAGCTTTCACACCAAATACCTCAAACTAATTACCCTACGACCACTCAAAGCGCTCAAAACTAGCAAATTCAGGCAAACACACATTTCATGACGATCATTTTATCACTAAACGTATGGCCATGCGGGCCGCGGTTGCGGAGTAATTGAGATTTTTCGGAGGGATTATCGAAATTGAGTGCATTCATAATTGACCTAGAGTGCTTTATCTGATGGAGTAGGTCATTTGTGCATGCACTCAATCGCAATTACTTAGCAATCATAGTTTGCATTTGGTATTAAAACGATCGGCATAAAATGCATGATTATGAGTGAAAGTGTTAGTTTTGAGCGCTGTAGTCGGTCGTAAGGTTATGATTTTGAGATACTAAACGTGAAGGCAAAAAAATAACTTAACGTCAAATACGAGGATCTGCTTAGTTTATCTATAGAAGAACCGGCTGTCTCGTAATTGCACATTTTATGCTCCTATATCGGGCAACAATGCCAGTGTCACGGATTTTAGTATTATTACTCTCACTCCGAAATAGGACTTTTTAGAGACCATGTTCCATTGAAAAAATATTTGCTTCAACGAGCTGTACAATTCCATATATCGCATTCAGAAATACCCCATATATATATATATATATATATATATATATATATATATATATATATATATATATATATATATATATATATATATATATATATATATATATATGGGCGAATGTTATTACATGTCGATTAAACAAACCCTAGTGCGTTACCTTCTAGGACGGCAAAGTAACACGTTTCACATAGCTATGTTTTATGGATATTACTTCTACGCCTAGAGACACCTTATAGAAACACGAAGTAAGAACTCTAACAATCAGTGATACCTGTATGGATATAAAACCTCTTGTTGCAGTACAATGCGTGTGTATGTCCAGACTATAAGATTTTGAAAAAACTGTTACCAGATATGCTTGAATATATTGATTCGAAGTTAAATTACGTCGAGAAAAATGAGTCATTAGAAGTCTACTTTCATAACAAAAATTGTATCTACCAATTCCTGGTGAAATAAACTTGTATATAAACAAAATCAAGTAATAGCTCCACTAGGAATATAGCGAGCAACCATTTAAAAACATAGCGGAACGCATTCTGCGTGTTGTTTCTACAACATGTTCTCATTCAACCGTCAGCCTCGACTGAATCAGCTGAATGAGAACTGAAGGGTAGAACGTAACAGTAAAGCATTGTGCAGCGCCTCCTCTTTCTTCTAACGGTGGCAGTAGAGCCTTCCAGTAAAATAAATTTCTAGCTAGATCCTCGTATGCAAGCCAAGGTCTTGCATTGTTGAGTCAAAGTTTTGTTTTTAATCACTTTGCCACCCTGATTTATTTTTCCGCCCGATTGCGGCCGAGGTAGATCAGTGGTCTTTTTTGTGAAGAATTTGATGTATCATGGAGCTGTCAGTAACTAGGGTGAGACTTAAAAACCCATTGAATCGTATTCCTGTCCAGTCTGCAAGTTAACTTTATGCCCTCTCAAAAGCACAAGCTCCGCCAAATCAGCGGAACAGGCACGCATTTAAGCACATAGCAGTAGTCAAGAAACTTATACAGATGTTTCAAAATTAAAATGTATCCTGATTCAATGCAGCCCCATAGATGACGAACAGCTGCCGTATTTCAAACGGCACTAGGTACACCTGATATCTACAACTCACACACACACATACATATATATCTCAAAATCTCTTTTAATTTTGAAACATCGGAACGAGTCACATTTTTGTATCACACTTTGTCACAATAATAATAATAATAATAATAATAATAATAATAAAAACGGAAATAGTAGATGTCCTGAGATAACTGAGACTCTCGCTAACACCCTACTCACAGTAATGCAGATAACTTAAACCGGAACTGCGAGGCGACAACGAATGCTTATCCCAGAACATGCTCATATGTTCCGCCAGTCACCTTTGCACTGAATACCTGGTATGAGCGAGCGGGTCCTGCTAAAACACGCTTTGCAAACTGTTAGCCACGAAATGTATCCACAGTTCCACTATCATACTAGTTGGCAGAACATGCAAGTTGTTTACTTCCTATGTCACTGTTGGGCTATTTTTTTTCTTCTTTCTTCTGCTTTCAGATCAGCGACAACTAACTTACCAGCGAGCTTCTCGGCCACATTTCTACGGCGCCGTAGCGTTGGTCTGACGCGCGCTAACCGCCACTATTGAACCCTGGTGAACTGGTGACGGTAACTTCAGGCTGACGACGCTCCACGACTGCCAATCGGTGACGGTGTAGCGGCCACAGCGCCACAACGAATGAGCGTTGAGTGAGCGCGAGAAGATGAATGAGACCTACTGAAGTGCCGGCACTTTAGTACACGACGGCGGCATCGGTTCACTAATCGGACTAAGTCTAACTGCTGCCTTGTGGTTGGTTGTTTGACGTTTGCGACTGGTCGACGCTGGCGTCGTTGTTGACCCGCCGCGCGCCGACGATCGACGCTGGCGATGCGAACGACTTTGCCGCGCGGGGTTCGCCCTCCGCCGCCGCCGCCGCCGCCACCGCTCGCCTCAGCTTTTGCAACATCGATGCTCAAGCGCAATCCAGCGCAATTATATCTTTGACGTAGAAAGGAAATACCACCGACACAACGATATTGATACAACGCGCAACTTTCGGTTGGATCCATTCGTACCGACTTGTCTGTGTTCGCTTCTAGATTCTTCTCGATTTACACAGCGTAACAGCGTATTCGGCGCAAGAGCCCAGCTAATATGAGGATAGTAGTATGTAGTTGGTGAATGCATACACGCACACACACACACATAAACAGAGGTGTCGGCTGATGATGTCGACACCTGTCTGCCTGCATTAACCAACGTCACCACACACGTCATCGATGACATACTACCCGTCATAATGGCATAGAGCTTGTTATAAAACCAGTGGCTTACTTAACGCTTCTTAAGATGAAAAACGATGAGATTACGACTGATTTTGGACGCCAGTTCTTTGTTAAGCATGCACTGAGTAGGAAATGTCAGGAATGGGAATTACACGAGAGTGGCTCTTTAAACTTATATTGACGTGCGTTTATATATATATATATATATATATATATATATATATATATATATATATATGTATATAAAAAAAAAAAAAGAATTTTCCAAATCATGTTTTTAAATTTATCTTATTCGATATACTCCCCAAGATGCTCAATACACTTTTTCCACCAAGATTTCAGAGCTTTTATACCTCTTAAGTAGAATTACGCGTCTTTATACTGAAAATAGGCATTGACAGCAGCCTTAACCTCTTCATTGCTGGAAAAACGCTTTCCACCGAGACTATTCTTCAAATGTTCGAAGAGGAAATAATCAGAGGGGGCCAGGTCTGGAGAATAGGAAGGTTGTTCAATAAGTTCAAACCTCAGTTGGGCCAGTTTTGCCGATGCTTGCCGGGACTTGTGTGCAGGAGCATTGTCCTGGTGAAACAGGACAACCTTCTTCTGCAAAGCGGGCCGTTTCACGATGAGTTCTTGCTAAAAGCAGTCCAACAGTCTTGCATAATATTCTCCTGTGATCGTTTTACCGCTCTCAAGGTAGTCGACCAGCATTATTCTACGTTGGTCTTAAAAAACTGTAGCCACCACCTTTCCGATCAATGCCGTTGTCCGCACCCTCTTCGGAGGTCCTTCATCAGGTGCACACCATTGGCAAGATGCTTCTTGGGTCTCGGGAGTGTAGTGATGGACCCAGCTTTCATCGACAGTCATGAATCTGCGCCAAAAATCCGACGGATTTTTCGACATCTTGGCTAAATTTCGCTGTGAAGCGGAAACACGCGCGTCTTTTTGGCCTTGGTTGAGCAAATGCGGCACTCATTTTGCTCTGAGTTTTTTCATCTTCAAGTTCTCGTGCAGGATGAAATGCACACTACCCAAACTGATCCCCAAGGCCTCCGCTATCTCCTTAATGTTCATTCGCTTATCTGTGCCAACGATGTTTCGCACTTTCTTTATGTTTTCCTCATCAGTTGCCGTTTTTTGGCCTCCTGGACGTAGTTCATTATCGGTGCTCCTGCGACCTCTTTTTAACACATTAATCCAGTTGGAAACGGTGGCAAAACATGGCGCAGAGTCACCGTACGTCTCGTCCAACCCAATTTTTACTTGGGTCGCATTCCAACCTTTGAAATAAAAATGCTTGATAACCACTCGAAACTCTTTTTTCTTCATTTTTAAAAATCACGTCGATACGTTGCACGGGAAAAGCTATCAAACGAAATCGCAACGGCCAATCACCATAATATTTTGAGTGCTAGCAGTCGAAAAGTTGCAGTTCCTAATAGCGGTGGAAGCGCGCCAAAATTCGAATTCTAAAAAGCTCATTCTAAGAACTTATTGAACTACCGGTATATATATATATATATATATATATATATATATATATATATATATATATATATATAATATATATATATATATATATATATATATATATATAAAAGACTATTTTTCCTACAGTACTGTAAGAACATTACTGTCAATGTCGAATGTCTAATTTTAAAGATAATTTTACTTTTCAATTGAAAAAAATCGTCTTGGAAATATCGCTTATTATTTTAATCACGGGAGATTTCCAAACACCTATAATTTACCACTACAATTTCAAGCAAAATGCGTCACCTATGCGTATTTTCGTCACCTACGGTTGTCGCCTTGACGCTGCTACGCCTTAAAGTGATACAAAATATAGAACATCATTGGACATTAAAAGCACCAATGAAGTTACGGCGAAAAAAATGATATTGCTTTGTAAATAATCAGCTCCAATTTTAAATACACCAATGTTTAAAAAATAAAACATACAATTTGAGGCGTCATTTTTAGTAGCTTGCTAATTCATGCGCTTAATATATCAATAATTGACGTTGCGTTCACCAAAGTAGTTCTTTGGAAATGGCCCTGCGTAGTTGTATATATATATATATATATATATATATATATAGAGAGAGAGAGATAGGAAGAAATCGAGTCTCTCAAGAAGATATGCGATACATGGAATTGCAGAGCTCACTAAAGCAAATGTTTTTCCATTAGGACGTAGTCTCTGAGAAATCTTGTTTTGGAGTGAGAGTGATATTACTAAAATCTGTGACACTGGTATTATTTCCTAACATAAGAGCACACAATGTGCAATTTCCTAACATAAGAGCACAAAATGTGCGATTTCGACACAACCAGTTCTCCTGTACAGAAGCTAAGCACATCGTCATGTGCGTGAAAATTCTGCTTCTTCTAGAGAACATATCACGACGGTCAGAAGATGGGACATTGTCGTTTAGAAGAAAATTCGCAAAACAATGAAGTTTTTTTATTAGCATTCTCGATCAATACTTTAAAATAATAATCCTACAACTATTCATAGCGCTTACATATACAGTGCGCGGCGACGGCATTAAATCTACGGCGATCCGATCCATAGTTGCGTAGTAATAAAGGTTTTCCGGCGGTCATGTAGAGATTAAATGCATGCATAAATTAGCTTCTCCCAGACAAATCACTTTAGGTCATTTATGCATGCACTCAATCTCGACATGCCGGCCGAAAAATCTTAATTACTCCACAATCACGGCTTAATCTCTGAGCAAACTAGACAATGAGGCTTCTCCAAGACTTCGAGTTTCGTGTCAGCATTATATGTTTTAAGTTAGCTACCACCCCCAAATTCAGACATATTAAGCGTTGCTCAAGAGATAAACAGCAATGAAGGTAAGAGATTAAGCCATATTATTATGTCCCGGGAAAGCGCTTGGACATTGCATCACTTTTTCCAAGTATTTTGCGAATTAAGAGCACCTTAACTGAGATTGCCTGTCAATGTCGCTGTTATTCGTATCTTATCTCTAGTATCAAACATACATGGATGAGAACCTTTTCCCGAGCGCCTCCGTAGTCCTTAAATATAATATAGTCATGATGTCAAATGGTCACCAATATACGGTTTAGAATAAAACATGACGTCTATATTAAATTTGTAAGGGTAAAACGCGTCTTGGGGAGCCTTAGAGTCCTAACGGAAACCAAAGGTACATTTCTGATGTGAAGGTATTTAGGCGTAATGTGCAAGTACATTCAGGCAGCATAAAAAGTAGCGTTGCATCCGTGCGTTGAACTTTCAGATGCTTTATATATTTCAGAACTTATATATATATATATATATATATATATATATTAAGTATGTTTGCTCTGATTAATAATTATGTGTATCATATCTAAGTTTAAGGAGCAGTAGTCAACTTGAGTAAAATTACGTTGGGAGACGATGTTGTGTGGATTCCAGAAGAAGAAACGCTTAGCAAATCTCCTGTTCGTTTTGTTGCCATGCAGAGTATAAGACAGAGCTAGCCGCACTCAACTCGATGCAGCATCTTAGCGTCCCCAAAATAACAATGTATTTGACTGTAGCGTCAACACAAAAATCGATTTTGGCTTTATTGGAGAGGCAGCAGCGGTCACTGGAAGCTAAACTAAAGTAACTCGCGTATAGTGTATCGTTTTTTTACAGACAACAACGGCTAAGGGGTCAATTAGTTGCAGGGGACAATTAGTCACTCCATCAAATAGACAGTTGATCATATCTCGTTCCGTCGTGTAGCTCCATTAAGTTGCCATTTGCCACACGTGAAATTGTTGGTTTGTCAGGCAATGCTACAATAAAAATGTAAATAAGCCAACAAAAGCTGCGGCCGAGTGGTGTGATGACGAACCGCGATTTCGAAATGCAAATACTTATTGAGTTTTAAGTATCACTATTACTACTACTATGATCGTTAGTGATAACGACATATATATGTATATATATATATATATATATATATATATATATATATATATATATATATATATATATATATATATATATATATATATAAATATATATATATATAAACATATACCGTTCGTTAGCGATAGAGATATCGTCCAAGTTATCTGTCAAAGAATGTTGTGAGATGAAGGGAGTTATAGCTTGGCAACGGTTACATCCTACATTCGATGATAGTGTTATCGATTTTGAACGAACGGTGTAGTTCAGATAACAACTCTGCGACTCTGCGACAAATCATCGACAAACAGGTAAACAGGGCTCGTTAGCCCATTAGACCAGCCTCCGTAGCCAATCTGAAGAGAACGGGCTATGTGCTGCTGTTGTTGTCGTCGTCGTCGTTGGCGTGGCAGGGAGAGGGCTGGTGTGGAGTGTTGGTAAAAAAATTTGCCAGCATCTTTGCAGTCCTTGTTGCAGATGCGGCTGAGCTGCACACTATGTGTCCCTATTTTTGTCATCACTAATTGCCCACTAATGTAATGCTTCTAAGGAGAAGTTTTCACGAACACCCTTCAGTGACTTCTTGCCTTGACTTCCCAAGCCTTGACGCTGAAGTGGTCTTCTAACTTCACACAAACTGCTCTACGGCGGTAGGGAGGCCTGCAATTCTAAACGCTCTGCTCCGCGAGGCAATGGCGAAACCGTGGACCGGCTACAACCTTCGAATTAGTGTAGTGCCGGTAAGCCAGTATTCGCAAAAACACAATCGCCGTTACTTTTGTTGACAGCAACGTACCCTATAATTGCATGTCAGAGGGCTACTGGTGCACTTAGGCTTGTGTCGCCAGTTGACGATGTATATATATATATATATATATATATATATATATATATATATATATATGTATATATACATGTATATATATATATATATATATACATATATATACATGTTCAATTTTAGCACCCTTGTTGGGTAATTTTTCCAATAGCACCACTTCATATATTGCAGAGCTCTAACTTGATTGCGATGTCCAATTGTTGTAGTTCGCTCAGAGACTTGACTGCTGGACAACCCGCCGCGTGAGACCTATCACAGTGGTACCGGAATATTAGACATCTATTATATATACCTAATTTTAAAAACCTCGAAACGAGCACATAACCGATATATATATATATATATATATATATATATATATATATATATATATATATATATATTCAATTTCAATTTCAAACGTGGTTTATTTACGGAACTGCATTTCACAGCGCTTAAGTTCTCGGCAAGTAAAAATAGTTAAAAACTCTCTCGACAAAGTCCAAGGAGTGCTTTTTATAAGCACTTTACACAATCGCCGTGGTTATTGAGTATCACAAGGATATCAAAACAGCAGGTAGTGTGTTTGATAGAACGCGAACAACATGTAAGGCAACACATTTTGAAATATACGCACAAACGAAGTACACTTCACTAGTACAGCATCTTCACAATTTACAACTATGGGTAAAAAACACGTATAAACATCACTATCTAAGCCGAGTGTGTGCCCCTATATACGAAGCACTACAATCCCAATTCCGAATTTACCTAGATCACAAGCCTGATTCTGACTGTAAAATTAAAAGCCACTGTATTAGTTCGCGAACCATGAAGTGTGTCCTTGTTAGGCATCTTATATGTTTGGGACAGCACGTCAAGGTCTTAAGGAGATGGCACGCAAGTGCGTGCTAACTGGACTTCAGGGACACAAAGGGCACTGCAAAAGTTGTTGCACGCCTAGTTAATGTTTGGCTGAGGGTAGGGATTAGTGGAAATGCGATTTCCGTGGGCACAATACCTTGCGAAATGTTGTATGCTAACATTGAAACCCTTAGCGTGTAAATGCTTTCCACCGTAAGTAGGTTAAAACGACTGAACAAGTCACAGACCGAATCCCTTCGCTTCCTTGAAAAAATTGCTCTAAGTGCATCATTCTGTATCACTTTGGCCCTCCGGAGAATTCCATCGTAGCCACCACTCCAGAGAAGAACACCACAGCATAGCACTGGTAAGAACACGGCTTTGTATACCATAAGTAGACCCTCTATGGGACCCCAATCATTTTCATTCTACACAGCGCAGATGTTACAGCATAGCACTTAGGTGCAATATAATCCACTGGTTTTCCGCAGGCCTTACAAATGTGTGGTTCGCCTATCGGCCCGCCGATTCTTAGGGCCGACACCATGCGGAATGGGATGTTGTCCAGCATAGTGCCGAGCTGCGGTGACGGGAGAGCCCTGAGAAATCCGCCACAGAAGGTGTCTCGTGCGGCCAAGAAGACCGCTTTCTCTGTGGGAGACTCAAGGCTTTCGATGATCTCACGAGCTATGACTTTGCATCTGTAGTTGTCGAGCACTCTCTGCGTTGTATGTTTTTCCCAAGGGCCTGGATCCAATCTCAGTTTGACTAGTGACTCTGCCGTCTGCTTAGCTATGTACAACCGGTGGTGAGCACTCGGGTCAACTAGCGTCTCCGCCAGCTGGCCAAATTCCAATAATGACGCTGCATAACATATGGGGGCCAATTCTGTTGCTGATCGAATACCCAGTCCACCTTCTTTTATGGGGAGACTTGCTCTTCGCCACGTACTGTCCGTGAAGTCAATGTTGAGAACTTAAGCTAAGGCAACCGCATGCCCAGGGCGGGATACGCCAGTACCGACCATTGAAGGGGCTAAACAGTCGGTAACAGTCGCATCCCACACCAGCATCTGGCCCCGATCGAATGGGGTCAGAGTCATTTCGTCAGGCCTTTTCCCGTCATCTCTTACTAAACCGGGGGGGGGCTCCAGCACACATGGGTAGCCTGCCAACCGTAATCCTCTGCAGAACGTCTCCTTCAGGGCCGAGTGGCGTGCGATCCTGCCTTAACTCGGGGCGCAAGACAGACAGTGGTGTCCTATGGAGTCGACTTTGTCACCACAACCACAACGATGGGGGGAAACCAGTTCTGCTCCCACTCTCAAACCGACCAATATTCGTGTAGACTCATCGTCTAAAAGGGTACCCAGTTGAGGACTCGGGAGGGCGTGTAGCCATACACTTGCACCCGGCGAGGAGACGGCTTGTAACCTCGCTTTGTCAGCGTCGGAAGTTGCTCGGCTCCACAGGTCGCTCCATCGATGGTCGTGTGCCAAATCTGACCACGCAGACTGAAGAGAAGGGGTCTCCGGAAAAGCCCCACAGAATGTGATGGCTTCACCTTGGGTCTTCGCCAACGTAGATCGGAAATGCGCTACAGCCTGGGGGGTCTAGGATAGCCTCGATGTCACTGATCGCCAAATGCAGAGAGGCAATATGCGCCGCAACTGAAAGGGAAGCTGCCTCGGAAATTCCCAACCCGCCTCTTGCGACCGGTAGCAATGCTTGGGTTAAGGGGTCGCCCCGTTGCCGCAGGTTAAGTAGAGATTCCAACGCGTCGCCTTGCTTCACATTTAGTTCTTCCAAGTGAGATGAAAAGGCTATATAGTTGACACCCCTAAACAGGTAGTTTAGACTCGAAGCGGAGAAGCACGAGCGTAGAAGATACAATCCCCCATGAGCGCCAAGCTGAGGGAGGCGGTTGAGACCGACCTGGAGTTTTTCTCTCCATCGCTCGATCGTCGGGGTGAGGTTGTCAGAGGATAAAGGCACCCCAAGAGGGTCCAGGTCGTCGCCAGTTACGCGGCACCCCGGAAGTAAAGCCTCGATGACAGGGCCATTATTTGCGCCCATTCCTTTTATATGGACCTCACACTTGGTCGGGTTTAATTCTAGGTCGCTGCATGTAGCGAAGCTTAGTATTTTCTTTATGTCCTCACTTGCTGTACTGGCGCTACCTCCTATGACCCCATAACCCAAGTACCACAGGTTAAGTGGACTTTTGAGAGAGTGACCAGATCTTTCACGGCAAGGCAGAACAAAGGAGGAGCGAGGGGGTCTCCCTGCTGGACACCCACAACCGAGGTAAGCAATGCCGAGGGTAAGACTAGGTGTAATGGATCACTGTAGGCCAGTTTGACTTGATGGTAGATGGCGGGAGCCTTTTCAGCAACAGTTTTTAGCAAGTGATCTCTTTTCACGGTGTTGAACGCGTTCTTAAAATCCAGTTTGACCAGTACGGAGGACTCCTGCTAAGAGTCGATGAATGCCCTGGTAGCGTGGACCATTATTTCTGCACCCCGCTTGGTAGAGAAACCCAACTGGTGACGCCCTATAACCCGGCAGATGACATCTCTGGAGTCCTTCACTGCCAGTTTTGCCGCGACCCTGCGTATCACCGATGAACAGGCGATAGGTCTATATGAGCCGTCATTCTTCTTCAGTGCGAACAGCCTCGCCCCAAAAATGGGAGGACGCCACCCAGGATGTGGGGCTCCCCAACGCAGTACGTCAATCAGCTTTGCCAGCGCTTTGCCAAGTCTCTCGGACGAGCTGCCAAGACTCGGTAAAAGAAGGTCTTGCAGCAGACGGGACCGGATGAAATCTAGGCCGGCAATTGAGTTCTTTGAAAATGAACCCACCGCGTAGCGCATATCCTTAGCCGAGGTGGAAGAAGGCATGAGCTGTTGAGAGGGGGGACGGCCAAACCAGGTCCGACTGTCTGACGGGGTGCTTTGCCCGTAACGATGCTATAGCAGCTGGCTCGTCAACCATAACGTCATCAGATAGAATGAGGCGGGCTGCCCCTGCAGCGTCCCCGTCGAATAGTTTGGCCAGCACGGCTCGCGCGTTTGGACGAATCCGCTCAACACCAGGGCCTGACTCGTCTGTACCAGACGAGGAAGCCAGGTCAGTCAGCCGGACTCCACGTTGAAATTCCACCAGGTTCTGTCTGATGACTCGTTCATGGCTTCGTCACGGATATGTGTGGTGTCCGCGCCCCCATGTTTGACGGTGACGTGTCTACGAAGACCTCGCCTAGTAAAGGTCTGGCGACAAAGATTACAAGTGACCCTGTTGATCCCCTGTGAATTCGGTACTGTCCCAGGGCCGGGCTCAGGTATCAAGCTTGGGCCGGGACGCTCTGGGGGACCCGGCTCAGTTGCTCGTGTAGACTCTGCCACCGTTATGTGATCATTGTGATCATTCATCACTGTGTTTGTTTAAAGCTGTTGGCAGCCGACAACAACGCCAGTAAGGGTTGTAACGCGTTCGTTATTGATTTCACCATTTTTGACAGCTCCGTCTTGGGAGAGAGCAGGTCCCGAACCAACCCAACCGACCCGAGAGTCGCTGCTTTATGAGATCCCCGGGGACGAGGGGGTGTGGCCTTCGTTCGTGTCTTAACTGGGAAACGTTTTCTAGGTGCTGTTCTTGGCCGGGGCAGTAAGAGCTGCGGAGTGACGTCACCCCCAACCGCAATGCCACGCACCACCGAGGCATATGTCGGCCCTTCTGGGGCCTGAACTTTGACCGACGTCACTTGAGTCTTGTGAATAAGGTGTAGCTGTCGTCAGGTTCTCGTTAATTGATGCGTCTGGTTGGGTAGCACGGACCTGGCGGAGAGTCCTGGCTTCCATCAAGATCCTATTCTTTTCTCTTAGATAGAAAACTCGCGGGCAACTAGGTAATTTGGCGTCGTGAGGTCCCCCGCAGTTGACACACTTGGACGCATTCGGACAGTCAGTGGCTAGGTGGCCTTCTTTGCCGTAGTTGCGACAGGCTTTAGAGAGGGAACAGTTTGCCGCTATATGACCAACCCTGGAACAGTTGAAGCATATTCTGGGCTGATCAGGTTCCAGAACTACCGCGTGGGAGCGGTATCCCAAGAATATTGACGCCGGTGGTTGACGCTTAAACGTCAGGATGACTTTAGGCAGCGGCTTCTTTTGGTCCCCAGAAGAAACGAACAGTCTTCGAGCGTCTGTCACAATCTCCTCTTCCGTGATCGAGGTGCAAACACCTTGGATTCTAACTTTAAACGATGCTAAGCCCGGACAGGAGACGGTGACCGGAATTTCGGCAATGTGCGTTAAGCGTGAGAGCCTCTGAGCTACGTCCATGGAGGAGATGTTCACGAAAATGCTGCTCCTATTGCCCGACATTCGACCCTCCGGCACCAAGGTGTGAATTGCCTTAAATAGGCGCATCATCGAACCCTCCTTGAATTCGGCCAGACTCCGGTCCGGATTCCCTCGGTGCCTGATCCGGACCCTGAATGCTCCGAGTGCTCCCGAATTGACCTCGTCATTCAACCTGTCTAGCTGTTTCTGCTTTCGTATCACTGCTTTTTTTTATTTTCGCGTTCGTAACAGCAGTGAAACCGTCTCTTTGCGGCTCATCGGCAGCCAAGTCGATGTCGGCGCCCTCTCTTCTCCGTTTGACACCAACGGATGCATTGCTCATAGCACTCGCCGGCCTCGACATATCGTCATTAGCTGCGGGTTCACCCGTGCGTAAGTTCGCTATGTTGAGGCTCGCAGGAGGTAACCCTCCCCCGTCAGAGGCGCTTGAAATCATGGCCGCTATCACATTCACTTGCAAAACCGCATTCGAGTGTATTTGCAAAATTACTGCTATCCTCTTCAGGAACTTAGAACTGGATACATTTTGCCGAACTTCTAGCGTACGACAAACGAGTTGCAGTTAAAAAACACTTGTTTCATCTGCCATGCATGTCACGACCCGTCTGTCTCAAGCTCATTGCTGTCTTCTGAACAGACGAAATGAACCGATTTAGTTATTTGGATGTAAACATCCTAGATTTAATCTGAACTATGCACAAACCTGAGAAGTGGCTTTCGCGGCCAGCTATACGGTCATATCCTGTAAGGTAAGCAGTGATCATTGAATACTTCCGCTGAATGCTTGTTTTCACTGATACGACCTTTAGAAGTCCCACAGACGTCTACGCCGGGTGGGATCAGACAACCACAGTTACGCGAGAGACAATTAAAGTCTAGTAATTCACCGTAAAGGAGGTACTAGAAGCGATACACCGCCTGAGGTGCAATGAGGTCTGTTGTCTGGACCTCTGTCGCATTGACCACCTAAGAAAGCCCGCGCCCTGCCTCGCTTGTTCAACGCGTACTTCAAAGGTGGCCGTATGTTGTCAAATTGGAGTATGGCTCTTCTTTCAGTGATACCGATATGCGAAGGGGACCACAGACTTCAATCCTCTTGGAAAAGTATCGGATTGAAAGGAACAATCCTCGTAGTGAACTTATATCTGGATATCAAAAAAGAGTAGCTGCTATAATATTTTTGGATTGATTTTGACGATGTGACTCACGCCATTCATGGTATCATGTGGGATCATCCCGAATAAGCAAGATGGACTTGGAGCGGGCCGCTCTACTGTTGCTGCGGTGTGCCTACAAACATTGTAAAATTGCTTTGCGAGATAAGAAGCATTATGTTGATCCCGGACTAGCTGAGCTCACAACCCCCATTACTTAGACCATCGGGTTCGTCTAAGGTGACAACCTGGACCCGCTACTTTTCTTATTGCTTCTGGCTGATCTGCCAAAAGTAGTGGGAAGTTAAAAAACTGTGACAGCGATGCTGTTATATTCGATAAAACACGATTCGAGCCTATGTTGGCACCAATGGCTTCATACGGCATACATATTATTACTCTGGCCGCAGTTGTCACACAGGCACATGGAGAAGCCAGACCGTGTCAAGTCGGCCTTTCGAAATTGGCTGCTTTAATTGTATTCTTCCTGCACGGGTCGTCTTGTCTATCTGTTAGCGAACACACCGTTTTTCACTGTGGACTTGGAACGGAGATTTGGCTTGCAACCTTGGCCAACATACAAAGGATTTATTCGCATTTGGAACGACAAAATGATCAGTAAAAATCCATAATCTTTAATGCCGCTGCAATCAAGACTCGCACTTGGCAAGGCGTTTCTTCCAATAAGCTATGTAGTAGTCCGATTCGCAATCCACGGGTTTCACTATGTTCTCTGTACATCCAAGGGCTACCACGATCCATGAATCGTCATATAGACGTTATGTCGTGTTCGATGCGGAGCATTCTGCTCAACGTATTAGAGGGCTGTTTGTGTGGATATCACTTCGATTAGTAGCCTCTCGCAGTTAAACTAAATTGTTATTACTTGTGATACTATGATTTTCTTGTACTTTTTTTTGGGATCTGGGAGGTTTCGGGAATGCATGATGCACATGCTTCACTAGCAGCCCGCGTGACTAGTGTGGGACTCACATATTCACTGAACCCGGATTCCTCCCAACCACCCAGGCTCGGTACTATTTTGGCATTACTTCGAAGCCGTGGGAGAAGCGTTTCTGCCGTTCTCGAATACTCCGCTATATCTGTAGGATAGCAGTGTCCGTTAAGCAGCGCGGGCATAGACAGCGTCGGTTAGCGGCAGTGCCGAAGCAAGCTAAATACACGGCGCCAATTAGAAGATGCCGCCACCCTACTAGAGAAGCCGCAGGAAGTCACTAAATGCGCGGGCAATCTGTGAGTGTATAAGGAGGCATGAGAAATGAGTCAGTAGTTGTTGCTGCGAGCCAGACAAAGGACGTGTGTTGCTTGATCGAGAGAATGGCGAACTCGTAACGGTCGCCGGCCGGTCATGGGGTGGTGGACACAACATTTGGCGCAGCCGACAGGATCCGGAAGAATGAAAAGGCAGTGCAACAATGCCACAGGTCTGCCACCCCCACCTACGGTACTGCCATCCATGGACCGGCCAACAACACCTTGGACGGAATGGCACCAGGCTCGGAGCCGGAGGAAGACGGCCACAGTACCGGAGCCGGAGGAAAAGCCACAAGTACGGAGCAGTCGAACAGGCCCTGACAGCCGCGTTACACGTGGGGAGGTGCGTCACGGAGGCCAGGATGGATTGCAGGACGATACGAGTTAGTGAACAAGGGCCGGCGGAACGAAGCGGAATTAGGCTGGCGGCAGGGCGAGAACACGGAACGGATGGATGCCAGGAGTGCGGATGGACAAGCCACGAGTACGGGGCCGAAATGTGCCCGGCAACACAAGTGAAGAGCCGAAAGTGTGGCAAGTTTGGCCATTTTGACCAGATGTGTTCGAACGCGGCAGAATGTGCAGGCGATCGGCGTGGAGGAGCGGCCACGCTGGGATCGTTAGACCAACGGCAAATGCCTGGAGGCGGCGGAGGATGCACATGAGTGAGCGCGAGTGGACGAACTGAAGGAGCACGCAGACGGGAGAAGAACGGCAGTCAGAACCAGGTTAGTGCGGTCGTGCCCGGCGACTGGGTCAGTATA
This sequence comes from Dermanyssus gallinae, assembly GCA_003439945.1. Lineage (NCBI taxonomy): Eukaryota > Metazoa > Arthropoda > Arachnida > Mesostigmata > Dermanyssidae > Dermanyssus > Dermanyssus gallinae. Next base: position 1,145,647 of record QVRM01003495.1, on the reverse strand, counting down.
CGGAGGCCAGCCGCCGCCGGGTGCGCCACACGATGAACATGAAGACGACAGTGCACCGCTCTGAGGGACGTCCACGGCGGGTTAGACGCGCACCAAGCCATTTACGGGAGTTCGTAAGTAAAGGCGGGATATAATTCAAAACAAGCCTGTGAAGGGGGAAGAATGTAGGATAACGGTGTCCGTTAAGCAGCGCGGGCATAGACAGCGTCGGTTAGCGGCAATGCCGAAGCAAGCTAAATACATGGCGCCAATTTGAAGATGCCGCCACCCTACTAGAGAAGACGCGGGAAGTCACTAAATGCGCGGGCAATCTGTGAGTATATAAGGAGGCATAAGAATAAATGAGTCAGTAGTTGTTGTTGCGAGCCAGACAAAGGACGTGTGTTGCTTGATCGAGAGAATGGCGAACTCGTAACGGTCGCCAACCGGTCATAGGGTGGTGGACACTACAATATCCCTCTCTATCATCCCGCATGTCTACCTGCGGTTTGATAGAGGGTTACTGCCATTCTGTAAACCGTCCTGTGAAGGTGCGTCGAGACCGTTAGGGCCCGGCAGCTCCCCTCTCCCTCGGCTCCTCGTCTCGACCACTTCCCCTAGAAACCCGCTCAAGCTTTCCCGCCTGGCCGTTTCCTTGGCTGTCTTGAGTATCAAAACGGCATCGAACAAGTTCGTCGCCTCCTTCCATGCCTCCACCGAAGTCATCACATGGGCGACCACCTCCCTGATGGGTTGGTCTTTCACAGCGGTTGGTCCTGCTTCCCTGAGTGCATCACACCGCAGAACAATATGCTCCACGGTGTTGGCCTCTCCTGAGTCACACAGAGCGCAGATATTGTTGATGGCCTTCTTAATTCTTGACATGTAACTCTGGAACTGGCCGTGTCCTTTCAGTGTCCGAGTCGTCCACTAGTCGGAAGGTTCCCCGTGTCGGCGGTCGTACCACACCCTGAGATCGGGCACCAGACTCTTGGTCCAGCTCCCTGTGGTCACAGTCTTACTGTACCTAATACTGGTTAAAATACAAAATAGTAAATATTTATTCTAACTTGGGAGATCGACTGGATATTCCGATTCGACGACTGCCATAAACTGACTGTAAATATCAGTGAAGAAACCTTTAGGATAGGGCTTCTCTACTAAGATTTTCTTCACCTAATCTGTAGATGCACTTCATTCGGCCAGGATTGGAGGTTTATTTTAATGATCTTGTAACTTAGTTTGTTCGTTCGTTGTAGTTGTTCTGATAAATGATACTTTTGTTATCGGTTTCAGTTTGGTCCGTTCTATTTGCTGCTGGAGGAGGCTGGTCGCTCAACTCGGCTTCACGGAACGCTGGGCTCGATGATTACCAACGTAACCGCTTCACTCAACATGACGTAAGATTTATCTTGGAAGAATTTATTGAAAAAATAAATATATCTTAATAAAAAAAAACTACGTAACTACTAGGCCCCGTCTGCAAAGAAACAACGTTGTTCCTGAATGAGTTGATACGGCGTATGTAAAAAAATCACCGGAGATAGGGTCCATTTATGTATCGTGTGTAAGAGTAACGCAGCATTCATAGTGGGTGCTCTGGGATGGGCCTACTGTGCCTTCTTTAGGACCTGTGAATAACTTGTTGTGGTTTATTTATAGTTATAAAATTAGCTTTACTATATACTCAACGGGACTGGTACGTTAGCTCGTAATGATTATACACTAGGTTTGGGTGTTCACCTGTGCAAAGTCCCCAACACTAAAGCGGCGCTTTCACGATCGCAGCCTGAGTGACCATAGAGGGCGCTAAAGAGTCAGCTACGGTAGCACCCCCGCCAGTGATTTCCCGTTTTCAAAGGTCTCTAATGTCGTTATTTATCGTTTAAGCATACACATGGGGTCCTAGGATACACGGGTGCCCCGCTTTGCCATGTTGTCCAGGCGCTAGCGTTTGCTTGCTACAGGAGCACACCGGATAGACCGTTAGGGCTTAGAGCGACAGCATAGCAGGTATGTTGATAGGGCGTAGGGTGTCCCAAACGCTCCTTGTGGCAGCATGGTTGCTGCGGTCTGGATAAAGATCTATTTTTAATAAGCATCGCTAAAAAAATTATATCACGGCAGATGGCAGCCATGAACATTTAGCACTCGATCGGGTGAAACTAGCTTTTTTTAAACGGGTACTGGGTTTTCACACGTCAGTGGACAACCGCCTCACGTATTTGCTCCCCCAGACACCCCACATACAGCGAGTTCATACGACGATATGAAGCAAAGATGACGATATGAAGCAAAGACAGTGATCAACCCACACTTATATGACAGATGCAATGGTTAGGTCAGAATGGAAGGGCACGGGCAGGACAAATAGGCACAAATTCGCCCGTTTTGCTGTGCGCGGTCTTTTACCACCTTCTAAGCCAGAAAGACGCTTATCATGAACCCTGCGACATATGTATTTGTAAATATTGTTATGGTATATGTGTAAAATATCATGCCAGTGAGTGCAATGCAGTCTCCTCGCTAACAAGGCTAGCACAGCGGGATTTTTGTTTCTTAATATCAATACGAGGCTGTAGTGATATTGACCATACTATCGTGCGTTTTACCCAATCTGGTGTGGAAATAAATTATGTGGCAGATCGCAGCCATGACTAGCGGACGGTCCTCTTCATCACGCAACATAGTTGCCCTCGTTACTGCCTCTGCCTTGTTTCTCATTCCAGAAATCCCAGGTCGTGTACTGTCTTCACGCACAGATCCCGCAAAAATGCCAGACTAGTTGAGTGAAGCTTTCCTTATTACATGTGTTACCTGTTAGCTATCTTCACGTGTGCTCCCAATGGCGATGACCTCGGATTTTGCTGTGTTGGTGTTTGCCCGCTACGTTTCTCAAATTGCATTACTGATCATAGATCAGCTGCGACTCCATTTGCTGGCCCACCTAGTGTGACATCATCAATGTACCAACTATTAAAGAAACTTTCCAATTTCGCGGCTAGTGCGGATACTGCGCAGATGAAAAGAGCCGGGCTCAGCGGGTCACCGTGTTTCAAACCTCTGTCTCAGAGCTTACTGTTGCACTTCTCCAAGACAGAGAGAAGGACTCGGTAGCTCTGCCAAACCATTGGCAAGATCTCAGGAACTTTATTTTTACGCTCGTCTTCACGGTTGCTTCAGCACCGTCTTGACTGCAGCACTAATCAGATGTGGTCTAGCCGCTACTAATACCTTTTCTCGTTCGTCTCTATGGCTATCTTTGCGGCAACTCTGCGCAGAGTTAAGCCGTAGACAATCGGCTTCATGGTGTAATACTTGTTCTCAGAGCGGTGAGGCTTGCGCCATAAAAGGTAGGCAGGCAAAATTGTGGCAAAATTCTGCTTAGAACTTGTAGAATGTGATCGAGCAATCACGCAAATATCTTGGCTGAAGACGGTCGAATCTAGCTGCATTTTCAAACGGGAAAGATTGAACTGCCTTTCTAGGCAACGTGTTGTCAATCGCAGCCGATTTTTTACGCCGGAGTTCTTCAACTTATTTCAGAGCCGACAAGCCGACTTGCGCTTATTTTCAATTCTGTACCTTATACTGTTATTCCACATGCGTTGCAGTTTCATGGTTCGTAATTTGAGGCACCAATTCGGAGATATTTTTACTCGGACATACGTATTGTTATTATTGGATCCAACTTTGGCCAGCTCAGCCGTTAACCTGTCAAGATGTCAAGATCTCATTTCTGTTGCTGCTCATTTACACAGTCGAAAACGTTCTGCACTCAATTCTGCATTAAATAAGCGTTGCATAACTTGAATGATTTGTAGTGACTAAACAAATCATTGTTTCAAGGTGCTAGGACCGAATGGTTTTACAGCCAGCTCTAGTATTTTGTGGAAACGTGGCCAACTTATTGCGGCCACGCTTTGAAAAGAGCGCCTTATGTCGGCCTGAAGCAGCAGCAGTCAATCAGCCACGACTTTAACAACGACAGTCGATTACGCGGTTAGACTGCGGCTCGTATCGCGCTGCCTTACCATATCGCTCGCTCTGGCCGAATACACAGCACGATCACGTAAGAATCGGATGTGATTATGTCTGACGTTGGTTACTGCGTAACGGGTGACAATTATAACAATTACTGCTAATAATCAACAAACACTATTTTTGCACAGCTGGTGTACTGCTTATAAAATATTTATTATTGCACATACCGCACCTGATTATTATGATTATTTGAGGTCAATATCCCGCTAATTAGTACCTCTGATAACTATGAACATTCAGTGATTTCCAGTTGCATTTCGATATAACTATATAATTATAAAAATGACCAAGATACTATGACGAAAGTAACAAATAAATAACTAAGATATCTATATATCTCTCTCTCCTTCTCTCATCTCTCTATTTGATATATATATATTATATTATATATTATATATTATATATATATATATATATATATATATATATATATATATATATATATATATATGTAAGCATTCGCCTCGCACAATGGTAAGAATTAGCGGTTGATAGTTTCGCTATCGTAGGTTAATTATTGTGTGTGTGTGTGTGGAGGAGAATGCAATGGTTACGTTATTAGATGACTCTTCACCATTTTAAAAGCATCTATTATTTCTAAACGCGTAATTATTACAACGACTTTGAAAACCCACTATAAAATAAATATACTAGATACGAACAAATCAGATGTTCGGATTTTTAGGTGCATGATTAATTTATATTTATATATATATGTGTAACTAGGGGTGTATATATTAGCAGTGATTTTTATCAGCAGCTGCTGTATATATATATATATATATATATATATATTTATATCGCTCAAATAGTTCGCCCTTGTTATTACACGTCCTTATGGACTCATCAGGGCTCCACGTTCGATTGGCCAGCAATGGGACTCTTTCAGCTCGTCTAGTCGCACAATCCACAACGCGTCAATATGGCGTCCATGTCAAAGCGCAATGCACAAAATTAAACGTTATGCCTTAATCGCTTTGGCTAACTTTTGTCTTTGCATAAGACGATCTGTACTAATGTCACGAGATCTTCGTTTATAATCGTTCTGAGACTGACGCCTGAATCTCTCCATCGGGGTTTTCGTCTGTTACGCGCTCGCTTGAAAAGCTCAACAAGTCCTCACAGAGCGCGATCTACCGATCCGACGGCGACCACTGAGATTCCTCAACTTTTTCTCGCGATAACAACTCACGAAACTTTTCAGCAGCTCATTTCACTAGGCTACAATTCATTTCAAGCATTTTTGCAATCTCCGCAGACCTGAAACAGCTGCGTTTTACGTACAAACACTTTTAATCATTTTTCCGGCGCTCACAAATTCGAACACCATATTGAATATGTATATAACATTAACACTAATACAGTTGCCAGCTCTCGGTATGTTATTCACAAGGGGCAGTGGAGCAACCTCTTTTCAATGGCCAGAGTAATAATTACGTTAATTTTAGCATATATTTGTAACATGGCAATTTAGCAATTAATTATTTATAAACTACATTATGCGCGGTGTTAATTACATTGCACAATTAATATCAACATGACCATTATTATTAGTATGATGATTACCAATAGATAGTTAGATAGTACAGATCGTAAACAACAAATATGGGTACATGACTATAATAATAAATGACGATAACATTTGCGAAAGACTACTTACGCTACCACCCTGATTAGAAATGGATGATTACGATATAATCTTTCGTAAGATGAAAAACACAGAACTTTGTAACATAATACAAATAAATCAGCTTTTAACTTGGGTGGGTGAAGAAGTTATGGCAGAAAGGACGATAGTGCCATATGCCGGCATAGTTTCTAGTTCAAACTATGTTCAAGTGAAGACTGTTATGTATCCGAGGAATCTTGCCAATGCAAATACTGTGAAGCCTGTAACACGATATTACATATCTATATTATATTTTTATAGAGGAGCCACTGGAAAATGTCGTTGGCACACACAAACACCATTGTAGCAAACTCGTGTCAAGGGTTGGGCCGGTAGTGTGAGGCTCCAACAAACTAAAAATCAGTCGTCTTCCATTCTTTCCACTGACCGGGCAGTGTGCCTATACAAACACTTCGAACAATTTCAAGAGGAAAGGGGATGGCGAGTCTACTCATGGCTAGTTTCTTCCCCCGGGTGGCCTAGGCGGTGCGCACAGTGGGCGGATTTTTGCCGTAGATTTGGACGTGAAAAATTTTCGTCGTTGCTTGCCACTGGGGCTGAGACGCCTGCATTGATTTGCAGATGCTGGGTGGATCCGCCTCTAGCCTGTTCGGTGATCTTGTTAAGAATATCGCAGAAGCGCGCTGCTCCGCCCAAGCTGGGTATCAAGTATATCGTCACAGTTGACGCACGTGGGGCTGGGAGCCTTTCCGATCGTGAACAGGTAGGACTGGAAGTAGACCTCTCAGGGCTTGAGTGGTGTAAACTGTAAGATGTTCTCCCCAGGACCGATTACGACAATCTTACGTGTTTTGTAGCCTGGAGCGCTTTTTTCCGGGGGGCCGGCCCACTTGTCCTTCCACATAGGGTGATGGCACGCTGCCGCTCGGCCTCCACCTTGTTGAGTGCAGGAGGGTGTTCCAACAGACGGCGGCGCTCTCCCGCCTTCAGATTCCTGGGTGCCTCAATTTCCTGCCTATTGTTTGTTGCTCATGCTGCAGAATGTCTGGTGATTATGAAACGCTACTTAGAACTAACCACAATGAAATAATTATGGCGATAACTAACAGCCAAGCATGGTGACTTCATTAGCATCCATGCAATCGAATTGTTAACTTTCGTTTACTTAAGATGTTATGCCTATTGAGGTTTAAAATGTTTGCAATATATATATATATGAGACATTGACGGGCAAAGTAGTAAAGGAGATACTTATTGTTTAAACGTGCTGTTCTAAAATCTAACGTTTGCATATTTCAAATAAAAATTACTGTTTTTATTCCTTAATTGATTACAGACATATATATTTATTCATAGACAAGACATGTGAATTATATGTAGAACACATCTGGAAAGTGCCCTCCTAGGCTTGGCTTTAACGTTTCTAAGCGTCTTCTTGATTTAATAAAAAAACTCCATAAAAATCCGAAGTCGTTAAATCACCCGATCTCTATGTCGAAGTGCTGCAAAATGTTGGCCAAACAGGCTATTTCACGTTACTGTCCACGGAAAACTTTCACAATTTTTGATGAACAATCATGTTTACCGATAAGAGTGCGTCGTTGTGTCTAATAGCGATCCATTTTAATAGTGGAGGACTGTGAACTATCAAGTTGTTTAAGGGGTTGACTGTCAAAGCCCAGCAGCAGAAATAGAACCAAATGTATCTTCTCTATCCGCTCTTGTTGGGACGCCCTGTACACAACTTATTTCGACAAAAGTATTCTAGTGTCACATGATGAACGCTCGCAAAGAAAACAACAAATTCACGTCATCGGACCTGTTCATATTTTCTGAAAATATGCCTTCTACCTCCTTAGAAGGTATGTTATTCGTATCTTCAAAAATGTCGACAAATAGAAATGACAAAGATTCGATGGAGACAAGCAGATAATGAAAGTCGATCAGTCAAGGTGGGCACAAAACTTAGGCTCTCTATACGCCAATGCTAGATGGGTGGATACGTTTTTCATAGAGGCGAAGTACTGTTTTAGAAAAAAAAAGTGTTTTCAGAGAACTCCTGAAGAAAATTGGAAGTACATATTTATTATAGTACAGTTACTACTACGTGTAATACGATAATTCGCATAGAAGAATCTATTATCGAATCTGTAAAAATTTAATTAATAAAAAAGCGAACGCACTAAACCCGGCAGACATAGCCCTACTGCGTGCGGTCGTCCTGAAAAGAGCAGCAAGTGCCTCCAAGCTATCCCCTTCTCTAACCTTGGCCCTTTACTTTACCACAAAAGTTTTTGTCTGTGTATCGGTTTGAGGTTGGGGACAAGGCTAACTGAGAACCACCGGTGCTCGTGCGGAACACGGGTGGACATCTGGGGGACCCACGGGCTCCCCTCCAGTAGAAGCGAAATGTGCCAAAGCTGTCTCAGAGGTAAAGGCGCTTGTTTGGGATGCGACGATCACAGACACCTTCGCCCTCTCGAACCTGCAGGCCAGTGCATCTGCCACTGACTCCACGGCACCAAGGCTGAACGCAAGTCTTCTTCGGACTGACCCTCAGCCAAGATTTAACGTCCACGGGACTGCTTTGCGCATTGCTTCATAGACGGACCCCACAAATACCATGTGCAACGGTGGGGCTCGAACCCGCTCACCTATGTGTCTCCTCCGGTCGCGTATGACTAGTAACAAGTAGCATATGCACAGTATTGAACCATGCCATCGACTCCCTGCCCGAACAAGTGGCCTACAGATGCGGATTATAGTGGCTACTCGTCAAAATACTTATATATTTCATACCCGTGACGTTTTATTTATATGGACAGACCAACCAGAAGCAATCGAGTTTCGACAGTAACTTGGTTATTAAATTTGCGTTTATGTTCATGCGCCTGATTTTTTTATTATTGTACGAAGTTACACTTGAGTTGATATAGGTATGTAACGGCGAGGTCTCTTGAATGTTGGAGCGCTTCAAAAACTTCCCGGGCCAATTTTCTGCTTATGTTTATATCCAGCATATTTTGATTGACACGTTCTTCTAAGAGACTCGAATCATGCAGTTCTTAATGGTATAATCTACATTGCTTGGCAGACCCAAATAATAAAAAATTATGTTTTTTAAATTATGATTGTATTATTATTTTCAATAATAATAATAATAATTTTATTGATTCTATTATTATCATTATTATAATAATAATTATTATTATTATTATTATTATTATTATTATTATTATTATTATTATTATTATTATTATTATTATTATTATTATTATTATTATTATTATTATTATTATTATTATTATTATTTTCCTCTTGCGTTTAGCCTGCTGTTGCATCAGTACGTCAAACAGGTGACATCCAAGGTCCTCTGTTTTACCTCGACGATGGGACCCTTCTTGACAACGATCCTTCGGCATTACTCAAAGACATCAAGGATCTCAGAGCGTTCGAGCAATGGAGCGGGATGCAGCTTAACCCATCTAAATGCGAGTTATTCCTACAGGGTTTCGAGCACGAAGAGAGACAGCAGGTGATTGCAGAATTTAATCAGCAATCTCCCGGGCGTCCTTGTAAAGGACCGGTGTGAACTGGACCTGCTGGGTACGGCGGTCTTCCCCGAAATGATCGGCCCGGTACTGGCCGAGAAGGGAGAACAACTCTCCCGACTTTACCAGAGGCTGGGTCATCTCGATAGACATCAAGCCTACTTTCTGCTTCGGCACGCAATGGGAGTACAAAAGGTCCTGTATGTACTACGGACCTCACCTACCTTCCTTTGCCGTCAGAAACTTTGGACCTCGACGACCAAGTGAAGAGAGCCTTGGAAAACATCCTTGACCTGACGCTCGATGATAAGGCATGGATGCAGGCAAGCCTATCGGTCCGGCTGGGTGGAATGGGCATTCGCTCGGCCACGAACCATGCCTTGCCCGCTTTCTTGCTTCGTCGCATAGCTGCGCCTCTGCAGTGGCCGCTACTACCGGCGGACTCATCAGCCACCAACTAGACGCCATTCGGATCTGGGACGCGCGTCAGTCTGGTCGTTCTTCTGAGGAACAGGTCACTAGGCAGAACGGGTGGGACCAAATCGCCACTCAGGCTACCCACTTAACTCTTCTGTCGGCCTGTGAGTTAGATATAGATGGCATTAGACTGAAAGCGGTTTCATCCGACGCTGCCGGAGCGTGGCTTCCGTCCGAGCTAGTCGGCAGTAAGCTGGCTGATGACCACTTCCGTGCCGCCAGTGGCCTCAGACTTAGCATTGCCATGTTTGAGACAGAGGCGTGCCCGTGTGGTGGAACGGTGGATGAACGTGGCCTGCACCGACTTAGTTGCACTAAGCTGGCTGGGCTTACGCAGGGCCGCCACGATGCCATTAATGACATCCCTGGGGCGCGCTTTCAGACAAGCCGGCTACCGCGTCACACTGGAGCCTGGTGGACTACAGAGCGACGACAAGCGTCGACCAGACGGCCTTACCAGCCGAGACTGGGACCGCAATCGGCCGCTGGCATGGGACGTCACCGTCTCCGACACGTACGCCCTCGGCTATCGTGCACTAGCCAACGCGGGCGTCGGCAACATTATCCACCAACGGGAGATGCACAAACGGCGCTTATACGCGCATCTCCTTGAGGACCACGTTGTAATGGCGTTCGGGCCTCGAGTCATCTGGCGTTTGGGGCAAGGATGCACTCAAACTGACAAAGGAGCTTGGGAAGAAGCTCTTCGAGGCCACAGCGGAGCCAAGATCGACCGCTTTCCTTCGGCAGAGAGTGTCATTAGAATTACAGAGAGGCAACGCCAAGATGATGTTGAGTGGTCACCGGCACTCAAGCAATAAGAATAATATAAGCAATATTGTAGATATTATATAAGTAATATATTGATAATTATGATACATGTACATATTGATAAAGTAAACCCTTGTTCAAAAAAAAATATATATATTTTTATTATTATTATTATTAATGTTATTATTATTATTATTATTATTGTTATTATTATTATTATTAACCTCAGAGAACAGCTTGATTCGGTTTTGTGGCGATACGCGGAGGTATGTCTGAACAATTTCTTCAATACGTTCGCGCGCTCTCAGCTCCAGTTTTCGGTCAGCCTCGATAGTCTCGGGCCGAGGAGCCCTCTCGTTTCGCTCAACCTGATTATCTATCACCTGCTAGGAAAATTAAAAAAAATGCAGCGTGTGACAACATTTACCTGGGCCAAGCCAAGTCCCGCCTCGAAGACTCCCTAGCCGCATGCCTGATGGAGTCGATCCGTTTCGCCCACACATCTGGGTCAGAGAGCGGTCTTTGACCTAACGTCTGTCCGGATGACAACCTTGGCACCGTACTGTCAAACCCAGAGTTTAGAACCGCATGCAGCATCCGCCTGGGCCTTGATATTTTAGCTGGTCATCCATGGTCTTGTGGCACGAATATGGATAATGCGAAAAGCCATCTTAAGCCATCCCCTGCGGGCTTGGCACTTAACTTGAGGTATGTCTTCAATGCACCGAGGGCCGGACATGTTAAGATATCTAGGGTTTCCTTCTTGTGGGAGCATGGCCGCTGACTCTCAGCGGCATGGTTTATCATCTATTCTCAATGAGCATCGCTCAAAGAAAATTCAATGAACAATAGGTATCGAACGGCGACAACCCGGCAGATGACGGCCATGACTAGCGCACTAGTCCCGCACTAGACCATGCCATCATCATGAGCTGAGCTGCAAAGAGACGGAACCCATGAAGCACGGGCGCCACAACGCCGTAAATGATGTGTTTGTTAAAGGCTTCAGACAGGCGTGCTTTGCCATGCACGTCGAGCCGACACATCTATGCACAGGGGAAAACAAGACCAGACGCTATTACCCTGAACCCCTGAGGAAATTGCTGTGCTGATCTGGGACTTGTCGATTTGGAACACTTATGCGGCGAGCTCTACAGGTATATGGCAATATCCCGCATGGTAGGCGGCGATGCACCCAAAGCGGAGTGGGATTCAATCTGTACAGGCTTGCTTTGCTAAAAAAAAATTAAGTTATTATTATTATTATTATTATTATATCATATGTATTTATGTATTCAGATTAAGTGCTGTTGTGTTGGCATTTTCGTCGGCGGGTCAGGTATAGCATCGTTCCCCCACTCGATGGAGCCTACGGTTTGGTCGAGGAGAAAACGGGTCGTTTAACAGGCATGCTGGCCACGGTGCTTGCTGGAGCGGCCGATCTCGCCGCCGGACCCTTTCCCGTACATCCGCGAATGCACGACCTCCTCCACGATATGGCCCGCTCAGCTGACTCCTTTACGGCGTTCGGAATAATCTCGGGTATGAAGGACGCCTACGTGCAGTCGCCTACTTCGTTTACTGACTCATTTGACTTCCCGGTAGGTGGATCATATACTTTTGCTGAAGCAATTATGCCATGGCTGCTTATACACATAACATTCATGTGCCACAATTGTTAGGGCCGCAAATCTAAAACTACAACATACATTCAAAATGTGTGAACGCATTTATTATTATTATTATCATATTTTTAGCCGATTCCGAGTATTGAGAAGATTGTTCGACGATTTTGCGGTCCCCCGGAAAGAACAAAATGTGCCTAACAGAGTTCGTCACCGAGCCTGACCCGGAAAGAGCGTTCACTTCTGCCTGCAACTATGTATACTTAAGTGTTTAAATTTATGAAGCAAAAGGGAATGAGGTATTCTGTCAAAGGCGGAGTGCTCTCTTACAAGCATTTAAACGTACAGCCCGGCTCTGTAATTTCGAGAAGTTGGACACAAGTAAAATCAATGTTGTGCTTGGGGTCGAAAAAGATATTTCGAGTTAAAAAATGAAGCGACTATTTGGCTAATATCCTTTGAAGAATGCCGCATAATATGGATTATTGAGAGACCGGGCAATAGTTTTCGCTATTGCTCTTTGGGTCTTCCCATATGAGCACACTAACATGCTTTTTTTACTGTGAGAAGAATCCTGACAAGCGTATTCGAAACATTTTGTGCGCGGTTCCGACTTTAGACGGAAACAAACTAAGAAAATAGAATATTGAAGAAAACCTCATATATATGTTACGTTCTGACTTTGTTGAACCAGTACATTAAAGCGCACTGAATACTCAAGTACACATCTGGTCCAAGATGGATTCTCGTGGCTATGGCTTAACTTGATGGCATTTTGTTTTTCCAGAGTTGGGTTCTGATATTTGCCTCATTGATGACTATTGTTGGCGTGCTAGTAGCCAATCGCATTGTGACGGGACAGGGTGGCGGCGCCACGCTTACGGATACTGTTGTCAAGTGGCTTTTTAATGGCTACGCTGTTCTACTTCAAGAAGGTAAACATTAATTTTAATGCTAACGCTGCGAAATTATATAAGACGGTCTGTAATGAGCGTCTTATATGTCGTACGACGCTGTGATAGTGGCTATATATCATACTTATTTTGTCATGAAGTGAACCTACCCCTTGAAGGTATATTCTTGCGACCCGATAACTTAGGAAGAATTTCCACGAACAGCAGTTCCTGGTGATTATATTTATGTAGATACATTTTTAGGTCCTCGCGTAATTGAAACGTGTTTTTATGGCTCATGAAATCACTTCCCCCTAATTTAGGGCGTATGTGTTGACTAAATATTGTTTTGAACTTTGAAAACTATTCAAACAAAAGCTGTGGTTAGTGTGAGAATAGAGTGGAGTAGAAAGCACGTTTAATCACCAATAAAGAGGGGCGGGATGAATATCTGCAGAAATTAGACTTATGTGAGCTAATGTTGGGCTAATAACATGCACATCCTAGAGTATAACTAAAAGTGACGAAGCTCATTTCGATGAAATACTTCGTCATACGCCAAGCAAATAGACCATTTGATCTGACTTTAAAAGTGGTGGGTTCTGTTCGCCCGCTGTATCTGAGGCAGAATCCGTCATTTTGACCCGTTAGAACGCGCTATCTAGTGTCATAGATATTAATATATGCGTAAAAATGTGTCCATGCGTGTTTTATGTGAAATCATCGCATTGAATTGGGATTATTTATCAGCAACCGCCGAGAAACCATCGAAGCTTTGGTTTGAGCGCTTTGTGATCCTCGTGTGGCTTGTGAGCTGCATGCTTCTGTCGAACTCGTTTGCAGGATCGATGCGCGCAAACTTGATTGTGGTGCAGCCGACATTTCGTTTCAGGACTCTACATGACGTGCTTCAGCATCCGGAGATAACCGTCGTTTATCCTGCTAACACTCCGGCCGAAAATATGATTAACGTATGTTTAGACTGAACGTTAATACCTATATGAAATAACCATCTTTCTTATCACAATGCACCAAATATTGGTATAGACTAACACCTACTGTTTGGATTCCGGTACGAAAGAGACACTTTTTGTCAACTGCTGCTTTAAGAACTATCCATTCCAACAAATCTTCGGTCCAATTAATATGGCAAAGTTTATACTTGATGCATTGGTCACCACATATTTAGGTATAACGGGTGAGTTGTCACTCATGGCAGGTTCTAAATAGAACACAAAAACGTTCATAATATTTCATTGGGATTTAAAAAAGTGTAGCTACACATCAGATTTTATTTTATAGCGTTGCCTTATCTGGCCAAATCTTCTAGAAAATTTTCTCGAGAGATGTGCTTTGTCGTTGGAAGAGTCTCATATTTTTTTGCACGAAGAACCATCAGACCCACCATAATGCGTATGATCATGTATATACCGCCCTGGATAGGTTTCACTATCTGTAGCATCGCTCGAAAAAAAATGTGTTTAAAAAACGTTTATATTAGCCCTGTATATGCGATCTTAATAGGTATATCGATATTTATGACTTTTATTTTAAAAAGAACAGCAGTCTATACCGAGTATGAAATCCAGCTCACGTTTTTGTGTCGTAGTTTTTTGTTTTTTGGGGGATAGAGGCGTAACTGGTAAATGCGGTTTGCACACACGGACACCACTGTAGAAAACTTGCAGACACCAACGACACAGCCAGAGCAGTAGCTATAGGACCACAAGCAATATGGTCTTTTTAATCTGATAATGCTTTCTTCGAGACATTCGGGCATGTTCCCTGGGCGGGAGCCAAAGGCAAAAAAAATCCCTTCGGGGTTGACTCTCAGCCAAGATTTAACGTCCATGGGACTGCATTCCGCATTGCTTCATAGACGGACCCCCATAAATACAAATGTGCAACGGTGGGGTTCGAACCCGCGCTCTTATGTGTCTCCTCCGGTCGCGAGGCGTAGACGCATAAAAACTTGTGACACTGCGTTCCAGTACGATATAGAGTTCGTCATTTTCCATGATGACGTCCTGTAGGTTAAAAGCTACTTCTAACCCTAGCCCTAGTACTAAGGTACCTAAGGAAGGTTGGTTGCGTAGGAAGGAAGGCTGAATACGTACACATGAGAGGTACTTTTTTAACATCGTTCGATATTATAGTACACTTACCACGGCCGATTTTAAGCCGCCAACCGTTACGTTATGCGTACTACTAGTAGTAATAGTAGTAGTATACGTTTGTCGTTATATTATTAGCAAGTGTATTGCTCTCCTTTGTAGAACCTTACCCTTTTTAAGGAGGGGAAAATGCTTTTATGCACATCCGTCGATGTTTCTGACGGGACTCGACTCGGGCGGAGAGTATGTGACTCAATCTATTGCCGAACGCGTAATACCCACTAATAACGACGCCCAGTCGGTGGAGGTTGGTTGTTAACATTCTGGCGACAATATCCGCTGCTAATTTCCCAGTCATCGTGTATGAGGAGGCTCCTCGTCGCGCCGGCACGAGTGCAGCGCAGGTTGCAATTGTATGGTCGACTGTATCGGGTTCTCCTGATGTGCATAGCACGCACGCGTCCACTGTCGTCTTGCCAGATTTTTAATATTTGTCTGAAACTGTCCATGGCCAGTCGAGGCCTGTGTTGCGTAATATGTAAGCGGCTCCTGTCCAGGTCCTTCATACCAATCGCGTCTATTTCCCGCTGTGATCGACAGAAGAGTGGTTGGCCCATTCGGAAGCCCATTCGCAAAGTGTGGATTTGCGTGCTATTGCTCACGTTAAATCTTCATCGAGCCTCCTCTCACTCTTTCCCCCGCCAACAGGTCCCAAGGGAGTTGGCGTGCAAGAACACTCAGTACGTCTGTACTGACGGTTCTGTTAGCCTGACAAACTCTAATTGCCATGCCTTTTTGTGAGGCCCCAAGGGCTTGTCGGTTACGCTTTGTCTGAAGTACAAGATCGGCCCAGACAGGGGAAGCGTATAGCGCAGTAGATTCAGCAACAGAGGCCTGCAGCTTGCGTCGGCATTTGCTAGGTCCTCCCTCTCAAGGAAGTATTTTGGCTAAGATTTGCGTGACCCTTGATACCTTCTGAAAGGTGTATTCAAAATGTGCGTTTCCCGAAAGCCTAATGCTAAGGATGATCCCTAGGTATTTTGCCTCCTTTTTTTTAATATTTTTTTATTGGTAACGAGGTGACTCGCAACCTCACTTCTGATGCCACGGGTACGCTTGCGGCCGGTGAGATACAGCGCCTCTGTTTTGTGCAGGGATAGAGCCAGGTAGTTTCTTTTTATCCATGAGTTGATTTTATCGAGAGCGGTGTTCGCTCGCGTCTCAAGTGACGACTCCCTGCAGGCTGTCACCAATACCGCTAGATCGTCCGCGCAGGCGATGGTTTTGACACCCTCTGAGTGATCTCAGAGCCGTAGGACTCGGTCGTAGGCCAGGTTCCATAGAACCGGGCCCAGAACGGAGCTCATAGAGACCCCTGCCGTAATCTGCCGGGTAATAATTCCCTCTCCATATCCACAAGGGTAGCCCGACTACGACCATCGTGGCCAACAAGCTTGTAAAATAGCAGCGTCCGTTAAGCTGCGCGGGTATATACGAGGTGTGTTCAAAAAGTATCGCGACTTTTGAATTTTCGCGGGTTACGTATATTCGAATTTCGATTTTTTGTGGCGTTATGTTGGTACTCATGTCTCTCACTTATGCCGACAAGCTCGGCCATTTTGAATGTTCACTTAATTGTTGACAGCTGCTTTGCTTGCACGTGTTTTGGATCGTCTTCGATTTTTACCTATTCAAAAAATGGATTAAAGAACCTGTATCAAATTTTGTGTGAAAAACGAAATTAAGTGCGCGGATGCATTCCGAATGTTGACTGTGGCATACGGAGAAGCTACCTTGGACCGAAGCAACGTTTATCGGTGGTACAAAATGTTCTCAGAAGGCCGAGAAGATGTGAACGACGAAGAGCGTGCCGGACGCCCGAGCACTTCAACAACAGACGAAAAAATTAATGAAGTGGAGAAAATGGTATTGGCCAATCGTCGAATCACCGTTAGAGAAGTTGCTGAGGACCTAAACATATCGATTGGCTCTTGCCATTCGATTTTTATCAATGATTTGGGCATGAGACGGGTCGCCGCGAAATTCGTACCAAAATTGCTCAATTGCGACCAAAAACAGCATCGCATGAACATTGCTAATGAGATGTTGGACTCTGTCCGCGACGACCCAAATGCTCCAGAGGGTCATAACTGGTGACGAATCGTGGGTTTATGGTTATGACGTGGAAACCAAAGCTCAATCATCTCAATGGAAGCTGCCGCACGAACCAAGACCGAAAAAAGCGCGCCAAGTTCGGTCGAATGTGAAAGTTTTGCTGACAGTTTTCTTCGATTGCAGGGGCGTGGTGCATCATGAGTTCTTGCCACAGGGTAGAACGGTCAATAAGGAATATTACCTGCAAGTTATGCGCAATTTGCGCGAAGCAATCCGCCAGAAACGCCCGGATTTGTGGAAGAACAAAAAATTGGCTTTTGCACCACGATAACGCCCCTGCTCACACATCGTTGCTTGTGCGCGAGTTTTTGGCCAAAAACAACACACTAATGATGCCGCAGCTACCGTATTCCCCAGATCTGGCCCCCTGTGACTTTTTCTTGTTCCCTAAACTGAAGAGGCCCATGAAAGGACGACGTTACGCTACGCTTGACGAGATAAAGACGGCATCGAAGGAGGAGCTGAACAAATTTTTAAAAAAAATGGTTTTTTGAAGTGCTTTGAAGATTGGAAAAACCGTTGGCACAAGTGTATAATATCTCATGGGGATTACTTTGAAGGGGACAAAATAGATATTCATGAATAAATGAATAATTTTTGAAAAAACACAAAAGTCGCGATACTTTTTGAACACACCTCGTATATCGTCTGTTGGCGGCATCGCTGAAGCAAGCTAACTATACGGCGCTAAATAGAAGATGCCGCCACCCTACTAGCGAAGACCCGGGAAGTCACTAAATGCGCGGGCAATCTGTGAGTTTATAAGGAGGCATGAGAATAAATGAGTTAATAGTCGTTTGTTTGAGCCAGACAGAGGACGTGTGTTGTTTGAGCGTGAGCCTAGCAAACTCGTATCGGTCGTCGTCCGGTCGTTAGGGTGGTGGACACTACAACTGGTGCAGTCGACAAAATATGGAGGGAAAAGCCACCGCAACAATGGCCACAGGTCTGCCACCCCAGCTACGTTCCTGCCAGCCATGGGCCGACCAACAACACCGTGGACGGAGTGGCATTAAGCATTTAAGGTTTATCTAGAAGCCACCTCGGTCGGCGCAAAGTTGACCGACGTGAATAAATGTGCAATCCTACTACACTCGGGCTCGAGGGCCAATCACAATCGTGCTATGGCGGATCAGGCAACGGAGCCAGAGAAGGATGGCGAGGTCCCACTAACCGAGTACGCCAGGATGGTGGCGAAGCTAACTGAAATGTTCAAGGAACATAAGGGAGTGGCCGTCTCCCGCGACGAATTCTTCCGACGACGACAACGCAGCGGAGAGCGGTTGGTGGAGTACACCGCGGCACTGCGACGACTACTGGTGGGGTGCGAGTTCGACGATCGGGGCCGGACGTTGAGGAGCCAGCTCATTCTGGGAGCGACGATGCCACAGGTGAGAGAAAAGCTCCCCCTAGAAGAGGACCTGCCGGTCGAACAGGCCCTGAAGGTTGCGCTGCATGTGGAGAGGTGCATCATAGAAGCCAAAACAATCACAGGATTACACGAGCAAGTGAACGCGGTGCGGGAAGCGGGAAGGCCTGCGGAACGAAGCAGACCAAGGCCGGCGGCAAGGCAAGAGTACGGAGCCGGTGGATGCCATGCGTGCGGCTGGGACAGTCACGAATACGGGGCGGAATTGTGCCCGGCAAGACGAGTCAGGTGCCGAAAGTGTGGGAAGTTTGGCGACTTCTGACGGAAGTGTAGGAATGCGGCAGGTCAGGCGAGGCAGAATGTACAGGCGATCGGCGTAGAGGAGCAGCCACGCTGGGATCGTCGGACCAACGGCGAACGCTTAGAGAAGGCCGGAATTGAGGTATGGAGTGAACCGACAGCTGTGTACTCACTGTCTCTTTATTGTCCGGAGTTTGCTAGTAGTTTTGCAGTAGACGGTAATTTTGTAACCTTTTTGATAGACAGGGGGGCAGCCGTATCTATTATTAATAGGGAGCACTTGGCAGACCGGGGAGAGCGAGTTAGGCCCAAGAACGCAATACTACGCGCATACAATCGGGAAAGGATACCAACGCTGGGAATGGCTAGATGCCACCTCAAACTGGGCAGTCGGGAGGTTCAATGCGATTTATTCGTCGTAGCTAATGGTAGGTCGGTGCTAGGACGCGATACGCTAGCTAAACTAGGTATGATAATCGATTGTGCGGCGCGATCGTGCTCGGTGGCAGAAGTTAAAACGATTCAAATAGAGAACGAGTTTCGGGAACTGTTTTCGGGGACGCTAGGTCTGGTTAAAGCCGTGCAGCACAGAGTGCGACTTAAGGAGAATGTTAGGCCGGTGCAGCACAAGTTGAGGAGGTTACCGCTCACTCTAGTGACGGCGGTGAAAGCTGAATTAGATAAACAATTGGAGAACGATGTTATTGAGCCAGTTCAGGCTTCCGAGTGGGTATCGGGCATGGTAGTAGCACCGAAACGGGACGGTAGAGTTAGATTGTGCGTGTATCTAAGAGAGGTAAATCAAGCAATAGTGCCTGATGTTTTCCCTCTACCGCATCTGGACGACCCGTTGGTGGAGCTACACGGGGCCAGGTGGTTTTCAAAGCTAGACGCGCAAGCTAACTTTGTCGGGTTTACCATTAACGAACACGGGGTACGACCTAGTGTAGATAACCTGAAAGCCATTAAAGAAATAGCGGTTCCAACTAACGTAACGCAGGTTAAGTCGGTCTTAGGGGTGACAAGTTTTTATATGCGATGCGTGCCGACATTTTCGAATATATCCGAGCCAATACGCAGATTGTTAAAAAAGAACGTGCTATTCAAATGGGGGCCAGAGCAACAACAGGCATTCGAGAAACTGAAAGCAAGTATAGTAGCGGCGGCACTTAGCCATTTTCGATCCAACAGCACCCACGATAGTGGCGACGGGTATATCGCGGCGATAGCGTATGCATCATGCTCACTAACACCTACACAGCAAAGATATTCCACGGGAGAGAGGGAGGCATTGGCGAGCGTGTTTGCGATCGAACGGTGGCACACGTTCCTGTGGGGGAGAAGGTTTACGTTACGGACAGACCATCAGGCGCTGATAGCACTACTTGGCTACAAGGGAGAGGGACGAGCGCCAATGAGAATAGGTCGGTGGGTAGAAAGGCTGAGAAACTACTCATTTGAGGTAAAATTTAGAAGCGGTATAACAAATAATGTACCCGACATGCTCTCTCGACTGCCGACAGAAGACATTTTTGAAGCGTGTGATGAGCAGGAAATGATAGTAGCAAATCTAGAAGAAAACTTAAGGCCAATACAGTGGGAGGAGGTTGTAAGTTGTTCTTTAGCTGACCCGGACATTCAGAGCGTGAGAAGATGGCTTAGGTGAAAACGGCCTCGACTGGCGCAAACCGGGCGCTGGGCCTCCGTTGTTCATGAACTATCCGAAACGCAGGGCGTACTAATGAGAGGAGATAAAGTAGTTCTGCCGCAGCAACTTTGAAAGAGAGCGTTCCAGATGGCCCACGAGGATGCGCATCAGGGTGAAGACGAAACATCGACTGTGAAACACGTTCTGGTGGCCAGGAATGGACAAAATGTTAGAGGAAGCGGTACGAGAGTGCCGGTTGTGCGCATTACATGACAAGACAGCGGTGGCTACCACAGCACCCGTGAGGACGACGCCCTGGCCAGTTCAGCCGTGGACGAGGCTAGCAGTCGACATCCGAGGCCCGGACAGCTCATTGGGACCGGAAGCGCGATACGCGGTGGTTGTCATGGATTACTATTCGAAGTGGGCGGAAATAGAGTTTATGGCAGAAACAACAGCTCATCGGATCATTGGCATGCTACACCGGCTCATATACCGTGAAGGCATTCCGGCCAGCATAGTAACGGACAACGGACCCCAGTTCCTGAGCTATGAGTTTGAAGAATTCATGACCGAATTCGGAATTCGACACATACGTACACCCGTGTACCACCCTCAAGCAAATATGTTGGTGGAAAGATTCAATAGTACACTGGGCGGCTTCATCTGGTCGGCCGCCCAAATGAACGGCGACCGGCGGAGACGCCTGACCGAGATGATCGGCGCATACAACGCAACCGCACAGACAACGACAGGCAAATCGCCCGCTGAATTACTACATGGACGGTCTATGAGGACGAAACTGGACGCGGGTCTCCGGCAAGGAAACAACAATCAGAATGATGAAGATGAGCGAGTGCGAGTGGAGACAAGACAGAACAAACAAAAGGAGTACGCAGACAGGAGGAGAGCGGCAGTGGAAACCAAGTTCGCGCCCGGTGACTGGGTCAGAATACGGAAACCAGTCGCTGCAAAGGGGGAGGAGAAGTATGGACCACTGACGAGAGTTAAAAGACAAGTCGGTGAAGACATGTACGAGTTGAAAGACGGTAGGAGATGGCACAGAAACCGGTTGACGCCTGCCGGCCAACCACAGGTAGCAAGGGCAGCGCAGAGGCCAAGCTATCTACAGCGCCCGGATCAAGGTGCACAACAGAGACCTGAAGAAGAAAGACGAGGAGCGCCAGAAGATCAACACGAAAACAACAGCGCGCCGTGTGAAGGACGTCCACGGCGGATGAGACGCGCACCGAGCCGTCTACGGGAGTTCGTGGGTGAAGATGGGACCGAATTCGAAACAAGCCGGTGAAGGGGGGGAGAATGTTGGATAGCAGCGTCCGTTAAGCTGCGCGGGTATATATATCGTCTGTTGGCGGCAACGCTGAAGCAAGCTAACTATATGGCGCTAAATAGAAGATGCCGCCACCCTACTAGCGAAGACGCGGGAAGTCACTAAATGCGCGGGCAATCTGTGAGTATATAAGGAGGCATGAGAATAAATGAGTTAGTCGTTTGTTTGAGCCAGGCAGAGGACGTGTGTTGTTTGAGCGAGAGCCTAGCGAACTCGTATCGGTCGTCGTCCGGTCGTTAGGGTGGTGGACACTACAATGCTGAAGTCGGCAACGAACTGGCACGCTGGGATCCTATACCTAGACGAGCTTATGCGTGAAAAAAATCGCCAGGAGGATCGCCGCAGATCGCGATTTAACACTAGGCCTCTAGCGTCCACTCCCGGGCAGGACCCACTCCCTGCTCGGGACATACTCGTAGACTAAGGAGAGGGTCGCAGCATGGAACTCCTCTCTCGTGGTCTCGAGGTAATGGTTCACAATTCCGAACCAGGAGAGGGTGGGAGAAATGGTTTTTAGTGGGTAGCACGCGCGGACTGGATCGAGTATTATACTCTCCTCGGCGTTTAGTCCCACACTGCCCACACTACTATTGACATTGGAAGGTGTGCGTAAAACATTTTCCCGATGGTATTAAGGAGACAAAATGGCCTAAACGAGGAAATTATCTGACCGGCAGTGGGTTTTGGCACTAAGGCCAAGTGTGGTGCCTTCTTCCATCTGTTGGGGAACCTCCCTTCCTTAAGTAACCTTATTGGTAGGCCCGCCAAAAGAGCAGTGTGGTTTGACGCCATTATCTTGTATTCCATCTGACCCTCAGCCAACATTTTAGGTCCACGGGTTTGCTTTCGCAATACTTCGTAAGACGGAATGTGGAACCTTATTTACACACATAAAACTGCCTGGTCATTTTCCTCTGGTTTCCTACGGCATGATTGGACGCTGCACTAGAAAACTTTAATTGACCAACGAGCTAGCAGTTTAAGGAGCCGCTTCTCAGTAGCTCCCAAACCTATGACGCCAGCAAAACACATCAAAAGCAAAGCTGCATCTATGCATTTAGAACGTGTTTTCTAGTTGCTATTGGACGAGCTGCAACGTAACTCGCACTAGGGCAACTTCAAGATGTCATTGATAGATCGCATACCAGATACCAATTTTCTCCTTATTAAAAAAATAAAATTGAGTATATATATATATATATATAATCCGTCCGCGATAACTTACTTACGTTTGTACTAGCTCCTTTATAAGTCATAGATGTTCAGTCCAGAACAAGACGAAAATATATAAAAATACATAATTGGTACTTATACTTGCATTCGATTAAAGCTATAAAAGCAATGGGTATATTAAGAACAACAACATCTGCGACAATGGTTGCGATAGCCACTTTTGTGGAAAGACACAGCGAGTGGCAGCTCTAAGGGGTACCGCACAACCAGCACGAATGCTGCTCTGGTACGGGCAGGGTCGATCCCCTGGGTTCTCAAAGCACTCGAAAGGAGACAATTATTGAACTTAGGTACTTCCACGTAGACTTCTACAAAAAGGTCGGCGAGAGGATTGTTCTAGTGGAAATATACACATTCATTCAGACAGCCATGTTCTGCCAAGAGACACGTGAGAACTCCAGGTTTTACATGTCGTCAGTGCTTGGCTTGAGAGGCTGCACGGATAAAAGCGAGCAAACACATCCGAGAGAAACGGATCAGGGAGAAAGACCCACACCACAAGATCTGCAATCCACTTTGGGTCAGCCTAACGGAGTTTGCAGAATACATCGTTTCTAGTAAGCAAGCGTAGAAGTTAAAGGCAGATATAGAAAGATCTTCATTATTGAAGAGATCGCGTCAGAAGGGTCCTGTACGCCCATCGTCTATGCTGATGATACGACCTTACTTTTTCGTATTCAACCATCTGCGATACAGGCTGATGTACAGAAGGCTATGCAAGTAGTAGAGTATGCTGTTCTTGTGTTTGAAAAATTCGGTCTGGTGATAAATGCAACCAAAACAGGACTCACGTTGTTTCGCCCTGCCAAAAGGGTCACGCAGGTTCAAACGCTAGAGCTCAATGGAACGGAAGTGACACTTTCCTCTACTATCAAATGTCTGGGCTTAACTTTACATGAGACGCTTAGATGGCATGATCACTTAGACGTTATTACGCCTAAATGCTATGCGGTAATTTCATCTATTCGTCGTCTACGAGAACTAGGAGTGCCTGTCGAGGGTCTTCTTATGGTGTATAAAATGCTATTAGTGCCAATTCTTTGTTATGGTATTTCAATTTGGGGATTTCATAATAAAGGTATAACTCATAGGGTCGAAGTCATTCAGAATGATGCCCTCCGGGCGGTATTTAACTTGCGCCGCATCGATTCGGTTCGCAAGTGTTTACAAGACTTTAAGCTTTTAACACTTAGGGATATTTACAGGGTAAAAATTGCCACGCTTGCATTTAAGATGTATAGGGGAGTTATTCCGGATGATGCTGGTTTTCCTATAAGAGCTGCTGTTAGACGCACAACTCGACGTGCAACGGAATTTGTGAGGCCAATAGCTCTAAAGCAGACCACCCGTCATGCTCTTGCATACACCCTGCCGACTATCTGGACCGAACTTCCCAATGAAATTCGTGTACTTACCTCAGTCGGATTATTTAAACGCGAGGTGAAAAAATGGGTAACAAGCAAAAACTCTAGTCAAAACTAGTTTCCCGTCAATAGGTTGAAACTGTGTGAACGGGAGAAGTGTTTAGCAACTTCAATTGCTAGTTTCGTATGGAGTGAGACATATTATAGTATGAAATAGATAATAGTGATGTTACACATTTTGCATGCACACTTTTTACACACATTTTTGTAATGCACATTTTAAATATTTTTATATACGAGAACTTAAGCATCGTGAAATTGCGGTTCCGTGAATAAACCTCAAATTGAAATGAAATGAAAATAGCAAAAGCGGTCCTCCAGGAGAAATACGAAAGGTTTAAAGAAAGGCAGGGATTTCTACTACCCCAAAGCGGCTGAAGAGAAGTGCAGCTTGAACGAAATGGGTGTGCAGGTGTTGGAGTGGTTCGGGGCGTTGTCACACGAACTCTTACGGAAACTCTAGGTATCCTAACATGTCCGACCCTTGGTGCATAGAAGATATGCGTTTCTAAGCCTGTAGGGAACGAAGAATTATCTAGAATTAAAAACAACTTCTTGAAAAGGACGGGTGCGGGAACCCTCGCTGTACTCTAATAAAATGATCTGAAAGGATACTCACCACTGCTCCTGATGGCCCTAGTACTGCACGATGAATATCTGGGCTATCAGAGAGTGAAGCATGTGAAGGGAGGTGCGTTTAGTGTGTATGAGACTCAACGAAGTAACATCCAACCGTTGGGATCGAGCCTCACACTGCTTGAGATATAGACTTGTAGCAATAGCGCGCAACTGCATTTAATACCACCGCCATAAAAACCACCTAAATTGAATATTTTTGGAACCAGAGCGTACTAACTAACCTGCCAGCGTTCCCCACTCACTCTACGAAACGTGATTCCATACAGTATTAACAAGGTAGCTATTTCAGAAATCCAAAAAAGGAACTACTCTTACTATGTCTGAATAGCATTAACTGCCTGTACATTTTGAAGTATCCCGTCTATTAATTCATCCAAATCATTTTATATTTTAGGGAACTCATGGGAATGAATAATCATTGGTAATTGTAAAACAATAGAAGAAAAACACGTTTAATGAATTAAGGCTATACAGGAAGTATTAAAAGCAATTTGTGTCATCTAGGCCAGCCGATGAGGCTTGGAGCAGAAAATGTAAAGGCTATAGAAAATACTAATTTGACCTAGACTTCTGTACTTCTTTGTCTTGCACAGAAAACGGCGTACGATCCGGTGTATGGCGAACGCTTACGCGAACACATGCGGACCAATTCATACGCGACAACCCTGCCCGGCCTGCAGGAAAACTGGTTGCGGGATCGGCTGGCCTCACGCAAAGCAATCGTATTTATGGAGCAGAAGTATCTAACATCGCGGTGCATTGCCCGTTGGTGTGTTAACAGCGACTATCATTTCTTCGTTTCGAAGCTATTTGACATGTTTCTCGGCGTGTTCAGCTCGCGAGACATGCCACCCGAACTAAACGACGCGCTCGATATGCAGTAAGAATCACAACAACATTTACTGGTGTCACCTACAACCGTCAGATGTGCTATGTATGAATAAGCGTAAGAACAACTGGCTTATTATGGATTGCTAGATTTGTCGAGCCGGAAATTCTAGACGAAGTTTTTAGCTGTTATTTTTGCGTCATACGCGTTAAAAGATACGTTGCTTGGGCTAACTTAGATTCGATGCCAATATTACCTTTCCGAACAAAGTATATCGTAAACAAATATAATAAGTGAGCATAGCTGAAACTATATTTAACTTGCTTATGCTAAGGATTAACTGAAGAATCACGAATTCACGAATGCTGCTAAATCTAGGAGGACGCCAAGCAACGTCCTGGTGCTACTTGGGTATTTGGGTATCTAAGGTTTTACCACGTTATAAGCTTTAAATAAACGAAAGACGAAGGTAAACACGTTTTTATTTGTTTGATGTCTTCATCAAGAAATGTATATATATATATATATATATATATATATATATATATATATATATATATACATATTTATATATATATATATATATATATATTACAAAAATTGTATCTGCATATCGAACTCGTTTAGTTAAATGCTTAAAATAAAAAAGTAAAGACACAATTTCCAATCCCAATTTTAAATTAAATCAATGAATTAAGTCGGTAGGTATAAATTTAGTATTGTGTATTGCCTTAATAGATTCGCGCAAATGTAGATATAAGAAGCAATATTTTGTTAGTAACGACAATCAAAATTGTATTACATGTAAGTTAACTATTCCTTTATTCTGTCCCTTCTGAGTGACTCGACATCGTTAAACAACTCGTTTTATGTCTTGCTTGCAGAATTTTGTGGCTTCAAGCGTATGCCGTACCATTTATGACCGAAAATGAGCTGATAGCTGGGCATCTCGGTTGTATCGCTGGAACGGACAAGAAATCGGCCGATAGCACCAAGGCAGTGGCTCCCGGAGATTTAATCGCCATCTGGGTGTCGTTACTCCTCGGTCTGATTGGAAGCATTCTAGTTTTTGTAGCCGAAATTGTTTACTTCCGTTTCTACGACCGTGATCGCATTAGAACCGCTGGATTGCAAACACCCTCTAAAGGTATTGTGTTCGTGCCACCATCGTACAATGCAGATATACATTACCCGTATTAATTACCCTCAATATTACCTTAATCAACACAAAGGCCATGCTTTCTGAAAGCCCAGCAGTTATTTTTGTTTCTGAGTTGCATCTCTATTGTAGAGATATTACTTAGTCAACAGAACGTCAACTTCTCCCAACAAGACACTACATGCTTCGCTATTTAAACGTATCCGCTGAAGTCGTGAGAATGGAACCTAAATATGCCAAACAAGCGTGAAAACAGCAATAAAATCAAAGATTTATGCGCTAATATTGTGTTGATTTGAGTGGGAATTAATGGCGTTATTGTTGTTATTAATTTTGTTAAATTATGCTTATAAGAACTCCAATAGCTTTAATTGAGTTGAGAGCTTAAGTCCTCTTCGTCGCCAAGTTAGTATCTACAGGCAGGTTGCATCTTGTACAACTTCATATTTGTGTACTGACAATTTACGTTTACTCCTTAGGTTAATGGACCGTGCATCAAGAAGTAAAGAGAGAGATAGATAGGTTTTATTATTCTCATAAGTGGCTTACATTTGTACATAGGTTTACAGCTTCTCAAAGCCATCAAAGGCTAGTATAGAGTGTTTA
The DNA here is from genome assembly GCA_003439945.1 of Dermanyssus gallinae. Classification (NCBI taxonomy): domain Eukaryota; kingdom Metazoa; phylum Arthropoda; class Arachnida; order Mesostigmata; family Dermanyssidae; genus Dermanyssus; species Dermanyssus gallinae. Next base: position 1,117,830 of record QVRM01003495.1, on the reverse strand, counting down.
TATTGCATATTTTCTTATAATTTTACTTATTGTCATTATGATTATATTATTATCGTGTTCGGCTTATATTAGAGTAAGGTACCTAAATAGTATTGCTTAGCACTTTGTTTGAGTATTGTCAAAGAAGAGCTTGTTCCAATATATGGCACAGAGATTTGATACTGAAAAACGAGATTAGTTACATGAAGCTGCAGACAAGATGAGAAGTTTATTAAGCTTATTAAGATTCGTTTGATCTCAGTTACGACACACATCTCTATTTGCAGAGGGTAAGGCAGAATCGACATCTCTACGTATCTATAACGGATGGATTCCCATGGTGGATATCCCAATATTACGCGCAAGGCTCTTTTTGCAGGCGATGTAACGGACATAAAAACGCATATAAGTCATTCCAAATATTTCAACTGCGTAGGTTAGATAGCTATGAACGTAGGCGTAGTACATATGCGAGTAGACAGTCACGGAGCAGAATATTATGGCTCCTGAACAGGGCAGCGATGCTCCCTACAACTTTTTTACGTATGTGATCTGTATGAGCTTCAAATGATAATCTGGAATTCAAGACAACGCCTAAGAATTTTGTCTTATACATCATGCTAAGAGTGTGGTTTCCGCATTTAAATGTCTCATGGTTCATACTTAGGACACCTCTAGGCGATAAGAACTGGATAACACCAGTCTTCGACCAGTTCACTGACAAACCATTGGCTCTAAACCAATCTGAGAGTCGCTTAAGGTCTTCTTTAATCATCTGCTCTACCTCTTGTAGGGAATCGCCCACAACGAGTACTGTGGTATCATCAGCAAATAGGGACAGTCGGCCGTGTTTTGGTACTTCAAATATATCGTTGATATGTTCTCGACATCTGAAAACTTCTGCCCAATCTGTACCATTTGTTGTCTCTCTGACATAAAAGAACGTATCCACGATTGAACACGTTCGTCAGCTCCATAAACTCTTAGTTTGGTAATCAGAATATTGATGTCAACGGTATCAAACGCCTTTCTCAAGTCAACAAAAAGAGCAGCAACCGTTTTCTTTTTCTCAAGACTTTGACGATCGTCATCTACAAAGCTCATAACAGGGACGGTGGTGTACATTTTAGAGCGGAATCCAAACTGTCGCCGATTGAGTACATGATGTTGATGGTCCCTGAGTTGTTCGAATGCGCATTTCTCAAATACCTTAGAGATTGGGGCCGATATGCTGACTGGACGGTAGTTTTTTTTGCGAGTCTGTCACCAGAATTAAAAAGCAGGATGATGCGATATAATTTCAGCGCTTTGGGGTATTTACCGGCCGCAATTGACAAATTAATCAGATATGATACGGGGTCAGCAAGAACTTCGGCTGCTCTTCGCAATACCTGGGATGGAACTTGCTCATGTGCAACTGAGCATATCTTTGTTTTGCGTAAAAGATGTACAATCCTTAGAGTATAGACCGGCTGAATGAGATCTCTGTTGCTCCACGAGAAACATTCTCAGGTATTACATATCTATCAAAGCATTTCGTGTCGGCAGTCACACACGTCGAGTAATATTGATTAAACACGTTTGCCACTGTAGTCTCATCGGACACCATAGTATCTTCTACTTTGAGTTTCACACACTTTTTTTCCGGTATGCCACCTAGAACAGGTCTAGATAGATAGATAGATAGGTTTTATTGTTCTTATGAGTGGCTTACATTTGTACATAGGTTCACAGCTCCTCAAAGCCATCAAAGGCTAGTATGGAGTGTTTATATTGCATATTTTCTTATAATTTTACTTATTGTCATTATGGTTATGTTATTATCGTGTTCGGCTTATATTAGAGTAAGGCACCTAAATAGTATTGCTTAGCACTTTGTTTGAATATTGTCAAAGAAGAGGTTGCGCGCACCTCTGGGGGAGCTTGTTCCAATATGTGGCACCGAGATTTGATATTGAGAAACGAGATTGGTTACATGAAGCTGCAGACAAGATGAGAAGTTGTGTGTGTGTGATCCCCTTGTGTTCATGGTGGATGTCGAATGGAAAAGATTAAGCAGGTTGGGATGAAGTCCCATTAAGATTCGTTTGATCTCAGTTACGACACACATCTCTATTTGCAAAGGGTAAGGCAGAATCGACATCTCTACGTACTTATAACGCATGGATTCCCATGGTGGATATCCCAATATTACGCGCAAGGCTCTTTTTTGCAGGCGATGTAACGGACATAGAAAACGCGTATAAGTCATTCCAAATATTTCAACTGCGTAGGTCAGATAACTATGAACGTAGGCGTAGTACATGGCGAGTAGACAGTCACGGGGCAGAATATTACGGCTCTTGAACAGGGCAGCGATGCTCCCTACAATTTTTTACGAGTGTGATCTGTATGAGCTTCAAATAATAATCAGGAATCCAAGACAACGCCTAAGAATGTTGTCTTATTGATCATGCTAAGAGTGTGGTTTCCGCATTCAAATGTCTCATGGTTCATACTTAGGACACCTCTAGGCGATAAGAACTGGATAACCCCAGTCTTCGACCAATTCACGGACAAGCCATTGGCTCTAAACCAATCTGAGAGTCGCTTAAGGTCTTCTTTAATCATTTGCTCTACCTCTTGTGGGGAATCGCCCACAAAGAGTGCTGTGGCATCATCAGCAAATAGAGTCAGTCGGCCGTGTTTTGGTACTTCAAATATATCGTTGATAAATATATTAAACAGCAGTGGGCCGCCGATACTCTCTTGAGCCACTCCAACTGATATGTTCTCGACATCTGAAAACTTCTGCCCAATCTGTACCATTTGTTGTCTCTCTGACATAAAAGAACGTACCCACGATTGAACACGTTCGTCAGCTCCATAAACTCTTAGTTTGGTAATCAGAATATTAATGTCAACGGTAAAAAACGCCTTTCTCAAGTCAACAAAAAGAGCAGCAACCGTTTTCTTTTTCTCAAGACTTTGACGCACGTCATCTACAAAGCTCATAACAGGAACGGTGGTGGACATTTTAGGGCGGAATCCAAACTGTCGCCGATTGAGTACATTATGTTGTTCAAGATGGTCCCTGAGTTGTTCGAATGCGCATTTCTCAAATACCTTAGAGATTAGGGCCTTTTTGCGAATCTGTCACCAGATTTAAGAAGCGGGATGACGCGATATAATTTCAGCGCTTTGGAGTATTTACCGGCCGCAATTGACAAATTAATCAGATATGATACGGGGTCAGCAAGAACTTCGGCTGCTCTTCGCAATACCTGGGATGGAATTTGCTCAGGTGCAACTGAGCATATCTTTGTTTTGCGTAAAAGATGTGCAATCCTTAGAGTATGGACCGGCTGAAATAAGATTTCTGTTGCTCCACGAGGAAAATTCTCAGGTATTACATATCTATCAGAGCATTTTGTGTCGGCAGTCACACACGTCGAGTAATATTGATTAAACACGTTTGCCACTGTAGTCTCATCGGACACCATAGTATCTCCTACTTTGAGTTTCACACACTTTTTTCGGTATGGCACCTAGAACAGGTCTAATGGCATTCCAGGGATTTCTCCTATCCTGAATGTTCTTCTGTACCAGTTCTCCATTAAAATTAAGCCTACTCTTTCTAGAAACAGCGGTTACTTTGTTCCTTAACGTCCTAAATACAACTCGCTCCACAGCAGCATCTTGATAAGCTTTAAACTCTTTAAATGCCGCATTTTTTTCACTTATCAGTGCCAGCAATTCCCGAGTGACCCAGGCTTTCCTGGGTACCCCAATATTACTTTTAATTCTTAGTTTCTGCTTGTTGCTGTTAACGGACGTCATTACTCATGCATTGAAGCACTCAAATGCTTCATCGATGTCACCTACAACGTAAACGTCGGACCAATCAGTCTTATTGAGCTCTAACACTATCTGATGATAGTTAAATTTCGATTTACGTGTGATGTTGATGACCGATCGAGTGGTCGGTAGTGAGATGAATATGTGATCGATACAATTGGCGCTGTAGGTAGAGCGGTCTCCCCTCCTCTCCACTACGGCAACTCGCGTCGGCACACCAACAAACTCGTTAAAGTTAAATGAGCACAGCATTTCTTGGAGATCAAATCAAATCAAATCAATTTGATTTGATTGATTGAGATGATGATCAAATTGAACAAGATCACGAGAGTTTTGGTCATTGCAAAGAGTATCGATATTAGCATCTCCAAGAAGGAGCATATTTTGGCTATTAATCTTTAAAATTATATTTTCTAATCCATTTATGAAATTGGAGGCTTTGCCAGACGGCTGGCGATAGAATGCGCCAACTAGAAGTGTCCTAGCAATTCACATTTTGTAAGTTGCCTTGCCCGAAAGTGAGTCTATACCAGGAACATCGTTAGCTGACACGCTTTGAAGGCACCTGAACCGCAGGCGCCTTAGGAACATATTTTGAATGCCTTCCACTCACTTTCTATACTTAGGCAGATAAGACTCCTAGAAAGAAGAGCAATAAAAGAATTTGAAAAACACACGAGATTCATAATGGCGAATGTATACATGAGGGGTCGTTGAAATGGGGCAGCGGTGGTATTAACGAGACGCAATGATGCCTCCGCAACCTTGGTAATATTAAACCACGTCACCGGGCTTGATAACCTTGGTAATATTATAACGACGCTGCTATCAAATGTAACGAGGTCACTACGCTGAGTGAACCGGGGATGTATACTCAGTAGAACGGCAACTACGACACGAGGGGCCTAGGAGCAATAAATTACGACGCACGAACAGAGCTCTGGTGCGTAGCACAGCCGAGAAGAGAATCATTTTCAGCCTGCTTCCATCGGTATATTTATTGGTTACGAGACGTGCTGGCACCCCAAAGGGTGTCAGACTCCACTTTTAAATCAGTCGAAATTTACAGCAGTTTGTGTCTGTTTCTCGTATAGGAATAAAAGTGAAGTTAGGGTTTGACTCGGATTGAGGGGCTTAAGTCGACCCTCTCTCGGTGCCGGCCGGAGATCGTTTGGACGGTAGAGGACGTTGGTTTTTTGGCCGTCCTCCGCTGACTGGTTGAGACATGTATCTGAGGCTGGTGAACGTTGGGATCGTTGGGCACGTTGAGGTTTGGCGCAGACGCTGTGACCACTGGATGTAGTCGGGTAGGACTGGTTTGAATTGCGCCATGATGCGTAACAGTGTAGTGCGTAGTTGAACCATCGCTGTACTGGCCTAAGGGGGAAAACTTCGTCACAATATGGAGGCTAAAGTAAAGATCAGACATGTGTCTGGGTAATAAGTCTAGGTCACGTCTATAAGAGAAAGTCGGTGAAATACAGTCATTATTTTTATAGCCGAGGTCAAGTACTATATTCCATGTTTCAGTGCCACGCATTTGGAGGGTGAGAGAATCATGCCATTTTCAGAACACCATCGAGCAATGTCGTCGACAGCCGACTGCAAAACTGCATGAGAGTCACACGATAAAATAAGATAATAAAGTTTTGAGTCATCTGCATATTCAAGGTATTTTACTTTAGGTGGCAGGTACTTGTCGAGTCCGGTGGCGTGGTGCATTTGCGTGCGCCTAGCGATTGGAGGACCACATAGTTGCACGGGTTCGTTCCCCACCGTTGCACATTTTTATTTATGGGGTCCTTCTTCCGAAGCAATGCGAAAGCGAGTTGCACAGTTGGAGCAGGCACAGTTGGAGTGCAAGCAAGGCTCTATTTTGGGCCAGGTTCCCTTGAACTTAGCGTATGACAACGTCCAAGAAATCGAAAGCCTATCCGGGGGCGTAGAGACACTGGTCTATGCAAACGACCTAGCCTTCGTGACTGCCCGGCGGTAAGAGGTCCGGAGGAGTCAGCCTAATTGTTCGGCTTTTCAGGAATCTCCTCTGTCACCCTCATCATCATATGAATGTGCTTGTACAAACCTGGGTTCGAGAGGGGGTGAAAAATATAAAAGTCTAGATATCACAATTGATTTATACAGACGAATATACACATCTGGATCCTAACTGATTAAACAAGGCAAAGCATGTTTACAAGAACAGATGCAGATTTGATTAGGTGTCTAATATACGCAGCGAACGTAAGATTCGTTAACATCAACACGCCTAGAGTCCGCGCAGCATTTGGAAGGTAAGGTTTTTAACACTCGACTAAATATAAGATTTTATGTGTAATACTAGTATTATGTATAGAAGTGAAGAGACGTAACTCCAAAGACGGTGCTATCGTGGTTTCTAAGAGCTCCTAGCGGTGCCAATCGTGGCTTCTAAGAGATTCTCTGAATTTCACTCGAAACAGACAATTGTGCAAATAGGCGGCGAGACTTTTACAAGTCTTTAGATGAATCTAATTCTCAGCTTCTGTCCACCATTCATCTAGGAATTTCGATAAGATACAGAGCTTACGGCATACACCGACAATCTAGCATACACGGTGAAAACTAGAAATTCGACAACGATCAAGAGGAACACGAGTGCTGCCCTAGTAGAGATGGCATTCGGGATAAAATAAAACGGATTGGGGTCTGAAATATGCACTTCAAGACAAGGAGAGGAGTCCACATACTACTAAAAGCAGACAGGAGGAGAGCGGCAGTCCAAACCAAGTTCGTGGCCGGCGACTGGGTCAGAATACGGAGACCAGTCGCTGCGGACAGTAGGAGATGGCACAGAAACCGGTTGACGCGTGCCGGTCAAGTATGGGGAGCACGGACACACTCGTTGCTCGGTCATGCACTAGACCATATGCTACGCGTTGTCATTCTTCGTTCCTGAGTTCCTCGTGCTGCAGTACCTGTCCGGCTGAGTCTACATCCCCCGAGCGGACCAGCGTAACACAACAACGTTACATTTGGTGGAGATGCCTCGATCTCTCTGTACCACCGGACGGCGAACCAACCGAGGCGACAACGGACGATGCCAGTGAGCAACGTTACATTTGGTAGCGATGCGGTGAACAACGTTACAATATAAAAGGAGGCATGCGAATAAATTAGTTAGTAGTCCTTGGTGCGAGCCAGGCAGAGGACGTGCGTTGTTTAAGCGAGATAATGGTGAACTCGTAACGGTCGCCGGCCAGTCATCGGGGTGATGGACACTACAGAATGACTTTGCGTATGCTCACGTGTCATTGCGTGGAAATAGAGTTCTAAACAAGTATACTGATTAATGAAAACTCGAGAACTTGAGATATTTGATCTGATGTTAAAGAAGTTCTTCATGTTACAATGTTCAAAATAGGAATCTAAATTAATCTCGCAATCGTGTCGAGAAAACAAATTCAACGCAGCCATTTCAAGTATCTGAATTGTACTTCGTATTTCGTTCTTCTTGTATTTCGTTAGCTGAGGCTGCCCAACTAGAGACTGCAATACATGCGTTTAGGAAGTACATGATAATGATGCTAAAATTGGTTTCGCGGTGATGTGGATTACGAGTTAAGTAGAAAGCTAGCTGGATCTATAAATGGACGAGCCTGAGCTAGTAAAAGAGTTAAGGTGAGACGAGTGCGCTAACAGTTTTTGTTAATAATAATAATTAAATTGTAGTGTCCCTAAAATTCTTCTAATCATTACTAGTAGGTGAAGTTCTATCGGAAACCTTGTTATCTCGAAAGCTACATTGTGCAGATTAGATTTATATGCGTGTCGTGCTTTACTTTTCGTCCGATTTACTGTGAGCGAAGCTTCTATGGTGACTACAACATGTCGAATACTTGTCATCGAATCGAATCTCTCACACGGATACGAATTACACTTCTCGAGTCAGCTGTTCGACTGTCGGAATTTTACAGTTGACCGTGGCAAAGACTTGTGTGTTTCATGCAGTTGCAGACAGTTTAGTAGAGCGCTGAACGTTCAGTCTTGGCAGCGCCCTGTTCTACACGCTGGAGCTTCTGGGATGAGCAGCGCACGTGAAGATCTGCATAGGTTGAGCTCCAGAACTGGTTAGTGATTAAGTTCAATAACAAATATAAGTTGTGGGTCAAGGCTGGCTCGCTAGTTCTGACTGAAACAAGCTGACTCAGGCTGACAGCAACCTTTGCTGGTATTTCAAGCCGAGTTACGAAGAACGTTTCTATTATATCTAAGTGTATAGTTGTTCAGAAGTTGTTTTTATTCGCCCGCAATACCATTGATTGGGATTCTGTAGTTATTTACGAAATGTCTACATCCCGCTGAAGTGTCTGTAAACCTACAAGGACATTTGTATATATATGTCTAGTTTTAGCTTTGGGTACTTTCAAATGATCTTCGTTCGCATATCATTTGGAAGGAGAGTTTGTTACATTAGGAGAAAATAATTAACCATAAAGCTTATGTGCATGCATACTGTCTATGGATATATTTAAACATCGTATTTCATGTCTTTTGCGTCGAGCGCTGTATTCGTTTGTTAGAGCTATACTTCACTGTTTTCTCGCTGATCACTGATGATTTTGGTAACCCGGTTAATACCGGCGGGGAGAATGAGAGTTTACAGCTAATGTAAATCTACTGGCTGACCCGCCGCCCTCAGATTATATCTCGTTCTAGCAGGGATATGGTCTATCTTATTGATCGTGTTACACGTCCAGTATCCCGCACCTGTATCGACCATATTGCAGTTCGTAACTTTCTACTGTTTAATCAGCGGTTCCCGATACCTTGCTGTTTTCAGATCATCTTCCTGTTTTTGTTTTCATTCCTGGGGGCGGTGAAGAGAGCAAATTGCCTCAGGTAGAATCTCCTTTGACTTTTCAGGCGCACGACACAGCTAGCATTGACTTTTTCTAAGCCGCGTTAGCAAAGCATCCTGGCTCATCGTGTTTGATGCAGGCGACGTCGATGCGGCCCTTGAGGCTTTTCGGGGCATTTTGCTCAACCTCTATAAATCTTCTTTTCCGTTGCGTACCAAAACTCGCGGAGACTGTGCGCCAAACAGATTATTTTTACTCTCTCCTGGACTGCGGCGGCTCCGCCGGCACGCTAGCAAATTGTATAGGAGGCATAAAAAGGTTAATTCCCCCTAGAGCGAACTGTTATATCTAGAGAGCCGTAGGCGGTATCAACATGGTTTACGTGCCACTAGAACTGGTTTTTATAGGACATATTTGCGACACGTTGCGTTAAACGTGTGGTGGACATAACCGCTTAGTAGAACTGCCTCCTGCTTTGACTCTATCTCCTGATCGGTCTGTTACTGATCCACAAGAAATTGCAGATGAACTCAATCGACAGTTCGCAACCATAGGCTCGGCTACAGTTGCGCCCCTCTGCCTAGGAGGTGACTTATCACCCCTTCTTACAGATTTATGGACCAACAAGGGCAACTCGTTCAAATTCTGTTCAGTGACAGACTCCGAGGTTTATTCATTCCTAATCAAACTAAAGCGAGCTGGAGCTGTGAAGCTATGGGGGGTACCCGGAAGACTTAAAATGAGCGGAGTTCTCTATTGCCAGTCCTCCAACTTTCCCACACGTTTCAAGGCCTCGTTTGTGACTCCGCTTTACAAAAGAACGGCGATAAAACACTACCCGCCAACTACCGTCTCATAAGTCTGGTTGACTTTGTGTCTAAAATATTAGAAAAAAAACTGGCTTTGACAAGGTTCGAGCATCATTTGGAGTCCACGAACTATCTGTCGTCACATTAATTTGGTTTCCGTCGTGGTCGATCTACGGAGTTGGCCCTCGCCCACATATGGCAGTCTGTGGTGAACTCAGTAGAATCGACTAAAATGTGTCTCGGAGACTTTCTAGACTTTGCCGCGTCCTCCAATTGTCTCAATCACTTATATATCCTAGAAATGATTTAGGTGTGGGATGTTAAATGAGTGCAGTTAGTTGGTTTCGCTCATACCTAACCTCAAGAACGCATGCTGTGAAAGTTGAGTCAATCGAGTCCTCCTGGAGAATCGTAGACATCGCTACACCTAGGGTTCTGTTCTCGGATCTTTATTGTTCTTAATTCTTCTAAATTCGCGCCTTTTGTTACACGCGATATTGTAGCCTTTGCCCCAGGGGTTTTCTTCGACTTCCTCGTACAAGGTGCTCCAGTGGTCTTATTTTGCTATTACTAATTACCCCCCGTTCAAGTCAGAGAGGAGAAATTCCAAGAAATACTTGATCCCGCGGTTTGGCCCGAAGGCAGCCGTTTGCGTCCCTATCGTGGACAACTAAAACCATATAGAGTATACAGCGTAAGAGAAGGGGGATCGGGTATTGGAGAAAAACGAAGCAGGCTAGATGAGTCCTTGCAGCACACTCCAATGTGACTGAATTCCCGATTAAATAACCCGCCAAGACTAAAAGGTCAGTCGAGGTGTCTTTTATGGAACGTAGAGTCGTTGGCGTCACTGTACGTCTCGTCAGGAGAAAACGATTTTAATGAGCCTGATATTATGTTTTTAACAGAGACTTTTTTAACCGACATGACACGCATTACATTTCCAAATCATAAGGCGTTCCATGGGCTAGCGCTTAAACCACAGGGATATGGACGGCCAAAATGGGGTGTAACAATAGCAGTTCGGACATCAGAGTGGGCCCGTCAAATTAAATGTACCGCTCGCCAGGTTATTGTAGAACTTTGTGACTATTATTTAGTGTGTATATATAGCCCACCCGACAAAAAGACTGTAAATATAATACAAGATATTGGTGATTGTTTAAGTAATTGCAAAGACTTGCGTAAGAACGTTATAATAGCAGGAGATTTTAACGTCAATTTACAAAAAGATGACGCGCGCCAGACGGGTTTTATGGTAGGTATTAACGAAATTGGATTGAACGTCGAAAACAATTTTAGCGATCCAACCTATATTTGTTGGAACGGCAGCAGTGTAGTGGATATTGTGCTAACTACAAGCCGTCAGCCAGGGACAATAATACGTAATCTTAGGCCGATAACCTCAGCACACCGTAAGCACTGCAAAGTAATATTCGACCTATTACGCCCCGAACCTTACAATCCAGTCCAAAACCAACAACAACTCAGCCGAACATTGAACACAAGCACGCTACAACAGGCCCTTAAGTCACTACAATTTACGTGCGATGTTAACCACGTAGAAAATAATCTTAGATGGGCAATTTCCCAAGCAGCCAGGCCTAAAAACGAAATGAAACCACGGCTACACAAACCCTGGTTCGATAATGAATGCAAATACATGAAACATATTATTTGTACACATAATGACATGAGCCAAGGAGGTCTACAACAGTTAGCTCTCCTTAAAAGAATATTTAAGGCCACGAAGAAAGAAAAGAGGCTTCGACACGAAGAAAAACAAAGAATGCGCCTTGTACGAGACAGCGTATATAGACCGTGGCTTCTCCTTCCGACACGCTCGGCCACAGGAAATCCACTAATTAATGATATAGAATGGACGACACATTTCACAAATCTTCTCAGCGGTAAAACAGCCCTCCCAAGGAGAGATCCTGGATCTGAGTTCATTCCTTTTACGGAAGCCGAAGTAGGACTAGCAGTCACATCAAAGCATAATAACAAGGCAGCGGGGCCAGACCAAATCGTGTACGAGCACTTAAAGGCCAACATAAGTATTTTATGCCCCCCATTAACGAAACTTTACAATATGTGCCCACGCGAGGGTAAAATACCAGATGAGTGGAGAAAGAGCTACCTACAGCCTATATATAAAGGCAAAGGAGATGCTACGGACCCAAAGTCATACCGAGGCATCTCCTTAACAAGCGTGATATACAAAGTACTCACTTCACTCATTGCCTCGAGGCTCTACGAGCACACAATTGAACAACTTCCGACGGAACAATACGGATTTCTTCGAAAACGCTCAACTGCAGACGCTCTGAAGTTTGTACTGGACCATGTAGAAGAACGACAGGCTCAAAGTGAAATGACTTACGCAGCATTTGTTGACTTCAAAACCGCCTTCGACTGCCTACCCAGGGATCGCCTTTTGCAAGTCATTCACAGCAGATACGCAATCACGGGCCCGATGTACAACCTCATACATGACATGTTAGTCCATAACTGCATCTTTATTAAGAACGGCGATCATTATGTCAGGGACCCAATCATACAGAGAACCGGCGTCGCCCAAGGAGACTCCCTAATCCCATTTTTATTTATCCTATACGTGGCAGGTCTAACGGAAGTTCTACGAGAAGTAAAAGCACCGCATGCTTTCTATGCCGATGATCTGGTGGTTCTCGCAAAATCCCGAGACCACTTACAGTTCTATCTTAGCGAATCAGCAAAATGGTGCAATGAAAATAAACTGACAATGAATATAAACAAGACAAAAGTCCTACGCTTTAGTCGTGGAGGAGCATACGCCATCGCAGATCGCCATATAAAAATAAACGGCACTCCTATAGAGCTAGTAAGTTATTTCCCATATTTGGGAGTGACTCTAACTTCACGACTCTCGTTTGGGAGGCACATAGAAGAAAAACGAGCCAAAGCAACGGCAGTCATAATGCTTCTTGGAGAACTCCGTGACACCGACCTTAAGATTGCCGTCAACCTATTCAAGATAAAGATCGCACCAATTGTCCAATATAGCTTACAAGTAATTGCGCCTCACCTTAGCCTGACAGATCTTAAGAACATCGACCGAGTTAAAACCTGCTTTATACAGCGTGTACTTGGACTACCTAGGAACGCATCGGCGACACTAGCGCTAGCGCTTTGCCGAGAAAGAACCTTCACGGAGGACCTCATATCTGATGGAATACCATTTAATGCAGATGTGTTGGACCGATACCTAGAGTTTAGAGAGGAAAGAAATATTAATTTTGTAATGCAGAACTATACAGAAGGACCAGCGTTCATCACAGATAAGTGGAAGAAGGCTCTCCAAACAAATCGGACTCTATTGTGTAGGATAACCTGGCATGGTTATCACCATTTTATATGTCTGAAGGGAGCGTGCTACGAAATTGACGAATGTGTGTGCAGATTTTGTGGAGAATGTAACATCAGCCGCTACCACTTGACACGATGCGCGTCAATCGACGCACAATCACTGCAGGAACGTGTGAATTACCTGCTTAATTGCAGCACTGAATTATAGGACATACGGATTTATTGTAACTACCAATGTTATGGTGAATAAACTGAACTGATAATTACCCTCTGTAAGGCTCTTCTTGGTTGTCTGTGATCCTTCCATAAATGGGAAGGTTCTGGCCGGTAGCTTAAAGCGGGTGCATACGCGTCGCAAGTGGTCAATTGCTTTTCAGGGGCTATTTCACTGAACGGAGCTGGGTTCTCGGCAGGTTTTTTTTAGTAGTGAGTAACTAGTGGTGTGCAGCTAAGGCTGCTCAAAAGTGTTTCCCGGGGGTTGTCTAAACCCCGTGCTCCCCAAGAATGCGCACTCGGCTCCGTGTAGAGCCCGTGACAACCAGGGACCAAGCCAAGGTACGTCGATTGAGTGAATTACAGTGGAACTTTGTGAAACTGTACGCACGGAACTGCAGGAGCGGGTTGTCAAAATCGAAGCAATCCCGCAGGAACAGTTTGCCGCACCCATTACGCTTAGGGGGTTTGAACTTCACGCTAAGTGAACAAAGTTAGATTACAAATGAAGAAATGCGGCGGAACGCGGACAACGCGGAAGAACAAGAAAGCAAGGCTAGCAGACAGCAGAGAAGGAGGTGACGTCACCGAGGCAAGAGCCTGCTGGAGAGACCAGCGAAAACAACCACGCCGGCGCCAAGAGATGCTCGGCGTCTGCAGAGTTGAGTAATGACAGTTGCAACTTAAACGGCACTATTGTTGGGCTGAAACCACTTGGTGGTCGTACGGCGACGTCACCAACTGCGGTAAGAACAACACCGACAGCAGATCCAGCTGACACACAACGCAGACAACGATGGCTTTGTTGTGATTCGTAAATGACGAGAGAACAAAACGAAACATCGAATGCAGAGGGGCAGCGCAACAGATGACATAGGCGGATTGGAAGTCTATGCCAGACCTGGGACCTTGAGAGTGGCACGATTGGCGCAGAAGACGTCGGCGGTCGGGCTGCAAGCGTGGCTAACTGGGAAAGGCATAATGTGAAAGCGGTTTAGAAGCTAGATACACATGGTAGTGAGGCTCTGTTCTGTGCGGTGGTGCGTTACGAAGATTACGCAAACTGTTGCAGAAATGAATTCTGGCCGAAGGGAAGCCTGTTCCGTCGCTGTGTCGGAGACGTCCACTACGAGAGCATGGTTAGGAGAGTTTTATTGCGCCTGGCGGTCCGAGCCCCTCCGTAAGTGGCTGACCTGTTCTAAAACTGCAAGTGTAGTGGCAAACATACCTCTACGAGTGCTTCTCTGGAATTGTGAGGGACTTAAGGGGGCAATGGATCTTGCACGTGATGACATGTTTAAGTTGGTTGACATTGCACTCCTCACGGAGACATTTCAGCGGGACGAACTGCATATCAATGATATGCGGGGCTTTCCCCAGCTGGCTGTCTTACCTGCGGGAGGTCGGGGAAGATCTGTGGGTGGGTTGTCTATCTACCTACATAAACGCTTACCACCGATGCAATACGTCAGGAAAGATGAATACTGCGTGATGCTCTCCTCTGGGAGGGTAAACGTCGCTGTATGCTATTTTCCACTCATATTCGATTCTGCGGAGGTTGCTGAGACGGTAAGCTTTGGACTTTCAGAGTTAAACCTGACTATGCCAACTGTCGTCGGCGGTGATTTCAATGCCAGAATTGATTGTGGGGCCAACGATGATAAAGACGAGGTGCTGCTTCAGGTGATGGAAAATATTGGTCTGAAATGTGCTAACGCGCGTGAAGACTATACATACAGGTAGTTCAATAAGTTCTTAGAATGAGCTTTTTAGAATTCGAATTTTGGCACGCTTTCACCGCTAATAGGAACTGCAACTTTTCGACTGCTAGCACTCAATATATTATGGTGATTGGCCGTTGCGATTTCGTTTTATAGCTTTTCCCCTGCAACGTATCGGCGTGATTTTTAAAAATGGAGAAAAAATAGTTTCGAGTAGTTATCAAGCATTTTTATTTCAAAGGTTGGAATGCGACCCAAGTAAAAATTGAGTTAGACGAGACGTACAGTGACTCTGCGCCATGTTTTGCCACTGTTTCCAACTGGATTAATGTGTTAAAAAGAGGTCGCAGGAGCACCGAGGATGAACTACGTCCAGGAGGCCAAAAAACGGCAACTGATGAGGAAAACGTAAGGAAAGTGCGAAAAATTCTTGGCACAGATAAGCGAATGAACATTAAGGAAATAGCGGAAGCATTAGGGATTAGTTTAGGCAGTGTGCATTTTATCCTACACGAAAACTTGAAGATGAAAGAGCTTAGAGCAAAATGGCTGCCGCATTTGCTCAACCAAGGCCAAAAAGACGCGCCTGTTTTGGCTTTACAGCGAAATTTGGCCAAGATGTCGAACAATCTGTCGGATTTTTGGTGCAGATTCATGACCGTCGATGAAAGCCGGGTTCATCACTACACTCCCGAGACCCAAGAAGCATCTTGCCAATGGTGTGCACCTGATGAAGGACCTCCGAAGAGGGTGCGGACAACGGCATTGACCGGAAAGGTGATGGCTACAGTTTTTTAAGACCAACGTAGAATAATGCTGGTCAACTACCTTGAGAGCTGTAAAACGATCACAGGAGAATATTATGCAAGACTGTTGGACTGCCGTTAGCAAGAACTCATCGTGAAACGGCCCGCTTTGCAGAAGAAGGTTGTCCCGTTTCACCAGGGCAATGCTCCTGCACACAAGTCCCGGCAAGCATCGGCAAAACTGGCCCAACTGAGGTTCGAACTTATTGAACAACCCTCCTATTCTCCAGACCTGGCCCCCTCTGATTATTTCCTCTTAGGACATTTGAAGAATAGTCTCAGTGGAAAGCGTTTTTCCAGCAATGAAGAGTTTAAGGCTGCGGTCAATGCCTATTTTCAGTCTAACGACGCGGAATTCTACTCAAGAGGTATGAAAGCTCTGAAATCTCGGTGGGAAAAGTGTATTGAGCTTCTCGGGGAGTATATCGAATAAGAAAAATTTAAAAACATGATTTGGAAAATTCTCGGTTTTCATTCTAAGAACTTATTGAACTACCTGTATTTAAGTCACAATGGAAGCAGCGCCATCGATATGTTGTTTCACAACCTTGTCAGCCGTGAAATTGAAAGCTTCGATGTTCTGGATGAAGCGGTCCGAAAACACCAACCAGTGTTGACCGTTGTCGATGTTCCCGGTATTTGGCGAGACCGACATAATCCGCCGCGCTGGTCTGCAATGAGACGGATTAATCTATCTCTTTTAGACAGAGCGGTGGGCGGTCTTGAGGTAAGCCCTGACATCGATACCACCTGTGACCAGCTGGAGAGGACGATGAGAAGTGCAGTGAAGGGGAAAAGGTTTTGGCAGAAGAGATCACGTCCGTGGTACTCTCGAGCTTGCTACCTCGCCCATGGTGAAGTGCTCGGACTCCTGCGCCAAGCAAGAGCCAGCGCACCTGATGATCAATGATATTGACATCACTGCAAGCCAGGCGGGACTACTTTGAACGTAGAAAGTCCTATATAAGACTCTGCTATGATCATAAAAGAGAACACGCTAGTCGGGAGGAACGACGGCTGCTCGAAAGAGCAGAACGAGAGCCTTCAGCTTACATCGTGCGACCTCGTAAGACGGTGAATCCACTTAGTGACGGACAGGTAAAGAGCCACCTAACTAATCTCTTATTCAATCGTGACATTGCGGCCGTATCTCCAATCGTACAGCATCCGCTTACATTGGAGCAGCACAACATGAATCTGCCTTTCGAGGTGGAGGTCACTCCTACGGTCACTCCCGAAGAGAAAGAGCTCAGGGCCCGATCAGGTCTGCTATGAGCATTGGATCTAGTCACTCCCTCTCTTGGCAGAAACTCTTTGTGATTTCTTTAATGAAATTATAAAGAGGGGGCGGATGCCTAAAGTCTAGCATGTCCCCAGGCTTTCCTTCTGTTCAAGGGTAGGTATGGTGATGACAAACAGGATCCAAATATAAATCGTGGAGTGGCGTCAGAACGTACATTGAAGAAGATTTTCTGTAAGGTTGTTATTCGACGGATTGAGCACGTGACTGAAGAGGCTTTTCCGCCAGAGCAATTTGACTTTAGGAGAGGCCGAGGCACCCGTGATGCAATCCACGTTCTCCCGTCAGAAATCGAGCGAGCTGTGGCACAACCCAAAGGTCATCTGTATGCAGTCTTCATTGACTGTGTCAAGGCCTTTGACAAAGCCCCTTGCAATCTGCTGGTTGAAGCATTCTAACGAGCAGGAGTGGGTGGCTCTCTCCTGAGTGTAATAGCAAGTTTCTTTTAGGAGGACACCTTGTTGGTAGACGGTGAGCAGGGTGTATTGGAGATTAAGCAAAATGTGGAAACTCCGCAAGGAGACCCGCTGAGCTGCGTCTCGTTTAGACTTCTCCTTGCTGACCTCGTCGGTTACGTCCGACAGGAGTAACAAAAAGCCGTAGTGGTGATGTATGCAGATGATATCGTGGTCGCTTATCGCGACATAGGTGCCATCAAGCGCATTACCTCTATGATAGAGGCGTTCATTGTCTCAAAGGATCTTGAGATAAACACCAGGAAGACCAAAGCCATGAAATTCAGACGTGGGGGTCGATTGGCTGCCAGAGACGTTATACGCTGCTGCGGCAAACCATTGGAGTTTGTTAACTCCTTCCAGTATCTTGGCCTTCGGGTTCAAATTTTTTTTTTCAATGGGGCACCAACCAGTATTCATCACTTTATATTACAATCCTGTGCAAGTGAACGTATATTCGGGTTCATTATACAGGAACTACGTTTACAGCGCATATAAACGAAACAGTACGGAAGGCACTTGTCTCGCTTTACAGGCAAGCAGGCAATGTCCGAAGACTGTTCGTTTTCTCAGCAGTGAGGCTCTTCGTGCTTAAGATTGTTCCGGGGCTGATGTATGGCCTTGACAGGGTGTGGAACCACTTCATGCTGGCGAATTTTAACCAGCTTGAGAGGTGTTTTTCATTATATATAAGGCGAGTGCTTTGTTTGCCTATCCGAGCAAGGGAACGCTTTCTGTATCTCATGCCAGGCTGTTTACCGGCTACTGAAACAATCCGACTAAGACTGAAGATGCCGCGTACAGTACCATTCGAATGTTTTATTTCAGAGTAGGAAGCTAAAGTTGAACAGGCCAGACGGGAGGTCGGTGGTTTGGACATTTTCAATGCCGTGCACCTTTGGTCTGGTCCTGCATGTGACAGTCGCCACGTTTACACCAATTACATAATGCATGGTTATCACTATCTAGTATCTTCAAACGCTGCCTTTCACAAGGAGTACAAGGTGTGCACCTACCATTCTGCCTGCAGAGGTGTGCCAAGTACCATGCAATGGAATGCACAGCGCTGGACCAAAAATCGTTGCACTACTTGTCTCGCCGGAAGCGTGAAGAAGACAGAGTATTATGAAA
Source organism: Dermanyssus gallinae (assembly GCA_003439945.1). Classification (NCBI taxonomy): domain Eukaryota; kingdom Metazoa; phylum Arthropoda; class Arachnida; order Mesostigmata; family Dermanyssidae; genus Dermanyssus; species Dermanyssus gallinae. The sequence continues at coordinate 1,099,393 of QVRM01003495.1, read as the reverse complement.
AAACATCTTGAACTGTATATTGTACTCAATCTGAGTGAAATAAATATAATTGAAATTGAAAATATACTATACCTTGCAAATTGTTCTGCAAAGCGTGGATAGAGCATTATGAAGACACATTTTTGGACTGTATATTATACTTAATCTGATTGAAATAAACATATTTGAATTGATTTAGTAGTGCAGATATTTCCACTGGCGAATATTCAATGAGATCAGGTCTTTTCATTTAACGCTGTTTGTAGATGGGCGTAAGTTAACGTGGAAACGCGCTGTCGTTGTATGAGAAGACAGGGCTAAGAAGAAGTCAAAGTGACGGAGAGGGTTACGTAGATATGGTCGAATAAAGTTTGATATTCCTCGTGGGTCCTCCAGTCGGTTATTAGTTGAGATAATTTTTCTATTGCAAACGTCAATTCTAGGATGTCTGCACTTGTCGGACGGTCCTAGCTTCCATGATAAATCGGTTCTTCTCACAAAGGTAGGCTAAACGTGGACAAGTGGGAGAACTAGTCGGTTGAGACTCGTTGCATTTGACAAACCTCGAGGGATTAAGACACTTCGTAGCCAAGTGATCTGACTTGCGTTTTCAAGTTATTGAAGTTATGCGATGATAATTCTGGCCGACTAAAACAGAAATAAAGTGCTTTATCAATTATATTGACGAGGATGCACTATGAATGGAACGGGGTTATGGCCGCTGAAAATCTCTGCCGTTGAGTCTCTATCCGCGCTATATTATGGCATCGTTTCTTTGCAGACCGACTTGAGCACGTTCTTGCTGCGGTCAATTGGTTCGCTGTCGGGGTCGTCCTCTTGATACTTTCAGTGGCACTCGCATGCGCCGCCCTCGCAGCCGACGGCAGCACGGGCGGCACCGGATCTCACCTGTCAGCACCACCAACACTCCTGGTAGGCGCAACATAGACGGCTCACTCACGTAAACTTAAGCAGACACGCATGGCGTAGGGTCTCGTGTGTTGTAGCCATTTAAACCGAAGTCAGATACTTGGGATACACTAGAACGAATTAAACTGTTTAGAGGCCTATGAAGTCATCATAGCTCCAAGTATATTTATATATATATATATATATATATGTATATATATCGATAACAAAGAAAACGAAATTCGATCTTTTGCTCTCCATGGGGATCACGTCTACGAATGACGTAAATAATATATATATATATATATATATATATATATATATATATATATATATATATATATATATATATATATATATACATTTATTATGTACGTTATTCGTAGACGTGATCCCCATGGTAAGCAAATAATCAAATTTCGTTTTTCTTTGTTATCGCTCTAGTGATTTTTTTAATAACTTAAGTTGTGACAGCAGTAATGGTAGAATTTACAGTACTTGCGCTACACATTTTACTATATCTAATGCGCCATGCGATTCATTTGTTAACTAACTAAAATCGTTTTCTCGGACATTTCCAGTATGGAATCGTAGTGGACGCGGGATCGTCGCATACAGAGGCGACACTTTATTGTTGGCCCTCAGTTAAACCCTGGGGAACACGACAATTGACTCAGGTAGACATTTTCTTTTGCTCTTGGGCAGCAACCTTTTTTTAAAGTTTAAAGTCAAGCTTCATAAGCGTCTATCAGTTATAATTCGTCTAGAATCATCTTGATTCAGAGGAAATATTCACTACTCAAGTAAGGAAGTGTTCAAACCTCGTAAAGCACACAAAAGTCCTCACTTCACATGATAGAAAAGCTTTGTGACATGTGTAATCATAATAAAAAGTAAAGGTTTGAGTGTTTATGTTGAATGATCGCCTCAGATTCAGAGTGTCCAGGAGCATATCGGCATCGCAAGCCTGAAACCTCAGGAAGCTGCCTCGCTTCTCAAGCGCCTGCTGGGATCACTTCAGGCATCGTTAGATCGAGTACCGAGCGCTCAGATCTCTGCGACGCCGGTTTTTGTTGGCGCCACCGCGGGCATGCGCTTACTCAAGTATGGACTCTTCTGTTGTCGTGTATTATGTTATTATCATTATTCAAATTCTGATGCCAGTCGTGTGTATGCAACGCCTTCCTCAAGTGAGTATGTCAATTGGAAGCCATGTATGGCACTCGCAACAAGCATGAGCTACGAAGTCTTGCGCACCGCTGAACATGACGTAATTCTCCAGGATTACCATTAAGATACATGTCTCCTTAGGTCTCGGTAGTACTTTAGGTCCAAGTCGCGTAGTTCGCCACAAACAGATGGCAACGTAACAATTGACCCTGACCGCAATCGGATTCTTCACGTCGTATATATGTACAGGAATGTCCCCCAGAATTCGTTCAACAAACTTTGGGATCTAGTACAACTCGGTGCAAAAATATTTTTTTCTAATGGAACAACAGCCAGAAATGTTTTCTAAAAATTGATCATTTGAGCGTGAAAGCCAAATATACAAATTGCAAAGAATTGAATTTCTTCAGAATTATCTTTAATACAGCAGTTGTTCTACTTTAAGCTAACGTAGAATGCAATTCAACAGATGCAAATGTTCCTCCAAACCTGCAGCTGTAGGTGGTTTATCGCGATCGCAGTGAAGAATTGATTTTAGTGAAGATATGTCAGGATAAAAAGCCTGATACACCCACTTTTGGTAATTTCGCTCTCACTCCAAAAGAACATTCCTTCCCCCTTGTCCCATTGGAGAAATAATTTATTCGCCGAGTTATACTAGACCCTAAAGTTCGTTGTATATATATACCCCACATACATATATATATATATATATATATATATATACCCCACATACATATATATATATATATATATATATATATACCCCTCCGTAACTAGACCGTGAACGAATTGAATCTCGACCGGAGTACATCCAGGCCTTCATAAAAAATAAGAAACTGGTTCGCAACCTGCTCAAGGTGGTCAGGAAGTCGGTGGCTGATGCCCTGTCAGAGGCGTGCTTAAAGGTTGCCTAGGTCAACGACGACGCCTCCTGGCTTGGACTTTTCACTTCCCCCCCAGTCGTGCTAAGGTTACCGATAGGCTGCAGGGATACAAGCCTTCTGGCGTGGTCATTAGGAAGAACTTGGTGGAGTTCCGACGCGGTGAGCGGCTTACAGATGTGGCAAGTCGGGTGGTAATGCTGAGGGAAATCATTCGATCACGCGGGCCGTATCGGCCAAGCTATTGGACATGGACGTGTCAGGGGAAGACCGCCGCAAAGGTACTGCGATGGGTGCTCTGCATCTAACGTAATGTCCCCTCATTTTCGGAGCGAGGCTGTCTGCACTGAAGAACAAAGACGGCTCGTTTAGTCCTATCGCTTGTTCATCGGTACTACCTAGGATCGCGGCAAATTGATTGTGAGGGACTCTGGAGGTGTTATTAACCTAGCGGTTAGGCCTCACCAGTTAGGCTTCTGCTCACCAGTTTGCGGGAGTAACTATGACTCTCTTACCGGCTTGGTCTGCTGGTGCGCGACTTCCGCTGCATAATGACCCCCGGGCCGGACGGTTAATGCCCCGGGTGACACCCGGTGGTACCGTCCGGGACGCCTGCTGCCTTGGCTTAATAGGCAAAATGAGTGAGAAGTGGCCACATGAACGCAGACCGCCGGTCGAGAGGACCTTCTGGCCCCGCAGCTGCCTTTCGCGGCGGCGGGGAACCCCTGCGCTGGAGTGGGTAAACTCCCCTTCGGGGGGGGCGCGTAATATTCTGGTGTTTAACGCGGAATCGCGAGGTGAACGCGTCTAATCAATACGGCGGAGTAGTGTGGTACCTCCATTCCGAACCTCGATAGGGGGGAGGGTGGGGGAGCTGCTGGCCTGTTCATTCGGGCTGGCGGGCACTCCGTCATAGGCTCGCGCGTATTAAATCGCGGGCGGCGGGAGTGTAAGTATTTCTTTCTTTTAGTGATCCCTCGCACTTGATCTTGCCCTCGGCACTGCTCACTTTGACTGTAGGGGTTCAACAGGGAGATTCGCTCACTCCCCATCTGTTTTGTCTTGCCGTTAAAGACTACTCTAGAAGAGTCTACTTAATCTTTGTTATTTGGAGGTTAGTACGGTCTGTGAGGACTGAAAGAAGATACTTTGTTTCGCCACATACAGTGGTTTGGAGCTGAATCCAATCAAGAGTGAGGTTCACATAATCGGCTCAAGTACAGCTGAAATCTCCGCTATACAGAATCTACTTCCGGGTTGCCGCCTAACCGGGGACGACCTGGATCTTCTTGGCGTACCCCTATTCTCTCGCCACCTTAAACCGACAATCACGCGGGAGGGAAAAGCTCGAGATTGGTTTTAATCGTCTTCCCTAGCTGGGTGCTCACCCGGGGGTTGTACATTCTGCGTTCATGTTTCTCCGCGTCGAGGCTGAACTACCTGTTCAGGGGAATCAACAGTTCAGGCTTCTCGGCCCAGTTGGAAGAAATTAACTTGAGATTGGGCCTCGCGTTGGAATCTGTTCTTAACCTGCAGTTGCAAAACGATTCCCTAGTTCAGCCTTCTTGCCGGCAGCCAGAGGTGGACTGGGCTTGTCTAAAGCAGTTTCTTTTTCAATGGCAGAACACATCGCCTCCTTGCATTAGGCGACTAATGGCGTTGAGTCTATCCTGGACCTCCGGGCGGTTGCGAACTTCCGGATTACGCTGAACATACTCAGGATGACGCCATCGCATTATATGGGTCTCTACCGGAGACTCCTTCTCTTCAGCGCGCGTGATCAGAACTGGCGAACGACGGTCGATGGAGCATCCTATGGGACCGAACAACTACGGCCGCTAGCAAAGCGAGGTTACAGGTAGTTTCCTCGCCGGGTGCAGGTGCATGGCTGAGTAGGGCTGGCACGGGTTGAAGTTAGGAGCAGAGCTAGTCTCCTCACACCGGTGCAGATGCGGTGACGTGGTCCACTCCTTAGGTCACCATGGACTTTCTTGTCCGCAGAGTTCAGACAAAATCGCACGCCACTCAACCTTGAATGAGACATTTAGTAGAGGGCTACGGTTGGCAGGTTACCCATGCAGTTTGGAGCCTCGTGGTTTAGCCCGAGACGTTGGACAGAGACCTGATGGCATGACCCTAACTACCTTTGAGCGGGGTCAAATGCTAGTGTGGGATGCGACCGTAACCGACTTTTTAGCCCTTCAATGGTCGGCACGGGCGCAGTTCGCTTCGGACACGCGGTAGCCCTAGCAGAAGCAGCCAAGTGCAGAAAGTATTCAAGCGTCGCTTACCAACACGTTCTCACTCTTTGCGTTCGAGACATTGGGGGTCTGGGTTGCTCACGAAGAAACTGCTCAACGATGTCGGGAGAAGATGGCAACGTTGTCAGAGAGGAATTGCCGCTTCAGTTAGGCACACTGGCTAGGTGGACCAGCCCAAGCCTGGACATAACGTCTTGAGTTATGCCCCGAGCGGGCTGTGCACATGGTCTTACATCTTATATATCAATATATATATATATATATATATATATATATATATATATATATATATATATATATATCTGTGCTAGGTATTTACCTAATCATAGGTTTTACACTATTCTAAAATCCTACGCCGTAGCACTTCAGGTCCGCCTCGCGTAGTTCATTACAAACAAATGGCAATGTAACAATTAACCCTGACCGCAATTGGATTCTGCAGGACATATACAACAGTTCTGTGTTAGGTATTTACCTAATCGTAGGTTTTATACTATCCTAAAATCCTACACCGCGATACTTCAATTATTGCTACAGACTTGGAAGAACTGCTGAGAACGCAATGTCGTTTTATTATTGTCTTGAGAAGGGTCCCTTGGATCTTCAATCGTGCAAATATTCAGAAACTAGTTATTCTTAAATCGTGGTTTTACTGTGTACGTTTGGTGTCGTTTGGTCGCAAAAGTTTCGGATTAAGAAACAATTGTTCAATTAAAAAATACAGTTTACCCGCATTATATGAAACCGCACAGGAAGCTTTGTTCGACCCAAGTGTATGTGTTGTGGTTGCTTGTAAGATATAACGTTGCCAATTTCAAAAACACTAGCACAATTCATGGTGTTGGACACAAAAACTGGAGAGGCAGACATATATATATATAGTGTTCGTTGAATAGCGTTTGAGCCACTTGTTTGGTAGTCACCTTGGTTGTTTTTTATTTGTATAGCTTGACAGATTCTGCAAAATCCAAAGCAATATTGCTTGGTGTTCAACAGGGAGTTCTAGCGTCTGGTATGCACCTCGCCAGTGCACGCATGTTCAACGGCTATGAAGAGGGCGTTGCCACGTGGCTCGGGACTAACTATATCCTAAAGCAACTTAGGATGGAAGCTATTCTACAAAAGGAGGTGCAGACCTGATTTTGAATTATTGCAAATTCAGTTAGAAATACTGTTGTGTACTTGCACATAATATTTAATATTTGTGCAAATATATATAATATTTGCCTCAATGAAAATGTTCTGATAGCGTATAACGGTATATGTATGTATATATATATATATATATATATATATATATATATATATATATATATATATATATATATATATATATATAAAGTGTGTTGCAAAAAATTAGCAACTCATGTTTTTTGGTGATAATTTCAGCTTGGTTTATTTGAATGGCTTGGAATTTTAAGCATGTGTACATGACGAAACACGAGTATGGTGTTAATTTCGTTGCAATCTCACAATCGGTTCATACAAAAAATAAAAAAAGTGTGAAAAAACAGTGTTGCAAAATATTAGCATCAATAACGCCTTACGGCGTATTCGATTCTTAGCAGGGCTGTATGACTTATTTGATACTACATATTCTATTCTTGAAACAGGGGTTTTCGTCCCTTCTTCTGAATCAAATCGTAAACTTGGTCTCTCATGGAGTTAATGAGCTGTTGTAAGTACGAAAGTAGAATATTAGTCCATGCTTGCTGGACAGCTCCTTTGAGGCCCGACAAATCATCATATTGTCGACCATTTGCGTAAATCCGCTTCACCAAATGTCCCCAAAGATTTTCGATGGGATTCAGGTCTGGACGTAATGCCGGCCAGTCAAAAAATGGCACTCCTTGTTCTTGAAAAAAGGTTATAGTGCTAACCGAGGTATGAAACGTGGCGCCGTCTTGTTGAAAAACTGCGTCAGGTCCCTCAATTATTCTGAAATGGGTTTCTAACTGGGAACCGACGATACGCTGGTACTTGTCGGAATTGTTTCGGCCCACAATCGCGACTAGATTGGACTTCCCATTATATCCAAACGCGTCCTAATATTTCACAGAACCACCACCGGCCACACGTTTCGAGAACCATTTAGGTTCCTTCCGTAAGTCGTGCCAATAGTACTTACAGCCGTCAGGGCCATCGAGATTAAATTTATTTTCATCCGAGAAGACGATGTTTTTCCACTCGTTATCCCAAGTTTGGTATCTATGCGAAAATTCACGCCGTGCGACAATGTGCTTCGGTTGCAGTCGCGGCATAAGCTTCCTTTTCGCGTATCGCACGTTTTTGTCAGAACTTAACACTCGGTACACTGTGGATCGGTGCACTGGCACTCCGAAAGTAGACCTGATCCTGGAAGAAGACATTTGGTCATGAGTAGCCAACTGTATGATCCTTCGCCGATCTCGAATAGTCAAAACTGGCTTACGCCCACTGTTAGATCTGCACCTTTGGTTCACTCCAGGGTGTAAGAACCTGCGGATGGTGCTCTTATGCCGTCCTAATCTGGTTGCTATAGCAGTTACTGTATGACCGAGCTCAGCATATGCCTCAATTCTTGTCTTTTCGTTATCCTTTGTACGACCCATAGTTTAAACATACGTTTCGCCGTTAGTTTGAAACAACGACTAAGCTGTAGAATATTTTGCAGCTATAGAACGATTGATTTAGCTAGACAATATTCCTGACCTTTGATCCCCGGGATCGAATATCAGCTGTAGTATCGACTATCCTCTACAAACAAGAGCTGTGTTGTTAGCATGTTATTGTTGCTAATATTTTGCAACACTGTTTTTTCACACTTTTTTATTTTTTGTATGAACCGATTGTGAGATTGCACGGTTTCCTCATGTACATCATGCGCTTACAATTTCAAGCCATTCAAATAAACCAAGCCCAAAAACATGAGTTGCTAATTTTTTTGCAACACACTTTATATATATATATATATAAATATTCACGTGACTCTTTAAATGAATGTATATGTAACACTTATCTACTTAAGATGACGAACAAAAGCAAGACAGGTAACATTTTTGCCACGAAAAAATCCGTTTCTATAAGTGCAAGGCTGTCTTGTCAATTGTCATGACGCTACGCAAAGTAGCAAAAAAGCAACAATGGCAAATAACTCCGTCGAGTAAAACAAAAACGCAATTACCACTAAAGTTTAGTCCATTTTACTATTCTTACCTGCTGTATTCGATTAGAACTTGTCGGGAGCGCAAGCTTACAGAAAGGGAAAGCCTCTACCGTCGTTGGCTGCTGAGCGTTCAATAACACTAAACGCAGTCTCAAAGGTTAAAGGGGTCGATTTGTTCGCCCTTTTTCGACAATTTTATTGCATTGGTCGATTCCAGAAAAATAACTAATTCAGTGTATCACTTCCGCGGTGCTCACCATGTGTTAATGCCGCTAATGATCACATTTGTGAATTATAAAGGTTAAAGGCAAGATTTGGAGGAAGGGTAGTGCAATTAGCAGCGCTTAGCTGCCTTCCGCTGTCAGCTGCCTGATACCATACATCCATTACGGAGCCAAACGTAACAAAGCTAAACACATGCGATTGTTTTATATTCCCAAAATATTCGGTTGATCGGTCTCTTTCGATCTAAGATGCAGAGCTTTTCGCAATCATTGTTCCACGAACGCGAAATTTCTGCTAAGAGTATCTTCGAATATCCGTACATCCGCTTGACTGTTTTGTCTAAGCCCGAATGTGTCTCGGCCTCTGGGTTAATTCAGAGAATGGCGCGTTAATAGAACTTTATGTTTGCCTATGAGCAATAGAAGCTTCCATTACTTTAAATCTTCACATGGTATATTTAGCGCTACAGAGTATCAATCAATGAGCAACCGAAACCTTCAACGCGCTTGTGGACTAATACAAGAGTTCTCCGGTTTTTTGAAGTGCATTTAGTGTGGTTTAACACTGATTCAGACAGCGTACAAATAAATGATCAGCCCCTGTCACGTATGCAAGATACGGTATAGGCAGTCAAAACGTGCGTTAAGTATAGCTTTAACACTAATTTTTAGTCTCCAAAGTTCATCTTGAAACCTTGGAGTGTTTTTTGAAATACTTTTGTGCATATCAGGTATTCATGTGTGCATATCAGAGTGCCGCCTTGTCAAAAGGCAAGCAAGTTACAATTTACTTTGCTGTCTGTTCAACAGACTTGAAATTGATTATGAAGCTTGAAAGCAGCGTGACCTCATGACGATTACCAAAACGTAACGCAGGGCGTCTATAAAAATATATCTTTGCTGTTTACTAACCTAGTACCTCAACGCAGGCCTCAATAATCATTAATTTTCTTTTTTGTAAACTAGTTTTCTGTTAGAAATGCCTTCTTAAGCTTAACGCATTTGTCTTCGGGTAAGTGTCACAAGAAGTGCATCTTGAAAAATGAAATGTATGAAGTTAAGTACAGACTGTAATAGCCTATTTTATGTTTGGTAGGCACAACAACAGACGGTTACCGCACTCGATTGCGGGGGCGCCTCTACACAAATTGCTTTCCAGGTTTGTATACTAAACATTTCTTCATGCGATTTTAACAAAAGTGACATTGTCTTAAAATTGTCAAAGCTTGTGTGGTTGATAAGTAAAACAACTGGTTTGTTTGAGACGGGCTATTTAAAAAATATTATAACTGAAATCTGTTACTTCTATCGGTACGACCCGCCTGTTCTTTACGGTTTATCATGAGGAGGGGCATTTCTAGCGGACCTATTTGTTGTCACTAAACGCGTCCGTATGCCAGTGATATAAATGATTAGGCCATAGAAGCAACGTACCAAAAGGCATTTTTTTTAAAAGTGAATTATTTTTGCTTGCGCATTGCTTTTAATATTGACAATAATTGGCAATACGTTGCTAGGATTGCCACACTTTGATTTTAGACATAGTTTACATTTGAAGATGACCTGCTTCGTCTAGGTGGATCCCGGTTCTACGTGGCCACGTGACGAGATATTTCGAGTCAAACTGTTCGCCCAGGACTACGATGTTTTCGTAAGAAGTGACCTGTGCTATGGCGTCACTCAGGCATATTATCGCTATCTGATGCGACTACTTATTGACCAGGTATGCTGGCGGAACCGCCAATGATGCAAAATACTGAACGTAAGACAAACTACCCACTAGAACACAATGATTAATGCGTGGCATGTGTCGAGGGCAATTGTGATGTATTATGCTCATTCAGTTCTTGCATGAGGAAGTTTTCGATAAAATTGTATTCTCATAGTTCTCATTTCGGATAATATTAACATGAGCGTCCATTTGCAATCCACTCAGTATAGTTTGCTCAAAGTATGAAAGCCATTTGTAAACATTTATTCGATCGATGATTTCGCCTAACGTTGTTGACCGCCAAGGATACTACTTTGCTTAGTAGACCATTGCCTGCCCATATGGTTATTTACGTCAACGACGTAAAAAATGACGTCATCTGACGTAGTTAATCGCAGATTACTTAATACAATGTATCAAATAAATGTAGATAATAGTCATAGATTGATCTAGTCTAACCTAGATGTTTGTAACCACTATCACTAATAGTGATAATTAGTCCTCGTTGTATATATATATGGGCCTAACAGGTTGTACTGCCCGTTAGGCCTTATTTAAATAAAACCAATATTCTAATCAAAAGGACTCTGCTTGTGTCTACAGAATTACATTGTCACGAATCCTACTTATAGCCCGTGTCATAACATCGGATACCGGGAATATCAGCCTATCTCCAAAATAATCAGTCCGTGTACCTCACACGACAAGTTATCTTCGTTTCATGTCCCTCCTAACGCGGTATGTCTTTTTACAGCCAGTATCATTTTTTTCTGTAGTAGAAGTATACTTAGCCGGCTATGATTACATGCAAAATAGAGCCCTTTGCTATGGCCAAAAATTGTGGAATCAGTAGTTGCTAAACTACTCTGTTCAGGTTAATCGGAATATGAATGAAGAATGAAATGTTTTGTGCGCGTTAAGCTAATGCTGTTATCTATGGGGTTAAATATTTATTGGTCGCATTGCAACGGGCCAATTGCAAGGGCAATATAGAATTCACCTCAGTGTTGTGGCGCACATTACACAGTCTCTTATGTCTTTGTTGAACTAAGCCCAACTATATTTTATAATCAAACTTCTAGAAAGAGGCGTCAAATCTGATGGAATATGAAGACCGGTGAAGTACAGAAGTTGAGTTCTTAAACGACTAGGTACTAAGAACTCGTACTAAAATCTAAGTGATTCACAAATACAGTCGAAAATAACTTAATTTGGTAATTTTAAAATACACAAACGGCAACCTGGTATATGTAATACATCCTAAAATCAAAACAAACGCATCATCTTATTTTGTCTGGTAGACGATGGAGATTGTTGGTACATCCGATATAGCGCAATGCAGGCATCTCGTAGCAGATTTATTTGGAGGCTGGTGTTCTCTGATTGGGTTCCGGCGTTGTTTCAGCGAAATGCTTATAGTACCACCAAAGCAAACACTCGTGGTAAGTGATATATATAACGGTGCAATGGCCATACAATTCTGAGAATTTAACTTATAACAGGGTGTAAACAATTGTTCTCAGAATAAATGCATATCACATATTAAATTAAGTTCTGCATTTGTACCGTAGCTGTCGGCAGTCAGGTAAGTACGACGGAGCGTCCACATGTCATCTTATAAGCACGGCTTATCCCTCATCTTTTGGTGTATTTGTAGCTCTATTGTCGGCTTCTCTATTTTTTGCTTGTTGTGATTGTCTTTGGTGTGCTGTTTGCTGATGAGACGACGTGATTTATTTATGTTTTTCATCATATTTATTTCACTTATATTAAGTATGCATATAACATTGATCCTTATATTTTTGTAAGCTGTTCTCGGCATGTTATTTGAGAGAGAGACAGTGCGGTGATCTCCCCATAAGGGCCAGGCAGTCAGACGCAAGATACTTTGTACACGCCTGAGATCACAGTCGACAGACGCACTTTGTACAGTCAGTAATTTCTAGTTATGATCCGCCAAGGTTGTTGTTTTTCGAGTTGACAGAATCGAATTTTCCTGACTCTCGTACTTCTCCTGCGGCCTCTACTTCTGTGAGGGCTAAATCGCTTTATGCTCACCTAAATGCTTGAAAACAGCGTTCGAAACAGGGCGGGAGTCGAATGCAACCGCGTTGTAGGTTGGGAAGGATGCAATTTTATGCTATTTATAATGCAAAGGGAATGATAATATTTTATTCCTACAAGTCCCGTCGAGCTATTCCGTGAGTACAGAACTGAGGAATGGCATACGCATTTTCCGACGGTTTGGCTGCCTATCACAAGAGCATGTAGAAAGAAACTGTGAAGTGTCTATAGTGTCAAGAGTTTGTGAAAAAAAATCAAGCTGCTGAGAATGCAACAAACTGAAAACAGAGTAATTGTGGCACATACTCTGGCTGGGCCTCCTATAGGTCTATTAGCTTAGTCCGATTCTATGACTGCTCTACATAAACTCACTGAAAACTAGGTTGTTTCAATGTGAAGTCGGGTTTAGAGGTGAATTTCAGGGAAGCAAGAAATATAAAAAGTCACCAATTCCTGATTTCCTATTCGCAAATGATATTATGCTCTTGGCACGAAGCTACAAGCTGGGGTGAACAAAGTGTTAGAAATAGGAAATAGATTAAACATTCAATTTGAGGAGGAGTGCGATAGAGGTGTTCTCCAACAAATATTTGGGAGCACGGAACCTTCTTGAGGTTAAGGGCCAGTTCTCAACCCCTCACGAATAAAGCAGGCATATATTTAGTTAGTTTATATCTTGGCGTCGAATCATATGTTTAAGATTTTTTGTTGTTAAGCACATGAGGTTTATAATATCGAAGTTACGATGACACCGTGAATATTTGTGTGTATGAAGAGTGTACACGTCACGCAAAGTGTACAATCTGCGAGTCTCAATTGTAAACCAATTTTTCGATATTTTATAATAAAAAAGTCTGAGTGCTATCTTAATTTGTATAAAACTCTAGTCACGCCAAAATGTGCATGCTTTAGCGGGTTCTGGCGATCGTTTCTCAAGAAACACACAGAGACAGTTGAACGTGTTCAATCCAAATGCATATAATAGGTAGGTTTCAAGTGTAGCCTGCTATGCCCTTAGACTCTATCATAGATCTTCATATAAGGGCGGACCTGCAGGTAATGAATTTCTATGGCGCCTAGCACTCATCTGAGCGCAAATGAGATAGTGATTGCATTCAATTATCACAGTATGTAATTGTTATCTCCAACAAACGTAGTTGTATGTATGTAAATAGTGCTGCACCTATACTGTCCTCCTTTTTACACAACAAAGGAGAATTTGACCTAAATTCAAATTAAAGAAGTTGGTGAAAGAATATGGTTGTGAAGATATCACATGACCGACATCATCTTTCGAAGCCCCATCAGCTAGTATGGAAGGTGTAGGACATCGATGAACGCAAAGCTAGCCTTAATCCATGCCGAAGCCGCAAACGGGGATCGTGGCTTCAAAAGTACTTACATGACATAATTCGAGGCTCAGCTCTGTGCCGAGCAGGTATGCTACAGACCTGAAATCATAGCTCCTGAGTCAGAAAGAGCGTTTGTAAATAATTTCCGTTTATACGGAAACAAGTAATTTTTGTTTTTCTCTGCTATTGTTTTTAGTGCTCCTAGTCGGCACTTCTTCAGCGGCGTCGCTACGTTTAAGTTACTATACATACAATAGTAGCATAAAAAATCTGTCTTACAGAATTTGTATGTTCCTTGGTGATTTTTGAGCACCATCTGTCATCTCCATATTTTCTTCGCTGCTTTACCATTACGCGTCTTTTGTGCGCTTTATCCTGATGTTGTCTCCTCTAAAAAAAATCTAGCTACTTACTTTGCCTCCACCTTGCAAGGCAAGAATACTGGAATACCAAAGTCCCTTTCCACAAATTGGGTCGAAGAATTGAATCCGTATCGACTTGGTATCCAATATGCAGGGATGGTTTGTGCGTGGATAGTTGAGCTGGCACGATGAACAACTACTTTAAAAGCCTTGATCTATTTCCCGAGGGGTCAAAAGAATAAATATTTGCTGAAGAGACTTTTGGTAGACGTTCCTGCATTTATTCGCTCGAGAACCTGTCGAATCTCGATTTCTTTTCTTGGAGTCACCTAAAGAGTCGAGCCCGGTGGCATGGTGGGTTCATTCGCCTGCGCTTTGCTACCGGAGGAGACACATAGATGCGCGGGCTCGAGTCCCACCGTTGCACATTCGTATTGAGGAGGGTCCATCTATAAAGCAATGTGAAAAGCAGTCCCGTTAACAATTAATTTTGGCTTAGGGTCAGCCAAAAATAAATAAAACCGTTCGAAAATTACCTAACATTTTTAACTGGTCCGAGAAAATGCTTGTGCTCGCTTTTGCATGTGTATACTGGCTGACAGCCACACTTTGAGCATTTATCGTAACATAGTACAGCGTTTCATGTTATCCCAATAATTTTCCTTTTGCATGTTTGAACTTTTACGGCCAAATTCTCGATTTTTTCCATTATGCGTGCATCAATACATTCAGACAAATGTAAATCTTAAGTTTTTGCACAAATTTGGTAGGACTGACGCCTGTGGTTGCAAAGTAACTCAAATCTCCCGATGGCCAAATCGAATGTAAGTGCACACATGTACATACTATTTTCGCTTTTTTTTTTCAATCAAGTCACTCGTGAAACGTGAAACTCGTGTGGCAGCTCAGAAAAAAATATGTTTGGGTTCAAATCTTGCTCGAAGGAATGCCCGTCAGCCACAATAAGAAAATTGAATTTGAAACGATGACGAGCGACCTCAACGAGTGGTGAGTTAATTGAGCCCTTTATCAGTAGAATAGGAGCATCCGTTAAGCAGCACGGGCATAGACAGCGTCGGTTGGTGGCAATGACGAAGCAAGCTAAAGACATGCTAGCAATGGCGAAGCAAACTCAAAAAACATGGCGCTAAATAGAAGATACCGCCACCCCAGTAGCGAAGATGCAGAAAGGCACTAAATGCGGTGGCAATCTGTGATATAAAAGGAGGCATGAGAATAAATGAGTTAGTTATCCTTGGCGGGAGCCAAGCAGAGGCCGTGTGTTGTTTGAGCGAGAGACTGGCGAACTCGCAACGCTCGCCGTCCGATCGCGGAGGTGGTGAGCACTACAGCGTCTATATTCGATTATCGTTGCCTTTAAAAAGTGCAGGCGTTTCTACCACGTGTATTGTGAAAGACCGATTCACAAATGCCTAGAGAACTCTCTCCTCGAAACTCTGATCATTTCACGGCTGTCACTACGACGCCGGACGACCGCGCACAGTGAGAAGCCCAAATACGGAGGAACACATTGCTGAACAAGTAGTCGCGCGTTTTTCCGCAAGCGTTAAGCAGGTGGCTAGAAGTGTCGGTGTAAGTCGCACCACTGTCCACGAGGTGCTGAATGAATTACCAGCCTCACATTCATTACTGCAGAATTTGCTGCTCTTGTTCTCTTCCCGGGCGAAGGGTCCTTCACACAAGATTCAGGAATACATTGTTCATTCGCGGGCAAAGGAGAACCCGCATATGATTCGCTCGCATGCACACCAGCGTCGTTTCTCCATGAATGTCTGGGCTGGCATAGTGGACAACTATCTTATCGGACCTTATATATTTCCCGACAGGTTAAATAGATCAACATACCACACTATTTAAGCAATATTTAAGCTGGAACTAACGGAGACCATCTGAGTTCCTCGGGGTTCCCCTCTGCCGAGAGATTACCTGGGGTTTTAGACGCGTAGAGAGAAGTTTGAGGTAGCCGCCAGTCGCCTTTCATCGCTGGAAACTCATCGCGGAATATACTTACTCAAATTGTGCTTTTCGGCGGCACGGATAACTCACTGATTATTTCGACTTGAACGAGAACCTTCGAGACTTCAACGAGTGGACCTTGGAAACGCTGGAGGGGCTCCTGAACGTACGCCTCTCAACCGATTGCAGGCTCTTCTTCCCATATCTTTAGGTGGACTAAGAATGTCTGAAACTGTAGCGTTGGCTGGTCCTGCCATAGTCTCATCTACGTCCCAGGCATTGGAAAAGGCCAAACGTACAGACGACACAAGTGTCTATGATCTCACTTTGACAGCCTTATCCGGTAGATTAGCCTCTCTGTGCGGTGTCATACCTACTAACACCCTTTCCCAGAGAGGCTAGCCGATCATACTGCATAAAAAGACATTTGCGCATCTCTTCGCGCAAGCTGATTGGCAAGCTACGGGCGGTTTCCGCAAAAGGCACTTGGGGCTTGGTTACAAGCCTGTATTTTTGTATCCACGCGTAGTGGAAAAGTTTGACCTGGAGTTATTAGGTGTACCCTTGCTGCTGAATGGTATTGCAGGAGATTAGCCGGCCGAAAAGACAAACTGGACTTCACTGACCGACAGATTGTCGTCTTTATTTGGCTCCCCTCCCGAGGATAGGACTAACCAGGGTAGTTAAACAACTTTCTTGTCAGAAAAGCCACTAGCAAGCCTTCCGTTGCTGATACAAGCTAGGCTTTGAACCGCTAGTAGTCAAGGGAAAGTCTCGGAAAGGCGTGATTTACCTGCGTCACTGGCAGCTTGCAGTGACTAGTGTGGGGCTCGGCAAATCCACTAAAACCGATATCCTCCCCACCTCCTTAGACTCGGAATTGCACCCGCGGGGGGAGTCTCATTATCTAGCGCTCAGTGCGCTTTGCCTATGTTTTTCCGTCCTGAGAGGGTGCGTCGAAAGTGTACTGAAAGCCCAGCTGCTATAGCACGCCCTCTCTCGGCTCCTCACTTCGAGCGGCATTTGAGGGCGTGGCCCAAACTTCTCCCTTCGTTTCATCTCAAGGCCCGCTAATTCCAGAATGCTATCCATGTAATTGCACCCCTTCAGCTAACCTTCGGGCCGTCAAGCAGATATCCTGCACATGCTCAGACGTCGCAGAGCGCGCCCTTGTGAGAGCAGCGCACCAGCAAACCATGTGCTCGATGATGTCGGTTTTGTTTATTATCTTCATATACACTTAAAACTGTTCGTGTCCCGTCAGAACCTGAGTGGCCTAGTATGACAGTTATACATGCCGGTGGCTGTACCAGTGCCGTACGAGCTTTTTCGTTCACAGAGCTCGACTGTCAGCCGTTGGTGTAATCCATTCGTTCTGCCAGACGTCCACGGTGGCCTTTCAAGCTGTGGTCAGATTTTGATTCCCGTTAAGAAATGTCACCTCTCCGTCGCCAGCAGGTGTCACGGTATCATCCTGGCAGGAACCAATAGGGCTGCCGCAGGATACGTCCCATACGCCTTGCTCACCCGAAGGGCCAATGCTCGTTATGCCAAGTGCTTTTTCTGCCCAAATCGGTGAGGCCGACTCGTTAATGGATTTTGAAATTAGTAGGAGGCGTTTGGCCTTGGAGACTTGGAGGCCTTGGTTTTGGGAGAGACAGTTGACTTTCAAGGCAACATTCCTTAGGTGGGTTGATCTTGTAAGGCCCATGTTGAAGACTGCTCCCAGGAACTTAATTTTCCGTTTGATAGGAATTGCCCGTCGGCCGAGGCCTTGCGTCTTCTTTTACCCCTCTTAAATGCCCTATCCAGTTTGCAAACCCTTTTGGACGAAGGGACGACTTGCTTAAGCGCTGAACTGCGTCTAAGTGTTGGCCTAGTCATGCCCCACCGATGATTTTGTGGTGATCATGACAGGCCCATCATGGCCTGTCATTTACCCTGGGCACAGGCAGACAAGCAGGTCACTCGGCTGTAAATGACGCCTTAAGTCGGCTCTGAGATCTGTCGGCTATTTGTGTCTGCCGGAACCCCCAAGTCTATCGAGGGACGATAGAAAAAGACCTGCCGGTCTCACTCTGACCCCTTTTGAACGTGATAGCAGGCTTG
Source organism: Dermanyssus gallinae (assembly GCA_003439945.1). Lineage (NCBI taxonomy): Eukaryota > Metazoa > Arthropoda > Arachnida > Mesostigmata > Dermanyssidae > Dermanyssus > Dermanyssus gallinae. The sequence goes on along the minus strand of QVRM01003495.1, from coordinate 1,081,246 downwards.
TTTTGGACACAACTGTAACCGACCCATTATCCCTCTCGATAGTCGGTGCAGGCACGGACCGAGGTTCCAGGTTAGCAGAGGCTAAGAAATGCAGAACATATTCTGGCTTTCGTTGACCACTATAATTTTGTAGTTGGCGTTTGAGATGATGGGTGGTCCGGGCCCCCTTAGACTCAAGCTAATTCGCGCAGGGTTGAAGCCTTAATCTTTCAATGGGAGACTCGAATAACCAGTCATTATATAAGATTAAATGAACAACAGCAGCTTTGTAAAATTTGCCAAGCGCGTGGATTAATACAAATAGCCTAACAGCAACAGTACGGAATATATTGGCAATTATATTATATTCGTTAATTTGTATTTTATTTGCTTATTTTTTGTTGAAATGTTGTTCAACATTTTTAATTGTTTATTTTATATTACTCAAAATATTTTTGGCTGATAGACTATTAATTTGTCAATCAGGTGTGTCTTTAACTGTGCAATCACATAATAGCTTCTAACTATGAGAATGTGGACACATTACTATTGTGGTCGGTACGCTATTTCCAAAAAAACAGCTGTGGATATTGCTTATTTCAGAGCCTGGCGCTCTAAACATTGCGGAGTGTCGTCTCTTCTACAGGCATTATCCAGTCTGCCCTACATATTCAAGGAACTCGGTCTACAAGCTCCGATAGACTCAACTAGCTTTGTGAGCCGCGTGAATCGTTTTTGTGCATTTTCTTACGCTGAAGTGGTAACAAGCGTATTCAAAAACAAGGTAACACCCTACGTGCAGAGGGCATGTTTCCGTTTTGTCTTCGCACACCATCTTTTGAATGCGTACGGTATATTATCACCAGGCTACCTTAAGAACGTTGTACCACTAACACAGGTATGTAATTCTCTAGTTCTTACCATTTGAGCAATATTTCCATTAAAGCACTTGCGTGGCAGACTAGATCGGTATCTATCAACTCTGCATGTATCATGTTTGTAGTAGTAACTATAAATATATATATATATATATATATATATATATATATATATGTACAAGCGCCCAACCGTAAAGTCCGAATATGAAACAAAAGCCCTGGAGCATAATGTGAGCTAGCTGAATAAAGCCGACCAAATAGATGTGGGCGATATACAGGTAGTTCAACAAGTTCTTAAAATGACGCTTTGGCGCGCTTTCACCGCTAAGGGAAACGGCAACTTTTCGAATGCTAGCAGTCAAAATATTATGGTGATTGGCCGTTGCGATTTCGTTTGATCGCTTTTCCCGTGCAACGTATCGGCGTGATTTTGAAAAATGGAGAAAAAAGAGTTTCGAGTGGTTATCAAGCATTTTTATTTCAAAGGTTGGAATGCGACCCAAGTGAAAACTGAGTTAGACGAGGTGTACGGTGACTCTGCGCCATGTTTTTGCCACTGTTTCCAACTGGATTAATGAGTTAAAAAGAGGTCGCAGGAGCACCGAGGATGAACTACGTTCAGGACGCCCAAAAACGACAACTGATGAGGAAAACGTGGAAAAAGTGCGGAAAATCGTTGCCGCAGATAAGCGAGTGAACATTAGGGAGATAGCGGAGGCCTTGGGGATCAGTTTGGGTAGAGTGCATTTCATCCTGCACGAAAACTTGAAGATGAAAAAGCTCAGAGCAAAATGGGTGCCGCAGTTGCTCAACCAAGGCCAAAAAGACGCGCGTGTTTCCGCCTCACAGCGAAATTTGGCCAAGATGTCGAAAAATCCGTCGGATTTTTGGCGCAGATTCGTGACCGCCGATGAAAGCTGGGTTCATCACTACACTCCCGAGACCCAAGAAGCATCTCGTCAATGGTGTGCACCTGGTGAAGGACCTCCGAAGAGGGTGCGGACAACGGCATCGGCCGGAAAGATGATGGCTACGGTTTTTTGGGACCAACGTGGAATAATTCTGGTCGACTACCTTGAGAGCGGTAAAACGATCACGGGAGAATATTATGCAAGACTGTTGGACTGCCTGAAGCAAGAACTCATCGTGAAACGGCCCGCTTTGCAGAAGAAGGTTGTCCTGTTTCACCAGGACAATGCTCCCGCACACAAGTCGCGGCAAGCAACGGCAAAACTGGCCCAACTGAGGTTCGAACTTATTGAACAACCTTCCTATTCTCCAGACCTGGCCCCCTCTGATTATTTCCTCTTCGGACATTTGAAGAATAGTCTCGGTGGAAAGCGTTTTTCCAGCAATGAAGAGGTTAAGGCTGCTGTCAATGCCTATTTTCAGTCTAAAGACGCGGAATTCTACTCAAGAGGTATAAATGCTCTGAAATCTCGGTGGGAAAAGTGTATTGAGCTTTTCGGGGAGTATATCGAATAAGAAAAAATTAAAAACAAGATTTGGAAAATTCTTGGTTTTCATTCTAAGAACTTGTTGAACTACCTGTACTATCATATAGGTATAATACATTATAACTCAGCTTGCAAACACCGTATTTCCAAGGCTTTATACTATGAGACTGAAGGGCCATGTCATTTATTTATGACATGAGCGTCAATCTTTAAATGGTCAGTTCTGTACTTAGTACTGTTCTGATAGAAGAACGCAGTGTGCTATCATCATGACTCGCTCCCTATTGAGTCTCCGGTAACAATTGGTCGTTACGCAAGTAGCATCTTTATCTAACGAAATGCCAACAACCGTTGCCGTCTCTGATGACTGGTTATTGGCCTTTTATAAATTAAGCTTCGACCAGTGTTCGACATCTTTATCGCACTATTATGTGCCACGAGATACTATAAACACAATATAGCACGTGAAGTTATTATTGATATTATGAATTGGCATGTTTAATTTGTTATAAAAATGTAAACAAAGAAAACGAACGAATAAAATGTAGTAACACTCGATAATTAGCAGCGGATTCTTACCCCTCATGGACGCCTATTACAATTACCACAATAACATAATTTTGTCTTATCATATCACCAAATATATGGATGGGTTTTGAGACATTTCTACGGCAAGTTAATATTTAGTGCTAAGGCAACGGTGGGGGAGCAGGATTAAGCAGGAACATTGTATTTTTTTAACACTCTTTGTATACAGACATGTCTTCAGTGACGTATGTCGTCATGGTATCCTGCTAAGAGCTGCCAGAGAAGCTATCTCTTGAATATCACCGGCAATTGTTATGTTCCAACTCGATCGATGATATACAGCTACAAACAAACCTGCGGCGGTGAGTTGTAACGTAAATGTATGCCAATTTCTAGGTGAAGGAGTACACGCTCGGCTGGTCATTGGGCTTAATGCTAAACGCTACAAACACTCTTCCAAACTGGGAGACTGGAATTGCGGAAGTTACTTATCCGAAGGTGTCACGCTGCACCCAGTGGCTAAGTGCCGGCAGTGGACTTTGCATGGCGGGCGGCGTGGTCACGCTCGTAGTTTTGGTACTTAAGCAACGAAGAACTGGCACACGGAGGATGCGCCGTGCGATCCGGAATCGCAAAGATCCCTCATCGTCGCCAACGATTGTTAGGGCGTAACTCTAGAAAAGCACGATTCAATATGACTATAAATAAAGTGACAAGCTTGTGTGTGTGTGTGTATGTATTAAACAGTATGGACAGTAACAGGCTGATTATTACTTGGTCAACTACGCAACTGGTTCAAACAGCAGTAGCGCTGACGGCGGAGACCACGACGCAGATATATGATAGAATGTTTATTAATATTGTTAATTGTAGTTTTTCGTTTGTGTTACAACTTTCTATAGCCACATGACCAGTGCGAAACGTACATACAAGTTACAGTAGGATTTTATACACTATCAACGTAGTATCTCATAATATTACAATTAATTATGCAGTGTGAACATATTTTATTGTTATGGCTTAATCAGACGTAAGTAAGATCAAATAACGCGTTCTCGCAGCGTTTTTGGATTGATTAAATGACACAAGTGTCCTAATGCTACTAGGCAACTTGCTCCACATTGTAGTACCTAAATTACAGAGTCCCGCGATAATAAGCGAGTAAGATCCCGAGCCACGAGTGTTTCAGGTTCTTGCAAATTGGATAGCTGCCGTTAACGATAGTGCATAAGACATTTCTCAAAACCTCCCCAAACTAAAACAAAAAGCATCTTATGGAAATGATCATCTATGTTTTTACGATGCGACCTTACCAGTAAGCGAAAACTGTTTCATGTAGTCTTAGCAGATATAATCCACCGCTAGGTGGATCAATATTTCGATTCTACAAAAATAAAAACATTTTGTTTGGGACGAAACCACATTTTTTATCACATCGTGTGCGGTGTACGTTTCTGAGGTGACCCTCTCGTTTTGTTGAGCCCGCGCGGTTGTAAACAAAGCAGAAGCAGGAAAAGCGCTTTAAATATGGCGCTCTTTGGCCAAATTGCAAGACTGTTGGCACTTTTATACACAATTTTGGAAATGCCTAATGCATATGTGTCGCTGACAGCTGTCAGCAATTTGTTTGGAACTCACAATCCACTAAACCCACATTCCTCCTCACCCCCTCCTCAGGCTTGGAATTGCGTGGCATTTCTTCGACAAATGGTTGGCACCTAAAGCATTAAAACGCACGGAACGGGCGAAATATAATATCGAGGGAGAGAGATACGACGCCAGTATTGCGCGAACTTAGGTTTTTTTACTGATACGAAGCATGACTGCCTTGGCGGGGAAGATTTGTCTTGTCAACAGGTCTAAAACTGCGCGCGATTCTACCGCAATGCGGTAATTCAATTTCTTGCGCAGTGTATATTTTGACATAACTTATTGTAACGTTGTTGTGTTACGCTGGTCCGCTCGGGGGATGTAGACTCAGTCGGACAGGTACTGCAGCCCGAGGGACTCAGGAACAATGAATGACGACACGTAGCATTGGGTCTAATGCAAAGCACGGCCGAGCAACGGATGGTTATTAAGACATGCTGCTCGGTATATTTATTGGTTCACGAGGCACCGCGGTGTGCTGACACCCCAAAGGGTGTCAGAACCCGCTCTCCAATCGGTCGAAATGTACAGCAGTTTGTGTTTGTTTCGTATAGGAATACAGGTTAAGTGACTGTTTGACTTGGACTGCCGATCATAGGTCGACCCTCTTCCGATGTCGGCCGATGATCGTTTGGACGGTGGAGGACGTTGGGGTTTCGGCGCGAAAGGCTGTGGCTGTTCTCCGCTGGCTGGTTGAGACATGTCTTGTTCGGTTGAGACATGCATCATTCGGTGAACGTTGTGTACGTTGAGATTCTGGCGCGGGCGTTGTAGCCGTTGGACGTGGTCGGTTAGAACTTATTTGAATTGCGCTATGATGCGTACACAGTAACTTCGTTACAATATTGTAACGAAGTTACTGTGTACGCGTACCGAATGATACATGTCTCAACCGAACAAGACATGTCTCAACCAGCCGGCCGAGAACAGCCACAGCCTTTCGCGCCGAAACTCCAACGTCCTCCGCCGTCCAAACGATCATCGGCCGACATCGGGAGAGGGTCGACCTATGATCGGCAGTCCAAGTCAAACAGTCACTTAACCTGTACCTGTATTCTTATACGAAACAAACACAAACTGCTGTACATTTCGACCGATTTGAGAGCGGGTTCTGACACCCTTTGGGGTGTCAGCACGCCGCGGTGCCTCGTGAACCAATAAATAGACTGAGCAGCATGGCTTAACAACCATCCGTTGCTCGGCCGTGCTCTGCATTAGACCGTATGCTGCGTGTCGTCATTCATCGTTCCTGAGTCCCTCGGGCTGCAGTACCCGTCCGGATGAGTCTACATCCCCAAGCTGACTTAGCGTAACACGACAACGTTAAACTATCAACCATGGACGGATTTGCCTGGCACGGTGGATACGGATAAAATAACTACTAACGTGAATATGTAATAAATATTTGACGTTCGACGAAGATCGCACATATGATGAACTCATCTTGCGGATTAGTTTAATCGCACTTAGCCATCCGTGGGCACGTGAAACGTAACGATATATTGGTATCGCAGCGGCTAATCGAAAACGACAATATTAACCGTCTAAAACGCTTTTTAATAAGTATTTTTACTATAGGGCGATGTTAGTCAGAGTCTTTGAAGCCTCGATCTGCATGTTACAATGATAATCAACGCAAATCTCAATCATATTTCTCATAAAACCTTAGACACACGTCCTGAGGTATGCAACATTATAAGCTACCTAAATATACCGCAAAAAATGGCACTCTTGTCATCATGCATATTAAGCCAAGGCAGCAAACCTCCCGACAGGTTCCCTACCGACTAACTAAGTCCGGGGCGTTAACCAGTCGATCTGGAATCGGCTGCAGTCAGCTATGCGTACAGTTATTAGCCTTGACAGTTCTCAAATGAACCACAGCAATATGACAATATAAGTTCATTGCCACATAGTCTATATCGTATGCCTTGCCAACCTTGATCAACAAACCAAGGGAATTTAACTATACGAAGTTTGTACATCTGACCAACTTTCTATTTGCGAGGAAGGTGCCCGAAGCGCGCAGAATTCGCGCACATCACGGGGAGATCGGCTAGAACGAGAGTCATAATTGCTTCGGCAAACGAAGCCGTGAAGCTAGTCAAATTTTTGTCTCTGATTTATTATCATCCTATGTTACTAGCACTCGCCAACGAGTAAACTTCACGGTAAGCTTAACCCAACATAATTGCTCTAATCAATGCTCGTTCGCATGTTAGCAAGCCGCACATTTAGTGTTTTCAGCAGAGACCTTGAACGGCGAAACTGAGCAAATTATGGTGATATAATATGACGTTTATTTTTCATAATTGTAGTTTCTCATTTGTGCTACAACTTCATATAACCACATGGCTAGTGCGAAGCATATGTACAAATTACAGTAATATTTTATACGTTATTACCGTAGTATCTCGTGTTATTACAATTGCTTATCTATAGATTGTGTACATTTTTCATAGTACTGGTTTAATCAAACGCAAATAAGGCGAGATAGTGCGTTCTAGGAGTGTTTTTTTTATTAAGCAATATAAGTGTCCTAATATTACTAGCCGACTTGTTCCACAAGGTAGCACCTAAATTACGAAGTACAAATCTTGATTGTGTTCTTGCGGCCAAGGAGACAATATCAAGTGAGATGCTAAGCCTCGGGTGTTTTGGGTTCTTGCAGATTGAATAAGGCCAACCAGGTTGATATGGTGACCAAAAATACGTTTTATTTCGACAACTATGGTAAACTTAATTAGGTATGCTAACGGGAGCACTGAGAGTTCTTTATATTGTTCTATTGATATTGAGACGCGCCGTGGGAGACCTAAGACGAGGCAAAGCGTTCTTTTCCGAAGCAGATGTCAGGCGGCATTGTATATACGCGTGGTACACTGCCGTGAGGCATTGGCGGGGAAGAATTTTGGGAGTGCGGTATATGGCGGCTACGCTACTGACCATTTTTTTCCTGACATGTTTCGCATGCGCCTGGAACGTCAGATGTTCGTCAAGAACAATACCCAGGAACTTCGTTTCAAGTAGTCTATCAAGCGTGTCGAGCCCGGTGGCGTAGTGGCTTAAGTCAGCGCCTCGCAACCGGAGGATACATATAGGTGCGCGGGTTCGAGCCCCAGCGTTGCACATTTGTATTTATGGGGGTCCGTCTATGAAGCAATTTGAAAAACAGTTCCGTGGACGTTAAATCTTGGCTGAGGCTCAGCCCGAAAACTTAGTCCATCAAGCGTGCGGTCGCATGCAAACGCTTCAGAATTAATTGTTGTTTGGCCTCAAGGAGTTTTAAATTGAGGCTGTTATAGAGATTGAGGCTGTTAACCATAGAGATAGCCTTTCAATATCCTCACGAATCATTGCCTCAACCTGTTGGGGGAGTCGCCCACGAATAGAGCCGTTGTGCAGGCCGACCAACGTCAGCAGGCCGACCAACCACCCAACCAAACTGCTCCCGGTTCCAGCGTAGCAGGACCGCACAACACAACTACAACGAGCGACCACGACCGACAACGACCAGGACAACATTGCCAGCCAGAAGATGAGTTCACCCAACCAAACTGCTCCCGGCTCCAGCGTAGCAGGACCGCACAACACAACTACAACAACCGAACGTGACAGAACAACGACCGAACGTGACAGAACAACGACAGAACGTGACACAACAACGACTGACCGCGATCAACGACGGCCAAACAACGATCGCCCACGATCGAACAACGACTGACCACTAGCAACGACCACGGCCACCGACGCCGACGACGCTCCCCGACCAAGGCCACCGACCGACCACGAGGCCGTCCATGCACGACGAAACCCGACAAGTGATAAACCTCGACCTACCCGACCACGAACGACAGAGTTCAAGACAAAACCATCGATCCGAGAAAACAATTTAGTGCTGATATATATACTCCAGTGCGTCGAGTCGGAGAATCCGACAAGCTGCAAAGAAGATACTTCGGACCATATAGAATCGTAAGTGTGACCAGCTCGACGACCGTAGAAGTAAAACCGACCGAAGCAGCCAACACACCAGGACCACGGCGTACGCGACAGATAGTCCACGTATCCAGAGTCAAACCATACATCCAGTCCTACGACACAGACCGCCACAGTGACCAGCCCGGTGAAATAGACCGGCCGACCACCTCCTACGTCTGCAATAAACCGACCCCTCCGAATCAACGACCACCACCGAATCGATCCGGCCGCACATGGCGACCCCCGAGATGGACACGAGAGTTTGTGTGTTCAATAGCCAGAGACAGACCGCGACAGTTGGCTCGGGGCGAGCCAATTCAAGGGGGGGGGGGGCAGTGTAACGAGGCCTACCACAGCGTAGTAACAGACGCCAACCACAGCGTAGTCACTGAATTGCCAGTTACTGAGACGCCAACAACAGCCAATTATAACGTCAGCAGGCCGACCAACCACCCAAGCCAACTCAAACGTCAACGACCTACAGCACCGACAACTGACGACGTCAGTAAGCCAAGCAAGCATCCAATTCAACGTGCAACGTGACGACCAAGGAGACCACTAGGCTGCGTGCTGATGACAATAGGGCATGTGCACCATCGTCCACGGACCGCGCCACATCCAGAGTATCGGCATCATCATCATCATCACCACCAAGAACAACGTGTACCGCCGAGAGAAGTGTGTAATCCGACCAATCAACGACGTCATAGATTCGAGTCAACCTTTTAACATTATGACTATACGAACGCTACGGCGTCACTGGAGCCAATAAAAAGCTCGGGAGAAGGATGCTTTATCTATCTATCTTTATTTAAGGACGCATTATCCGCCCGGTAATTTTGCGATTCAGACCTTATGCTGTGTGTTTTCACTCATTGCCCCGAGTGAGTATACGAGAAAGGGATTGTCTAATTTAGACAACTTTTTAGCGTCGTTTAGAGATGAATGAGCGCACTCACCTTATAAAACTTTCATTTGCCCGATAAGTAGAGAGTTTCTTTTAAAGAATGTCTAGAACGCCCTTCTAAGGTCAATAAACACCGCTGCTACAGTCTCCTTTAATTTGATTTGTTTCCTTATATTTGAACCATGAAACCTCACGGTATGGCCTTAGGACATTGGGGTATACTCCTGTTCTGATAGAGAGATTGATGATATACTCGAGAGGCGATGCGCAGCCCTACGGAGAACCTGTGATGGAATCTGTTCAGGGGCGGTGGAGCATATTTTGACACTTTTTAGAAGGTGGTGAATTCTGTGAACGTAGACTGGCTGCAGGAAGAATTGTTCGGCAGGCGACGGAAAGTTATACGGAATGGCGCAGCTCGTTGGCTCGAGTGCCCATCGAGCTACGCCATTGGGTAGCTCGATGGCGTAGCTCGATGTAGATCGACACGCAACATGTGTGACCCGCTCTCACGGGTCACACATGTCGCGTAGTAGTGGTTAAAGATGTTAGCTAGCAAAGTTCCATCGATGACGACTCCATTTTGCGTTTGCGTGAGAGCCCCGTCACCCTGTTCCTGAGCATACGATAGGTTTTGCATTTTTTATCGCGTGTGGTGTCAGCTCTGTGTATTGCGTACGCCTGTTCTTTCTTTTTAATATGAACATATAATGCCGGTGTTACCGAGTTTTCTTTGGAAACTGCGACCTAGTATTCTTGCTCTTACTATTGCGGTTTACCGCCGACATAACTCTTTTTCTAAAGAATTCAAAGGCCTCGTTGACGTCATGTAGTCCGTATAGGTCGTCCCAAAGAAACGTCGACAGTTCGGCGATTATTTGATCATAGTTGAGTTTGAATTTTGGACACTCGTTGGCTACAGACGACTTAGATTTTCGTCTAATTAATGTGAAGCGGTCAGGGAAAGTGGTCGTACGAACGCCGGAGGCGATAGTTGACTTGGGTGGAGCATTGCAGTAAATATGATCTATGCATGTTTCGGTGATACGTTGGCCATGGGCAGTGTCCATACAAGCGACCCTAGTTGGCAGACCAATCATCTCTCGAAAGTTATACGAGTGTAGCAAGTAATTTAGGTCAGCTACATGTGACACGCTCTTAATTAACAAATCGATATTCGCATTACCAAGATAGATTGTGTTTAGTCTGTCCACTTGTGGGAGTAATTCTTCAAGTGTATATAAAAAATCCAAGGGCCTCCCCGATAGTTGCCTGTAAAATGCCCCCACATCCGCGCTCTAACCATCGGCAAACACCTCAACGAAAATACTTTCACATCGATAGTCTGTACACGGCAGTCAGACGTTCAGGACGTCAGATACTTTCTTGTTGGCCTTGAGGCGACGAAGGCGGTAGTGCAGGCTCGCGTTAGCGAGTGCGAGGTGGTCATTGGCGCAGATGTTGTTGTTGCCTCTCTGGCAGCCGCCTAGGAGGCTCGAATTCGGCTTCACTTTCCGGCATCTTCGTTGCAAGTTTCTTCCATCGACAACGAAACCGCACCAGCAGCTGGGAGCGATCGGTGATGTTTTTCCCGTGCGAGTTCGGGAACAGCGGTGGGTGACGTCGATGTCGCGTTTATCAAGTTTCACATCCAGTTGCTGGCAAATTTCAATGACCGTCGCGCGCACGTCCTCGTCCGTCTCCTTCTCTTTCGAGGGAATTCCATTAAATATCACATTCGACCGACGGTCGTACTGATCCTTAAACGTATGTCCGGCCGATGCCGACTCCGCTAGCGAAGCTTTTTGCTTCAGCCGACATCATCTTAACTGCGGTAACAGTCGAGCGGACCTCTTGCGCAGCGGCTACAGCTCCTTCCACTGAATGCATATAATATTCCATAGAGGTGTCTGTAGTATTCATTCGTTGTTTTAGGTCATGGACTTCTGCCTCGAGTCGCTCAACCTTACCTGTGAGAAGCAAGCATTCTTACATTTTTGTCCAACTGCTCCATTTGAGCTAGTACGCTGGTGAGAAGAGGTAGCTTTGATTCGAGAGACATCAGCAGAGCATTCACATCGCCTGTAGAAGCCCTCTGCGTGCCGATGTGGCCGACTGACAGCCTTCTTCATCTTGTTGACGTTGCTGAAGTCGTTGTTCCGGCAAATCCGTCGTGTCGATATCTGATGATTCGATGGTTTGGGTGGCTTGGCAGTTCAGGCTCGGAACCGTTATCTCTGTCGCTGCCGCTGTTGTTGGGGTTTACACTGTTGTCGCTGGAAGCGGCCGTATTACTAATAACTTAATTATGAGTGTTACTGAGGGTTAAGGTTTTTTGTGAAATTCCCTGTAGCAACGCGGTGAGGGATTACGGTTTTTTTCGTAGGATTCCCTGTAGTAACGCGGTTGATTTTACAGCATGGGTAGCACCATTTGAACGACGGATCATCATATTTCCTCTTGTTGATCACTCTCGTAATAACGTCGACACATCTCGGATGGTAGTGAGATGAACATGCATGGCAAATTATATGCACCCGCTTTACTGTCGTGCGGCATTTTCCGCACACTTGGTTCAGTGAACGACCAGAATCATCGTGACACACATCCATTGCCGACATTTGACTGGGCTACTTGAGGTCTTCCTAATGTTCATTGACTGTGGCATCACAACAATGGGAATGCAGATCGGTGTGCGCGTCAATGGTAAAAAAACACTGGTAAACCGGTCCAAACTGTTGAAATACTTGCGCCTGAGCACTAGGGATCACCTTGTACACTTTATTTGTGGGTAATTTGCTCTACCATGTAGCAAATTACGAGACTCTCGGTGATCTTTCGGGAGCTCAAAGAAACACGTCCGCTCGAAGAAACCAATCCTAATCGACCACGTTCAACAGTCAAAGCGTCCGCGCCAAACCTCAACGTATCCAACGGTCCCAACGTTCTCCAGTCGATGTGTGTGTCAACCAGCCAGCGGAGGACGACTACGGCATTTCGCGTGTCGCAACGCCACCGTCCTCCACCGTCCAATCAGTAACTGGCCGACAACGGGGAAGGGTCGACCCAAGCCGCTCAACCAGAGTCAAACCGTAACTTAACCTGTATTCCTATACGAAACAAACGTAGTAGTTGCCGTTCTATTGAGTCTATTTCCCCGGGTCACTCAGCGTAACAAACATCGTTACAAAATGTTATAGTAAGTTGAGCTGCCAATGTTGATGTAAATGTTAAAATCATAATCCAGGAAGTAAATTTCAGAAAAGAAAGCTCCTAGCTTTTATTAATTCGATTTTTTGCTTGCTTCTGAATAAATACGAGAAACACATCTGCTCGTGGGCGTCTGGGTCGAAGTATTTACTGCTGAGGAGACGCAGTTCTCTTGGGTTTCGATAGTAAAGAGGTTGGACATCGGGAAAGCCACAAAGCTTAAACAGTGATGGCATAAATCTCATTGGGGGTCCAAGCAAGCAGCGGAAGCTCAACGCCAATTAGTCGTAAGCCTGGCAGACCCAAAAAACCTATCGGAACTAGTATCTCGGAGGTGTTCCAAGCCGGCGAGCATCTCGGGAACCTATTCCCTTATTTAGTTTTGATCGGGAAGACCATCGAACTTGAAATAGGCGTTAGGGGTGTTAGCGAGGCTCCTCGACCTTTGCAAACTCATCGCAGACATTGTGAACATTCGAATGCTGTCAGCTATGAAGATTACTACTTGCGATTTCATTTCGGGTACCGAATTCTTTGTGAAGCTTTGCCAACGACCGCTTACGCAGGTCCACCCGGCTTATTGCACCCGCAGAGAGAGAGAATTCGGCTACAGCGCTGTGCCCCGGCGCACCTTTATCGTTGGCTACAGCTACACTGTCTCACTTATTTCGTTTGTTTGTTGCTCTTCAATTGCGTTTGCGGAAACGCTATAGTTACTTTTAACCGCTTTTTGAAGCTGGGGTCTTCCTTTGACCAAACTTTTCGTATCGGCGCTGCAGTCCGGTGGAAGCTACCCCGGTAACACTTCTTCGCGACTTGCTTCTTACCGTTTCGGTTTAATTGTGCCGTTTCCCGTTTACGCCAGCCGCATTGATCACTACTTCATCGACACAATCACTCCCTCTAGAATTACTCGTTTGTTGCTTTGACATCTGGGGTTATGGCATTGTTCCCGCAAGGGTCATCTCTCACTGATTCAGCGCAAATTCAGACTGCGCTCTGAGGGTGGGGGGGAGGAAGGGGGAGGGAAACATAAACCAGTGCGTTAACGGTAGAAGGTACACTGAGGATCGACAACAAATGTTGATTATCTTTGAAATAACATAAGTAGGTGCTGTTAAAAGAGAACATTTAATAAGAACTACTGGTGTTGTCCAGGGTGATAATCTAAGTCCCTGTTGCTGTGAGAATCTTGATTACATGCGTGCATGGCTTCCACATGAAAATCTGTCTTCAAGATAAATTTCATGATTTTTTTTACATGCGATACGACACGATAGAGCAGTTCGTTGGCCGATGATTGGAGCAGTGATGAATTTACATATATGTGAACGTATGTGTTTGTTTACGCACAACATGTAAACCAACAAATGGTTATCAAATCTATGTATCATATGATATATGTATATGTAATGGGATGGTCAAGCTCGGTGAGAAAATCACTTTTGCCAATCAAAAGGGAGTGCGGAAATGTTTAGATAGAAGTGAGATACATTTTCTAAAGTGTGATTTTAGGTAGGCTGTTCGACGTAAGCTTAGAACATGCACGATTGTGAGAGACCGCATTACTCAATTGAAAAAGAATACCGGCGCCTTTCGGGACAAAAAATCTACATCGTCTCAAATATGGTTGGTCATCGCTAGAACTTTACATATAATAACATATTTTTGCGAACACTTTCTAATATCACAATATTTTCTGCTCTAGATAAGGTCAGGAATGATTCAGTGTATCATCAATTTCCGCTCCTCGTTCCATTGAAAAAAAGTGATTTTCTTTTGCTGAGCTCACAGGTTGTTGCAATTCTGGGAGACCCTATATATATATATATATATATATATAAACGAAACATTCTTCTCTAAAAACGTACATGCATCAATCTTGTGGTTCATAAAAGCTTTTTCGCCGCTCATCGAATGGATGGCTTAATCGCCGATAGCGGTGGTCGGTACACATAAAAATCAAGCAGAAGGAGGAACAGAGCAGATATATGGCTTGCAAGTCGAAAACACTGATGTCCAGACAAACAGGTGAGCTGTACATGAATGTTCTTCATTAACAAAATTGGTTCGCGAAAAATTGGCGAGCCGCGGCTACAGCTGCGATTGATGCGCCTGCACTTGGTTTTTGGAGCTTAAGTGAGCTTGGTGCGTCGGCCCTTATCATCCTAGTTACGTTAGCCGCACAGAAACATTCGGCGGTCAGTTTGACGTATGATGTGTGATTGCGGTCACTCAGCGATCCATTATTTCTTTTCCAGTGCTATACCGTGCAATTTCAGTCCCAGAAGGTGTGTATAATGTAATAATGCAGCGAGCAAAAATAATTCAGAATGGCGCGATTAAAGGCAATATTTGGACGGTGACGTAACCGCTCTATGAGTAATATAGTTGGAACTTAAACACTTTGCCACTGGACAAGCTTAATTTTTTCCAGGTAACGATTTAAACATTTAAAATTTTACAAGGCATCAATCCGCGAAGATCTCGTTGCCGCAAATCGACCCATTACATCCGAGAGAAGTGTTTTTTTTTGTGAAAAAGAATTTGCTAAATTCCGCGATGTAAGCGATTGTAGTGTTTTGTCTCTATTTGAAGTATCTCTATTTGATATGATATGACGTTTATTAAAATGTAATTGTAGTTTCTCATTTGTGTTACAACTTTATATAGCCACAGGCTAGTGCGAAGCATATGTACTAGTTACAGTAAGATCTTATACATTATCACCGTAGTATCTCGTATTATTGCAATTATTTATCTATGGATTGTGTACACGTTTACATAGTTATGGCTCAATCAGACGCAAGTAAAGTTAGACAGTACGTTGTCGCAGTGTTTTTAAATTGCCGAGGAGACAATGAGCAAGTGAGATGCCGAGCCTTGGGTGTTTTGCGTCCTTGCAGATTCGATAAGGCCAACCAGGTTGGGATGGTGACCAAGAAGAATAAGTTTTATTTCGACAACTATGAAAAACTTAATTAGGTATGGTAACGGAAGCACTGGGGGTTCTTTATATTGTTCTATTGATATTGAGACGCGATGTGGGAGACCTAAGACGAGGCAATGTACCCCTTTCTGGAGCAGATGAAGCGGAGTTTTTTTTTTCTAATTATAAAAGTTAATTTATTAAATGACTTTTTATGTTAGCACTTTGGAGTGAACAATTGTCTCCGCGTTAACGTGTGGTTACGGGTTATCGAACCCGGGATTAGCCCAGTTCAACAATGTGCCCCGAACAGATGCTGCGTTTCCTCGTTGGATGTCAAGCGACAGCCTTTGACGCAAAAATTCCGATGCTCTTGAGTCTCCCGTGGAGAGGTTAAGGCTTCTACCCACGCGCTGAATCAACTTCAATGTAAGCGGGTCTGGTCCTCCTATTGTTTCAAAGGCCAACGGACAAAATTGGTGCGGATAACTAACGCCTGAGTATTTTCTACATTTGTTAGCCTCTGCTAACCTAGACGCATGACCTGCCTGGTCCGCACCTGCACCGACCATCGATGGGGCTAATGAGTCGGTTACAGTTGCGTCCCAAACAAGCATGCGACCACGCTCAAAGGAGGTTAGAGTAAGACCGTCAGGCCTTTTTCCGTCATCTCTGGATAGACCCGGAGGTTCTAGTACGCACGGAAAGCCAGCAGATCTTAGTGCTCGACTGAAAGTGTCATTTAATGCCGAGTGGCGTGCTCTTCGGCCTGCACTTAAGGCGCATGATAATCCATGATGCGCCAAAGCGTCTACAATGTAGCCACAACGACATCGGTGAGGGACAACTAGGTCGACACCAAGACGCAATCCGGTGCTGATGCGCGTCGTCTCATCATTCAAAAGCGTCCCTATTCGTGGACAGGGAAGGGCATGTAACCAGGCTCCAGCCCCCTGACTACTAACGGCTCGAAGCCTGGCTTTGTCAGCCACGGTGGGGGCTCTATCAATCAGGCTTGTTAATCGCTTTTCTTGCAGAGGGTCTGTCCAACTGCTCTGTTTAGTTCTTTCATCGGTAGGGGAGTCAAACAAAGACAACAATCTGTCGGTCAGCTTTTGTAGCTCAGCGTTATAAGCTTCCCATCCATCCTTATCTAATAAAGCCCTAACCCTCTCCGAAGCCTGAGTCAATGATGACACGATCGCGGGTCCAGCCATCATGACCGCGTCTGGCATACCTAAGCCGCCTAGAGAGATCGGAAGCATTACCTGATCCCTTGTCACAGCGGTAAGCTGAAGATTAAGTATCTCCTCTAAAATATCTAAGCTAAGATCATTAAAAGGCTGTAAAAGTTCAGGCGATGAGGATAAATTGCAACCTCTAACTAGGTGTGTTAACTTCGTGGCTGAAAAGCAAGATCTAAGGAGGAACAGGCCGCAGTGGGCCCCCAATTGGGATAGTCTGCCTGTGGCGAAGTTCAGTTTGTCTTTCCAGGCGGCTAGTGCTTTTGGTACCCCATCCGGCAGCAAGGGCACACCTAACAGCTCCAGGTCAGCCTTGTCAACAACGCGGCATCCAGGGAGTAGGCTAAAGAGGTCCGTTAAATCTAATGGTTCAATTCCGTTTTGATCCGTAACGTAGACTTCACATTTGCCCGGGTTCAGATTCAGGCCACTAATAACACCAAAGTCAATGACTTTTCGAATATCGTCTAGTACTGTCGGGAGGTCTCCGCCTAGAACGCCGTCATCCAAGTACCAGGCATTAAGAGGAGATCGCAGTGTATCCACCATATCCTTGATACACAGACAGAGAAGTGAAAGACCTAGGGGATCGCCCTGCTGAAGACCTGTTTGCGATAGCATCGTGTTATGGGGCAAGGCCAGATGTGATGACTGACCGTAAGCCAGATTCATCTGGTGAAACAGTAAGTGAAGCGGAGTTATATGAGACGCATAAGAAAGACCGTACACCTGCGTGAGGCATTGGTGGGGAAGGATTTTGGAGTGCGGTATATGGCGGCTACGCCACTGACCATTTTTTCCTGACATGTTTCGCATGCGCCTGGAACGTCAGATGTTCGTCAAGAACACTACCCAGGAACTTCGTTTCAACTAGCGTATCAGGCGTGTTTGTAGTGTTTTATCTCTACTTGTAGTGTTTTATCTCTGTTTGAAGTTTGAATTTATTTATTTTCTGTTATTGTATGTACCTGTTTGTATTACGAGCACTTCAGTTCCATGAATCAACCTCAGTTGCCTTTGAAACTGTTTGGCGACTTACCTTGGAGCCTTTGAGATAATGTTTGAGAATACAACAACTGCCGCACGCTCGTAAGCATTTGGAAGCCATACAGTAGCAGTGTACGGTAATACGGAGCGTGGTTAACATTTTCGCCTGCTGACCACCGGCAGAATTGTCTAGAGTAGCTATAATTTAATCGAGAGGCACCACGGGGTACTACGCGAGTATATATCTATAACAACAGCCGAAGACACCTGCACGAGCAGGTATGTTTCCGAATTGGACACAGAGAGACTTTGCTCCAGCCGCAAACAGGACACAACATGTGTCCGATGTGGCCTGTACCGGAAGATACTGGTGCAAATCGCCTATGAGTGCAGAAGTCTGTTTTCCGGAGGAACCTCTCATGGCCTGTCTCGGATGAAGGGACGAAATAAGTGGGCGTGTACTTATTTTCGGGAACCAAACACTTGAGGGAGATATAGACGTTTGCTGAACATGACCAAATTTGGAGTGAAAGAGTGACAAGTTTCAATCAGGGTAACAAAAGACTGACACCAAGCGGCTGCTAAGCGAGTAGCTG
Organism: Dermanyssus gallinae; assembly: GCA_003439945.1. Taxonomy (NCBI): domain Eukaryota; kingdom Metazoa; phylum Arthropoda; class Arachnida; order Mesostigmata; family Dermanyssidae; genus Dermanyssus; species Dermanyssus gallinae. The sequence goes on along the minus strand of QVRM01003495.1, from coordinate 1,062,900 downwards.
GATAGAATTACTGCATAGATCGAGCAACACGATTCAGCGCAACCAACTCACTAGATAACGAAACAGGTTAATTGGTTTTAACGACGCGACCGGCCACGGCCGTCGCGGCCATTTCGGCTCGTGACTAATCGACTAACTACAAGTCAATGTTCGTAAGCGGACGCGATCGTTTGTACTGTCGGTCCTAGACATTGAGTTACTTAAAGCACACGAAAAATCGTTATCGTCTGGTGCCCAACAGTTTCCTACCAACATCGTTGGCTATCAAGTGCTAACTGGTATTTCGGCCTCCATTGCCCACAGAGAGTACGGCGTGCACCGAACCGAAGCATCCATTGAGCAAAATTACGTACGAAATAGGTAAGAGCTGGAGCTGGTTGCACTACAGCATTGTACTTAATTGACAAAATTTACCAGTTCCTCTACGGAACTGGAATTGCTGGCCACTCGGCTTGAACTTAAGTGTTTTTGCTTAGGTTCTACAAGTTGGGAACGCTGATAATGTCCACACAAGTGCAGTGCACCTAAGACCGACTATGCACGCTGACGTGTTCAATACCATAGTTGGGTCACGCCAATTTCAACAGCAAGTTCACCTAAGCTTCTCCGGCGGAGGGTTTATGGGCATCTATCATGTGGGAGTTGGACAAGCATTCAGGGAGTTCGCTCCATATATCTGCGAGCGGCGAGTGCTCGGAGCTTCGGCCGGAGCGCTCGCAGCGTCCTGTCTCGTGTGCAACTTTCCCGTCGATAAGGCTATCCAGACCATCACGCGAGCAACGGTTCACTGTAGGAATCTGTCGTTGGGCCCTCTTCACCCCCGCTTCAACGTTTACGACATCATGCGTGATGACCTGTACGCGTACATGCCCGAAGACGCCCACGTTCACGCCAACGGCCGACTGCTCGTATCCCTTACATATGCCACTACGCTGAAGAACAAGATCGTGGACCATTTCGACAGCCGAAACGAGTTGATTGACGTCCTGCTGGCATCCTGCTTTGTGCCCTACATGTTCGGTCTGATCCCGCCAAAGATCAATGGAGTAAGCTACATCGACGGCGGAATCAGCTGTAACGTGCCCGTCTATGACGAGTACACCATTACGGTGTCACCGTTCCACGACAGCCGCACGGTAATTCGACCCAGTCAGGGTATCGCGCCACCTGGTAGAGTTTGTGCACCGCGTCCGGTGGTCCGTCTGTTTCGTGCATTCTTCGCTCCGGCCCCATCTGCACTCGAGCAGCTATGCCGACAGGGCTATGCCGATGCTATTGACTTTTTACAAAAAAACAAACTGATCCTGTGTCATTACTGTATCACTGTAGCAGATGGCCGAGAACCGAAGCCGTTGGCAACTGGCGGTGCCGTCGTGGAGCGACCAACGACATCAGCAGCAGAAGAGGACGGCGAAGTCGAACATGCGCTCTGCAAACATTGCAAGCGCTGTAATAAACTCCAACGTTTGTCCCATAAGGTACAAATTCCCAGCATACTTCTCGATCCTATGAAAGAGGCAGCTGCCAATGAAGAACGCGCCAGCAAGCAGTTTCCATTGAAACAGCTGACCGCCGTGCGCGTTGCCATAGTCGTTATAGCGCTCCTACTGTTTCCACTCCACGTTATCGTTACCATTCTGGAACGTGTCGTCAAAAACTGGCGATACATCCATCATTGGGTTGTTCAGTCGGTGCAGGCATGCGGCGACGCTTTTGTTCGCATCCGCGTATGTCCGTTTCTCTGCGGCGAGAAAGACAGTGTTCGTAGACTCAGGCACCAAGCAGGAGCCGAAGTAACACAAGCACCAGCACAATAAGGCCAAATGCGGTTCAAATTGTGCCTGCAATCAGTGGGAGTAAATTCGTACGGAGCTACGCAACATAATCTGATAACCCTGCTCGCCCTTTGTGCCAGGAAGGATGAATAAACAAATAGTTTTGTTATTAATGTTAATTATTCACTCAAACTGTCAAACCTCCTGTCCTCGCTTAAGCGTCAGCAACGTATAGGGGAACTTGTAGCGTATTGACGGGATAGCAGTATGCAGCATGACCTTAATTATAGTGGCCACGCTAGGTCTCAGTTCTTTTGTGTGTCTGTAGTTTTACCTTGCACGAAACGATCCAAACCTTGATGATATTTTTATTTTAGGTTTTGGCGATGTGGCGAACTTCCGAATTGCCGCGGCATCAGCAGAAGCTGCAGCTAAATCAGGTATATGTAGGTCTCTGTAGGCTATTGGCTAAATATGGGAAGATCTATATCGTGTGCTTGGATTCAGATATCACGTTCTAACCTAAAGCTGTTGGTTCTAGAGCACTTAAGCCTATATGAATGGTACACATAAACGGACTGTCTAGGCGCTAACTGTTTGACGTTTAGGATCAGCATCGGGCGTCGGTTGTGCTTTGAATACTGGAGTTTAGCGGGCCGAGCATGCAGAGTATATACAGACGCACATAGCTACTTTCCGGACAAGCCGGATTTGCAGAAGTCAGCCGAGGCTGGTTACTATTCGTTTTCTCCGGTATAAATAAGCGCGAATCTCGAAAATTGACGGAGCTTGCCAGAAAAAAAGTGTTATTGCACGTTTATCAATGCGAACCGCGCATTTAGTGACATCAAGGCTGTGTGTTGCTAACTTCTTTGTTTCGTACGTATAACTACTTCTTAATCCACGGACAAGAATCAGCCGTTTGCGAATGAACGTATGCCAGAAATGTATTCAATCATTATTTATCCGCCATAGAATTGCTAATTGCAAGCACAGCGTACAGTGTGGTCTGACATTACGTAATCAGTTCTGAATATCAGGAAGGCTAAAACAGTTGTTGTACACACAAGCATGTGGTATCGTCCAATATCGCATTTTCCACACAACTACATGAACATTCCTTATTGTTGAACTAGTCTGAGTTATGCATATATAATTATGGTATCCGCGCCAGAATATTCGGTGGATAAGGAAATTGGGGCTAAGCGTTTACCAGTATCCTGTCATCAACATGTGTACTGAATAAGAGCCTGGGGGTTAGAAGGGCCCTATACAATGGTTGACCTTGAGTGTCCTCACGTTTATTTCTAAGCAGTGATTCAGAGCAGCATATGATTCCCATCTACTAAAATGCATGACCTTTGTTTCCATGCGTTGATTTGAGATGTTTTCCGCCCGGTCTCTGAAGTTAAAGTCCTACCCGTTTCTCAACAAAATAAATTGTTACTGCCAGGACTATGCGGCATTTTTCCTACGATTGATTAGTATTCAACATGAAATTGTAGAGAGCGGCCAGAATAGGTATAAGGGTGCAAAATGTAGCTTATAACATAGCAAAGAGGGTCAGGCTCATTTTCGGCGTAAGGATCAAGTTTTTGCACCATCGATCGCCAGCATAGCCGTCCGCTAAAACTAGTTTGGACATAGCACTACCTAATCGGCTGACAATTGAAGATTACCCAAGCAGTAGGGTCTCTCCAAGTTCAACCTGCAGACCGCGTCGATCGAGCTCAGAAAGGCGCTACCTCGCGAAGCTGCAGCAAATCGAAGACCCTCTATTTAACGACCACGCAGCGGTTCGAAGCTCAGAAGGTTATGACAGAAAGCCGAGTAACTAGCCGAGTAGTAGAGCAGAATCCCGCGGGAAAAATGGACGGCGGCTCAATGGGGACTGTGAGGACACCAGAACACTGGAACACTTCGCACCATCAGCCTTGAAGAGCACAAATGCTTTAATTTTGACTGAAACTAGGGCCACCAGCCATTTGAGTTCCCTAATTGCTGCTTCACCTATTGCCTAGCCCAAAAGCAGTCAAAGACCAAACCTCTTTAGCAGCGATATCTACAAGCAATATAGGGGATGACAACGGTTCTACGTAGAAAATTATCTTCACCGCAGGGGCTTGCAAGTAAATTTGCGGAAGACGAAAGCCACAAAGTTTCGACGGGGGAGTTTGATTGGCTGCAGCAGACGTAATACCCTGTTGTGGCCAACCGCTGGAGTTTGTCAACTGTTAGTGTGCATGAGACTTGATGAACGCACCAGACTTGGCGTGGTTCCAAAACGTACCCCACTTGGCGGAGCATCCGAGCTAGGAGTCCGCTCACGCATTTCAAATAAAGCTCAACAGCCAGTTGTATTTCAACCACGGTCTCGTTAACATCAACTCTTTCCCGTATTTGACCGTCTGAGACTACACTACACGGGAACGACCTTTACCCAGCACATCACCGGGTCCTTAGCTTACCGCGGACGGCAAGAAGCCGCTTCGTGTACTTGCTAGCGGGTTGCGGGCCGACAGTGGAAACAATCAGAATCAGGCTTAGGTCACCTGTTACAGGACCACTTCAGCAATTTTTGTTGGAGTAGATGGGAAAAGTGACCGAGGCCTCAGCAGAGGTAGCGCAGTTGGATGTGTACCTCGCCAAGGAGCTTTTAGATGGAATGGCATGCGCTAGCCGGCACGTGTACACAAGATACATTGCGCATGGCTATCCTCACATGGTATGTTTGACCCAAGGATTTCACCAAGTTAGCGACCAATGTCGTTGCCGGTTATGCTCGCAGATATGCGCTAAATACCATGCAGCAAGCTGCCAGACGCATCGGCGGTCTTTGCACTTCTCGCCCGGTGGGACGGTCGCTGAAGTGTTCAAATTGTATATAATGAATGAATTGTATTGTAAATATGTACAACCTTGAAATTATTTCGCAATGTTATTGCGAAATAAACAATATGTATATTGAGCAGAACTGCCGCACTTTGCGAAACACTAGCTTACTAAAGTTGCTGAATTCTAAACTGGCTTCAATCTTCGGCAGTCTCTCCGAAACTCGGTGATTGATGTTTGCACTGTTATTGTAAGCACCGACGAAGCAATATTCCTGTGAGAACTCCCGTCGCTATCCACATCAGGCCGCTGGTGAGCTGTTTAGAAGCGAGGAGAAGATCTCAACACCGAAATACCGAGACGCTTTTGACACGCAATATGCACTCAGCACCTGGCTGAGATCCTTCGGCCTTTGGCGGCAGAGGTTTTCAGGTTGAAGTGCAAAACCACGTATGTGGCACTCTAATACAGTAATAAAACAAGTTTTAGATTGTTGACGGAACTGCCGTTTCGCAATAACAAATAACTGGGAAATTTGCAAATAACTGGAACTTCAGGAAGCTCGAGTAGTGGCTCCTACCCATAAATGGCTCCCTCCTTAGGGTGCGACGTTATCACCGATTAGTTTAGCAAATCTTCTCTATAAATGTTTTTTCATTTTCAAGCTTTAAATATGTCCTTTTTTATTGCGGCCAACTATAAAATAAGGTTCGACCAACTTGTGCGCGGGCAATCTGTGAGTATATAAGGAGGCAGGAGAATAAATGAATCAGTAGTCATTGGTGCGAGCCAGGCAGAATACGTGTGTTGTTTGAGCGAAAGACTAGCAAACTCGTAAAGGCCGCTGGCCAGTCATGGGGGTGGTGGACACTACACGGACAAACAGGGAAACCGGTCCAGGTACCACGTGAAACGAAAATCTGATATAATGCTCTATTCTTAGGCTCGTGCTGGAGACGGCTTTTTTGTGAGTGCCTTTGAAACGCTTGCATAGCTATATCACTGGTCATCCCAAAGGGTAAAAGTAAACAGTCTCTGCGTTGCTTAAAATACAGCTAAGCAACCTATTGGAAACCACAGGCGCCTTTCTTAGATAAAAGGCCGTTGAACCGCAACATCTAGACGGCATTAAATATGCCCTGCAAAGATCCCATCAATACATATGTGCGGTCCTTGTCGATTTTCGTGCTGGCCGCGTTTCAGAGCAGAGAGAGACTTCGTCTTGAAAATCCTGAAACTCCTCTTTCAACCAAGCCACCTGGCCGGTTCGTCTTTCCTGTGGTTCTTAATGGCCTTTTGTTATAGATCTGTAGAGAGAGTAGGTTTGTCGGAGCTATCCTATATGCCGATGATCCACTAATTTACGGGGTGTAGTGGGTTTCAAGTGCAACAAGCGCCGGACTAGCCAGACCAAATGAGTGTATCGTTAAACTTAGACTGGCAGTGAACATATCGCAGATACTTGCAATAGTGTTTAAGAGAACGCATAGTCACACAGGACAGCTTTTTTTAAGTGATTTGCCGCTGTCTGTCGTATATTCCAGGACCTGATTTCCCTTTTAAATGGTTGCGGTAGCGGCTCCACTCAACGGTAGTAGTATGGGAAGGTGCAGGAAGGCAATCGTAACCTCGTTGACAATTCACAGACTGCGTTTTTTCGGCGTGGCTCTTTAGTTGTTCAGTATCAATACTACTTTGACAGCTGTGTATGAGTGAATACCGCATGGCATGCTGATAAGTCTCTGCAGAGACATCGCATGTTGGAGCTCCAAGCTTCGAAGATAAGCCCGAACTACTTTAGCTCAGATGCATGCTCAGATGAGCGTGAAAGACAAAAAACCGGACGGTCCGCCACATAATCACGCGTTCGCGGTTCACGTTATTCTCACCGATCTTTATCGGCTAGTCGATCAACCTGCAGGGCTCTATAAGTGACATTGCAAATCTGCCGACAGTTCATAACGTAATCACGCATACGGGGCTATTTAGTTACTCAATTTAGATACTATATTGAGCAGTCCTTAAGCGCATCGTTCGTTGGTCTCATCAAGGAAGACGAGTGATGATCCATTGCAATTGGTAACCCTCTGCTTGGAATTTACACATTAGTTGAATTAATCTGCAAAGGAAGAGTCTGTGAGTTTTAAAGAACAATTAATAAAGGATTCCAGTCATGTCTGCAATGGCATGACAGCGCAATGTTCTCACGCAAGGAATAAAGGAGGCTTAGGGAAGATACGAAGGGCTTCCTTGCTCACAGCCTGCAAGTAGACAGTCAGAGTTTCCAAAGAATGCTTCAAGTCAATCTCGCGTTGGTCCCTTGACTCGCGGCCAACGAAGTAAATGCTGTAATTCTGTAAGCTAAATGAAAAAAATCTACGTTTCCATTAATATATATATATATATATATATATAATTTGTAGTTGGCTCTACCATGTTTAATTTTGATACCTATTTCAATGTTTATCTAAACCTGGAGATGTGACAGTAACTATCTCTAAACCTCATCCTCAACTGATTGTACTTAAGGCATAGCTTAGTTTTTAAAGATGCCTCGATTAGCACGAAGTTACCGATGAATAGTTAAACTACATTAGCAGGCGTTCTTTATAGGCGCAACATATGGACTAATGAGAGCTAGTGTCTAGAAACGTATGCATATATTGAATGGAACCGGGAGTGACAACGTTCGCTCATGATAGCCAGAGCTGACAGTACACTACAATTAGTTGAGTTGAACAGATCTAGAAGTATTTAACTGTTAAAGTTATAATTAGGCAGCAGTGATAGAAAAAGAAAGTTCATAGAATATATATATATATATACGGTAGTCTACTCATTCTCTCTCTCTTTCGTTCTTGTCTAATTCTAAGCGCTAACATCTCACGCTCACTGCAGCATTCAACTCTATTCAGCTTTCGTAATGACTAGCGAAAGTTGTCATTCCCTGTTCTATTCCATATATACATACGTACCTAGATACTAGCTCCATTTAGATTACATATTTGAAGAGAACTCCTGCATATATATATATATATATATATATATATATATATAAGCAGGAGTTCTCTGTGCGCGCAGACTCCGTGTACAAAATTAAGAAACTCGTCAGATATATAAACTAATGGGAGTTAGTATCTTGGTACGTATGTATATATGGAATAGAACCGGGAGTGACAACTTTCGCTAGTCATTACCAGAGTTTTTCCGTAAGACTAATGCCCGTGTACGTTTTTTTCATGTCATGGCCAATTTTTAATCAATTTCGGCATTTACCTTGTCTAAATTGCAAACCATGCAAACCAATTTAAGAGTGACCGGTCTGGGTCTCGAACCCAGTCCTCCCGAATGCAAGGCAAAGACTGTGCCACTAAGCCATCTTGCTCGGTATATATATATATTCAAGTGATTTTAACACTCCCTAAATAATATCATAACATATATAAAAGCAAATAATTATGAATAACGGTTAAAGTGCTTTCGCTCCCTAAAGCTAACCATTAAACATAACATAATAAGCGTTCGACGCTACAGTGCGAAATCATTTTGTAAACTCTCTGATAACCCTAATCATAAGTTTGTGCAAGATTGCGATAACAAACGACAAATCAAATATACTCGTAGATATATATTAGAGCGTGTCGGAAATACGTAACGTGTAACAGTGTCATTTTACACGAGTGTGATTGACTGAACCATCATGTCATGATGAAGAAGGTGAATGGCGTCAAATGTGTATCCAATCTAACCGGCCTACGAATAGACCGTGGATCAGTTTATTAATACATTTGTGCTACTCGCAACTAGTGTGAAATGAAAGAGATACACTTTCATAAATACACACTAAAAACGCGTCATGTAGAAGCCTTGCTAGTGCCGTGATAGTCTTTATGGAGTTTCCGATTCCATGCCTTCTCAAAGGCCCATGCGACGACGCGATTTCGGACTACCTCTGGCATCCAACTCAGCAGATGAAGCACCATGAGGTAGCTAGACTTGCCACAGACGTACACTGAGGCCGGCTGTACAGAGAACAGAGCCCGATCGAAGCATTTCATCAAACCTCCGAAGTCAGGAAGACTCAGTGCACCGGCCTCGGCCGACACAACTCGATGATAGTCGTCAAAATAAGCCTTGTAGAGAGCGCGTTGCCGCTCGGAAAAGGCGCGCCACATTTTCGAAGCATGTCCCGCTTGGCCATCCATGATGGACGTCAGTTTAGCAAAGTCACCTAAACGAAGTTTAATGACACGCACGTTGAATTTCGCCATTTCCATCGCCAGTGCATCCGAAAAGCCTTCGAGAGCGTACTTCGAGGCGCAATACGCCGCGAGACCGGGATATGCGAGAGTTCCGTTAACGCTTGTCACATTAATCACCCGAGATTGGTCCTTGATCAGTGTGTCCATTAGATGTTTTACTAGCCACACAGCGCCTAGGTTTACCCGAAGGATCATTTCCACCTGATCCTCTGTCAACCAATCGAACTCTCCCGCAATACAGACGCCTGCATTGTTTATCAACGCATGCAGCTTTGATGATCCCAAAATATCTCTAATCCTCTGACAGAATTCGTTCGTATCATGCTTGAGGTAATCTAGACCGACCACTTCAACACCCAAAGCTCTTAGCTCGACGGCAGCCTTTTTGTCAGGCCAGACACAAGTTGCAATTACATGGAGACCATTTCTTCCTTGTAGATGGCGCGCCAGAGCGTTACCAACTCCGGAGTCGCATCCCGTGATGAGCACATAGGTATCTTCTTTCAGCGCGATTTCTTCTTCTTCGACTTTAACACGGCAAACGATCAAAACCACTACCGTTGTGAGAAGGACGGCACCCGCGACTACCAAGAACAGCATCATGAGTTCCACCTGCTGATTGTGCAAGCTGAAATTAGGTTGTAGTATTTTTTTAGACGATAAACTTTTTGGGACTCTTTTTTAACTAACCACTTAGTAAACGTTGCATTGACAAGCACGGCTTTTCATTGTATGCGGTTAAAACTGTGCACTCGATTGTAATTATAGATTCATATGCGTCAATACTGCAAAGGAGATTTAGTAAGTAGTAGCCTCGGCTTGACATGAAAGCGTCCCTACTAACGGATGTTCGTCCTAAGTGACGTTCGAGAAGCTCAAATGGTCAATTGACAAGCAACACGATCTTTCCGCTTGTATCTATGAGTCCAAAAACACGGAAACCGAATACACTTACGAAAGGAGAGCCCGTTCTTCACGGTTATCTAAGGAGGACGGAGAGGACTATAGGTTGCGCGCCAAATTTAAACCCGTCGACTGTGGAGTCACTATATTGCGTTTAATTCAGCGACTACGCGCGTATGCAGGGACTGCTGCTGGGTTTGCTGTCGTATATTTGGTTCGCCGACAATAAGCCATTACTTAGCGCTTGCACGTAATAAAAAAAATATTCAAATTTACTATTATTAATGTGGTTGTACATCAACACATGAAGTGCGGCTTTACGATGGTAGTATATACATATACATACATATATATATATATATATATATATATATATATATATATATATATATATATATATATATATATATATATATATATATATATATATATAATTTATTTCGCAATAACTTTGCATTTCAAGATAGTACATCTAGATATAGATATATATATATATACGTTTGAGGAGAGGAGTTTTGCAAGGAGTTTGACAAGAACAGAATGACGGCCCAGCGAGAGCCGTCATTCAGAAGCAACGAAAACAAATATCATGTGGACTGGTTTCAAATTGTGTCTCGTGCAGACTGCGCAAGTGTGACATATCGGATCTTCCAGTAACAATGGAGCAAAATGAGTACGGTGCGGTAGTTAAACACTTCATCTTGCAATGCCTAACTGCAACGGAAATTTCAATAAGCTTAAAGACAATTTACGGAGCCAATGCCGAAGCGTACAAGTAGATTTACCTTTTTTTTAAAGGGTAGAGGGGGGTTAAAGTAGTAATAAAGAATGGCTCCAGCTTCTCGCCTCTTCCTGAGGCCATTTAGGTGAGAGGTTTTTAGTGGGTATTATGCCAACGACATCGGCATCGAGTCCCACACCACCCGCTTAGAGTGGGCGTAAAAGCATTTTTCCCTCTCACCAAAAAAAACACCAGTGTCACAAATTGTAGTAATTTAAATCTCATTCCGAAACAAATCTTTTTAGATACCTTGTTCCATTGGAGAAAAAATATTTGCTTTTACAAACTCTACAATTCTTACTATTGATTATCAAACATTTTCCAAACACCCTGTATATATATAGGGTTTTCCAGAACGTTCCCGAAAAACATATAAGGAATTGTCGAGTTCGTTAAGCAAATATTTTTTCCAATAGAACATGATCTCTGAGAAGTCTTGTTTTGGAGTGTGAGTGGAATTACTAATTTGTGACACAGGTGTTTTTGCCCGACATAGGAGCACAAACTATGCAATTGTGAGACAACTAGTCCAAAACTAACACATTCAGGCAGAAGAAATGCACATTTCAAGGCGATCATTTTAGTAGCAAACATATGGCAATGCGAGCTATGGTTGCGGAGTAATTAAGATTTTTCGGCGGGATGTACAGATTAAGTGCATGCATAAATTACTGTGTGGCGACGCTGCGGCTGTCGCGCGACACGTAGTGAACGGCGCCACACAGTCATTTATTGGGAACGTTCTGGAAAACCCTATATATATATATATATATATATATATATATATATATATATATATATATATATATATATATATATTTATAGGGTTTTTTCATAATTAAAATTCATAATTCAATTAACTCAAGGAATATTCAAAACAACGTCTTACCCTAATTCATATATATATATATATATATATTTGTGTCAGTTGATCACCTTGGCGTTCCTAACGTTTTCTTTCTCGCTCCCCATTTGTATAACTACTTTCTTGTGTCTTACAAGATTCGACCAGATAGCAGAGCCAGTGGAAGCGGGAGAAGAATTAGAGAATCAGCTAAATAAGGAAACTATGTAATTTTGTTTTATGAACCTTACGTTATTAAACACCATTCAGTTATTTTCGTGGGATTCGCTACTTTGTAGGCAAAAGATAACATTTTCTGCTTACACAACCATCCAGTGAGCCAGAATTATCCATTAGTCAGTACCACATGACCATGAACGACGTAGCTACACAGCATACTGAATGATTCGGAAATTCGCCATGAGTACGCGAAGAGCAAATAGTCAATGCATTTTGACACTAGCTTCTTCTGTTCACTCGTTTTGAGATAGCTCATCACTTCTGCCGAAAAAGCAAGTATACTCGGTGCCGTGTGAGACGTGTTGCTTTAGTGCATTTTTAATAATGTTTCAAATACGTGGATACATTTGCACATGCTGTGTGTTAAGTGATCATGTGGTGTGTGCAATGCTTAAGATAGTCGTAAGCATGCCTTAATACATAAGTGTTAATACTGCATTTGGTTCTAAATTAAATTGGAAAGAACCACCTTTTCATAAGTCCAGCTTGGTGTAGTTCAATAGAGTAGATCGTTGCTACGTGATTGAGATCATTCTTCTGAAACGAGAAATAGTGACTCAACTTCAACCAAGACATATATCTCGTGACGTTGTGAACCCCATACTCCTATTTCTACATCCATGACTAATTAGTAAAGAACTTACGTTGTATTTACACGATATATGGTGCCTTTTTGTCAAAATGTTCGCTTCGACATTCTAAGGCAATGTGTAACGGTTTTGATGACTAAGCTATGATGCATTAATAGTGACATATCAGCTACTAAATCATACTTTAGGCAGAATAACAACAAAAATGAAAACTATAGGAAACCTCGACAGCGAATAAACAGTAAATTACTATATTCATTTATTTATTGAGTCTGACAGATCTATCTTCCTCGATCGCACGTCGTAGCGATTAGTCAAAACCGTGCAGCAAAAAAGATCCTTGGAACGCATTTAGGCGATGTCTGGGGTGTACGAGCCTAAATAGATCATCATTCGGTTACACAAGCCACACACTTGGCGCTACCACTTGAAAATTAACTTCTAAGGCGGCTCAGTACCTTAGGCATCATTAGCTTGCCTCTTGGGGTTTCCATAGCTGGTTGGTAGGCCCGACGTTGGCTTTTTTTTCGCTAGCGATATATTAAAAAATGTTAAAAATATATATATATATATATATATATATATATTATATATATATATATATATATATATATATATATATATATATATATATATATATATATATATATATATATATTATACATAGGACGTTAGGGTAGCCAATAACATGTTCACTACGAAGTTGTCGCTGTATCCTCCAGGAAACATAATGTTGCGTATGAGCAGTCGTTTTTGCTTGCTCTCTTTTCCGCCATATTTATTTATGTTTATGTATGCAGCTATCTGTGTAGACCAGGAGTGCAGCAAGACCTAAATGAATATAAATATATATATATATATATATATATATATATATATATATATATATATATAATCTACCAATATTGGTGAATAAACATCAGCAAATTATATATATATATATATATATAAGTTAACGCACACTGTTAAACTGGTAGCGTGGATGAAAACTGCGCAGTTGTCGTGCAGGTAGTGGACACTTGCAACTCTGTCTTTAGCTAGATGCCAATGTCTTCGTCGCCAGTCTACCGAGGCTGGAGAGATGGATCTGTATCGAAGTCTTCATGACAGACAGCTCAACGAGCCGAACAGAAAGATAGACGTTTCTTAGAATCTATGCGCGACCGACCGACCGACCGCCAGCATACATGGTGAGTCATCTCCTTCGGGTCGCGCGGCCACAGCATGAGATTAGAAGGCATGAGGCCATGCCACAGCAGCGCCATAGCGCTGGAGGCGCTGGCCGCTCTACAGTAGAGACATAGGCACTGTCAATAAAACGTCCGGTTGCTGGTTGCTCGCTGGAAGGTCACTTATTGTGTCGTCGGGAGAGACGTCGGATGGGACGGGGCAACGCAGGCTGCGAGGAGGTACCCTGGCGAGACGCGCTCATCGAAACAACAGCGGCAGCAGCAGCAGCAGCAGCAGCAACGGCAAGCTGGCGATGTCTGCCGCTCGTGCTACCTTTGTCGGGTGCTGCCAGAATACAAACTACAATCTGCATCTGAACGAACGGGGTAGCTGTGTGTGCGACAGCCCGCCCGCCCGTCGCGTCCTGTCTAGTCGCTGGTTCGCTCAACAACAGCAGCAGCAACATATACGCCATAGCGCAACCACTGAGACACTGCCACTACCAACTGAATCGGCCTCGTTTCATTGGCGGCTGGCTGAGTAGATAGATGCTTGTCGACCGAGGAAGATGGAGGCTCGGCTGGTCGCGTTAAAGACTGCTAGCGAAAAGAAGCTATCGGATATCTGCTCGCGTCTGGAGCAGGCAAACCCCGAGATGAGTGCATCGGCGGGAAACGCAGGTGCGAAACTTGTGCAGGATGCTATTCAGGAGGTCAAGCGTGCGTGGGACGAAATGGCAACTTTGGTGTCGTCAACTGAAAGCCGCAGTTCGAGCAAGGATGGTGATCTAGACAGTGGGTTCGATAGCATGAGTGAGGTGTCGCTCGACGATGAATCCGATCATGACTCGATCAGCCACCGGCCCGCTGACGAAACTCAGTCCACGAAGACGAACCGGAGTGGGTTCATTAAGGACACCATCTCGCGAATTCGGACGCGTCTCGACGACATGTACAGAAGCGATGCGGAAGCGAAAGCTGTCAGCCCGGACTGCGATATTGATGAAATCGCTCGCCTTATCAATGAGGGCAAAAACGACGACGCTCTAAAACTCATAATCAAGAACAGCAGTGACATCGAGGACGTTCTCAAGATGTCGGCAGCCGCTCTCGATCGGGCCGGCGGTGTGAATGGTCGTGTCAAAGATGAATTGCGGCGAGTTGACTACGTCGCTATGTGCGCCAAGTACGCGACTTCATCGGCGACCCACAAGCGAACTAGTGCTATCACACATTTCGTTGACAACGTCCTATACGAGGGCCTGCTTGACGGAAAGATCTACCCGTCGGACTTCTCGGACAAGTACGAGCCCCTTGAGGAACTGATCGCCGCCGTCGAAGACGACCAGGAGACGACCAACGAAAACGCGCGGCGTTTTCTCGCTCTTCTGACGAAGACGCTACTGCCAGTGACGTCTGTTATCCTCAAAGCGACCGTTGTGGTAACGCTCATCTTCGCGTGTGTTACTCCACTCACGGCGGGCTTGATGTGCGCGTCAGCGCTAGCGCTGGACACCATGACGCAGGTTCTGAAAAGCCGCTTCGTCCGCGACATGCTCACAACATTTATGAGCACAGCGGAGAGCGGCAAGGCACTCAATGAAGCGCTATCAA
The DNA here is from genome assembly GCA_003439945.1 of Dermanyssus gallinae. Classification (NCBI taxonomy): domain Eukaryota; kingdom Metazoa; phylum Arthropoda; class Arachnida; order Mesostigmata; family Dermanyssidae; genus Dermanyssus; species Dermanyssus gallinae. The sequence continues at coordinate 1,047,890 of QVRM01003495.1, read as the reverse complement.
ACCGATATGTGAAGAAACTAACCTCGCTACTGCTTCACGAAGCCGTCACCGGTACCATCAAGGTGTGCCACGTACTCAGCGGGGGAAATTTTTGCAAATCATAGATTGTTGATTAAGACAACGATGTGAATACTAATGTACATAAACCTAGATTAAACATACAAAACATCTCACGTATAAGACAAATTGTATAATGTACAGACGAGATTTGTGAGTATTTTTACTGCGCTATTTTATTCAGAGGCGTAATTCCGTTCTACAAAATCCAATTCACCAGAAATGTGTTCGCTACCAAACGATGTAATGTATAAAAAAAGGTGGGAACGTGTGTACTTTCCGACAACAACATGTTGTAATCCGTGTCATCGTAAACGTGTTTTTCTCATAAGAGGGGCGGTGAACGCTACCTTAAAGCTGTACTAGAAAATAAATAGTCGAGTCAAAAGCCAGCAATTACAGTGCAGTTCTCATTACCGCCAAACTGAGCGGATAGGTCTAGAGATATTATGAGCCTGATCTTCAATGACAAAGCCATCACTTTGTTTATTTTTCAAATCCTAATTTTAAATCCAAAATTCGGCGGCTTTATTTTAATAGTTTTCACATAAGATAAACGAAATGCCGTGGAAGACTATGATCGACAAAAAAAATTGACATGAAAAAGCTGAGAGCAAAATATCTCAATGCAACCGATTATGCATGAAACCCTCATTATTACCATGCTCACCGTGTTAAACGGTTAAATCGATGGCGGTTGGTATTGTTTTGGCCTCCATCGCTAGTCGAATAATCCGCACATAATATTTAACTTGTATGTAGGCGCTCTTGTAGGTAAGTAAACGTGCACTAGACGAAAAATGAACTAGGCATAGTTGTTAGTTAACTTTAAAAATCGTATCATCGCTGGTGCTTGTCTGTGACCAACCCATCAAATAATAAAGTAAGAGCTACATATATGAAAGTATTGGTTAACCTTGATACATATATTTTATGTGTATCGTCTATTTGAACGATTATGAGAGGAAGCAGCACCCGAACAAATAGAGATAATTTTAAACGCAACTAATAGCGAGAGCAAGCGACGCGTCAATCGTAGGTCAAGGGCGATCCGCCCTTGCAGCCAGTGAGTATTCTGCTCCTCTCGACTCTTAACACACGCCAAGACGCAGACATGCGAACATGAAATTACTAGATTTTGCTGACGTCATTCGCTTTTCTACCCACTGGTCATATCAACATAGAAACACCTCTTTTTGTCTCCAACGATGATTCTGTACAAAAAATCGGTTACTGTGGCCACTTGTTTCTGTGTGAAGTGTTGAATGACAATACTTGATAAATTTGTTTTGTTCACTCTAGTCAGCTTGTAGGAAAACCAAGCGCCAACTTTTTGAGTAAACCCTATTAAATAAAGGTGCGTGGATGGTCCTCCGAAGCAATAATATTTAGGGTTGAAAACAATGTTCCCTTCGATTTAAAAATAAAGTTCGGTAAATATTTTGAGTAAAAGTAGAAATGAGTTTTTACTATATATATATATATATATATATATATATATATATATATATATATATATATATATATATATATATATATATATATAGCACACCCGCAAAATGACATATCGTTAAATAAAGTGTAATGGCATAGCAATAAACGGCGTAGCGAATCAGAGGCAGAACAGCCAGTTCTAATAAAGTGTTAGTTAGCTGCACATTTTGTGATCTGGCCCAGTCAAGATCCCCAATAACAGATAAGTGTCCTCTGCAAACTACTCGAACCGTATGACAAAAGATATTATACGCATGTTGGACAATATTCAACATGATGTCAGCACAGGCCCCACGTGTCAAAGAGATTTCATCTAAAAGATTATCTCGTAGTCTAAGTTCCTGTTTTGGCTCTCTCTCTCGATATATATATATATATATATATATTGAGTCGCTGTTTTTTAAACGTGGGCTAGCTCTCTCTAGTCAAACCGCCTATGCCAAAAACCGCTTTGATGTTTTCGTTCTGAACATGCAACCGCAGCCGTTGTTACAGGAATTGTTCCGCCCTTCTAACACCCGAAGCTCTAAAGATGCGATCGCGCACGCCCTGAAGTAAGTTGGATGCAATATAAACAAATGCACCTCCGCCCGGACATTCAGGGTCTTGAATGTGACCCGGCGTATCCCGGAATATAACTCTTGCAAACCAGCGTGTTTTCTAAGTCTTGCCTGTTCGCTCCATCGGCCGCATACACCGGCAGGGAAGCAAGGTGATCGGCTTGGATTATTATTACATTAGGCCAAAATCTGTAAACCCTAGGAACTACTGTTTTGAATTTGTATCTGTCGCGCTGGAGAAAAAATGCAAGTTCTAGTGCCAGAGTTACCGTCATCATCCCGTTCGGTTTAATCCTCAATGTACGGAAAATATTTTTTCCCAATGGAAGGAAGACGCGGAAACGTCTTGTGTTGGAGAGAGAGAGTGAAATTTATAAAAGTAGTTATTTTTTTCTCCTACATAGTTGTGCAAAATCTACGTTTGCGGGAGAACCAGTTAACGCATGAAGGAACCGATTATACCGGCGTGTTCGGAGCACAATTCTGCATAACGGAAGACACTTTACTAGCTTGCGTAGCTAAAAGCGAATAGCCAGATTGAGGAAAGTCATAAAAAGCCGATATGTCGTTATGTTTTACGTTAACGCCTTTTCGTGAAAAATCGTAATTTTTTTCCATTACGACCAAAAATGCATGTTCAAAAGACTAGTCTCATCAGTAGCAAATCTGATGCCCACCATTTTCGTACCAAAGTTATGGTGCTGCTTTTCGTAGTTGTCAAGTAACTAAGCTTTTTGATAGCCATATCGAAAGCAAAGGCATGCATACTTGCATAGGGTGTATCAGAAAGTTAGGTACATATTTTGAGGTTTGGTAGAACTCGGCAAGAGTATAATTTTTCCTACTGGAAGGAGGGGGCGGAAACGTCTTGGCAAAATTGTACGGTTCCAAACGTGAAAACTTGCACATAAAACATAACAACTCTGACTGTCGAAAAAGCTTAGTTACTTGACAACTACTTAACGCAGCACCATCACTTTGGTACGAAAATTTGGCATTAAATTTGCTATTGCGTAAAAGTGGTTTTTTGAACATACATATTTGGTCGTAATGGAACAAATTAACGATTTTTCATGAAAAAGCGTTAACGTGACATATCGACTTTTTATGACTTTTCTCAATCTGGTTATTCGCTCTTCGCTACGCAAGCTAGTGAAGTGTCGCCCGTTGCGCAGAATTTTCCTCCGAACACGCTGGTATAATCGGTTCCTTCATGCGTTGGTTCTCCCGCAAACGTAGATTTTGCACAACTATGTAAGATAATAAAAAAGGCAGAATAACTACTTTTATAAACTTCACTCTCTCTCCTAAACAAGACGTTTCCGCGTCCTCCTTCCATTGGGAAAAATTAGTTTCTTGCCGAGTTCTACCAAACCTCGCAATAAGTACATAACGATACGAATGACACTGTATATATGTATGCATATATATATATATATATATATATATATATATATAGAATAAGTTAATGCAAAAGTGCTTACCGTTTTGGTATACGTTTGTATACCAGGCTTGCAGCGCCCTTTAGACAACATCGGCATGGGAAAGGGTGATGTGTTTACCGGGAGTTGCTGTCTGACAATGTGTACAAACGGCGAATGTAAAAGTGCAAATTCAGAGTGTTTTGTGGTACAGGTCGTACATCACCTTCGGGTTAATCAATGAACGGATTGAAAATGATTTGCCAAGTTCCGTGGTGGTTAAGTATTTAATTTAGACGATAAACCAAGGTTCAGTAAACCTTTTTTGCTAGATGAGAACTTTCTGTGCTTAAAAACTTCCAACGAGTACTCGAGTACAAAGGTTAAAGTTGACTAAATAACCATGGCCAGGGTGCTATTTGTTTATTAAGAAGACCTGAAATAACAACTTCAAGCAAATGCGCATCTGCATTTCTTTTCTCAATCGCCACCAAGTTTACTGGATCGTTTGTAACCTGCGATGAAAAATTTGCCTTCTACGATAAATGTAAGTCAGAAAAGATTCTGGTCCGAGTCCGCAGGCAGTTCCCAGAGTCAACCCAAGCAAAACGTCCACTTAAATAGGGTTATTAGTGCGATATCAAAGGCACTATTAACTTTGAACTTCTGAGAAGGAACCAGACGAACATAAAAATGTAACATTTCCGAACAAAACGGAAAAATTCCACAAATAATGGTGGGACCAATTGGGCCCTGTGACAAATAGCTTGAAAAGTTCTATACAAGCAAACTCGTTGTTTATTGTGATTTTTATAATATTATAAATATTATTCTGACGGCAGTTCACACAATATTTTGAGGTTAGGACGTTTAACCTACAAGGTGGGCTCAACAGCTATTCCTTTAGAGAGGTAGAGGATGAGAAGTTGACTGCCACAGGAAAGCCAGCAACTGCTCTGTTTCACAGGAGTAGCAGCAACGGTTAACAAGTTTCAACGCCTATGGTATTTAGTGCGTTTTCCTATGAAGAGAGATGTCCAGATTCACGCAGGAAGGGCTCACAAGAAGAAGATAGCCGAGTCTTGTAGAACAGCAGCGCTTCAACAGGGCCACTACTAGCAGCATTTAACAACATTGCTGCCCTTTCCGCGCACTCGACAACCTTTTCCTCACCCAGCCAGCCAACCGCCAGCGATTGGAGAGCGGTCACCAAACCAACACCAGTCGCCCTCTTCTTCTCTTCCCCTTCGCCGGTTACTTGGCAACACCAAGATGATGCTGGTGCTGCGCAGTATCCCAAAGGGAGCGAAAATCCCTCTGCGCAGAATTTTCCACCGTCTACTTAATGATGTCGTGTAAAATAATCACAAAGCAAGCCGCGTTGCTCACCCTCGCGCCAACAGTCATCCACGTCAATAGCGAGACGACAAAAAAGCCAGCGTCGTTAGGTAGAAGGCGGGTCTTTTTGGAGATGCCGCCCTTACTCTCGTGGAGGCCGAGAGCTTTATTACTCCGTTTGTGACGGAGGAATTAGTTCGTGAGATAATGGCAAAGAAGCGTAGTACCATCTTTTCCCGTCAGTTTGCCAGCGGTCGGGTCATGTTTGAACATCGATGGCGCCAAGGCACTTCGCACCTTTTCATCTGGTACGACATGAAGCCTCGACGGCCTCACGCCCGATCATCTAAAATGCCTTCTCCCTGCCAACGGAAACCACAACGATGTGCTGATCACATTCGCTTAAGCATGCGACATCATACCTAATGGACAACTTCTGGAGATTGCGAGAAGCGACTTTACCGCGTGTCGCCCTGAAAAAAGAAAACCGGGAGAATAAAACCAACGGCTATGGGATACCGCTGCAGCTTAGCCCTTGTAAACGTGAGCTATTCCTACAAAAGCTTGAGAAAAAAGAGGTAGCAGTTGATCGCTAAATTGAATGGAAGACTCTCGGGCATCCCTGAAAACAACCGGCGTCATCTGGACCTAGTGGGTATGGCGGTGTTTCCCGAGATGATCGGCCCGGTACTAACCGAGAATGGCAAACAACTTTCCCGGCTCTACCAGCGGCTGTGCCATCTAGAGAAACACTAAGCTTTCTTTCTGCTCCGGTACGCAATGGGGGGTGCAAAATGCCTTCTACGTACTACGGACTTTATCTGCCTTCCTTCTGCCGGCAAAAACGTTGAACTTTGGCGACCAGATAAAGAGAGCCTTGGAAAACATCCTCGACGTGACGTTCGAGGGCGAGGCATAGATACAGGCAAGCCCACCGGTCTGTCTGGGTAGGATGGGCATTCGCTTGGCTACGCACCTTGTCTTATCCGCCTTTCTTGCCTTGTAGCTGCGCCCCCGCAGCGACCGATACTGCCGGCGAATTTATCAGCCACCCCAAGACGCTGGGACTTGCGTCAGTTCGGTCGTATTTTAAGGAGCAGGTCACCAGACAGGAAAAGTGGGCTCAAATTGCCACTCAGGCTTCTCACTTAATTATTTTGGCGACCTGCGAGTTAGATGTGAATGACATCAGATTAAATGCGTTTTCAACGGGCGCCACTAGAGCGTGGCTCGACGTGTTTCCGTGCGAACTCGTTGGCAGTAAGTTAGCCTACGACCTGTTCCGCGCCGCCAGTGGCCTCAGACTTGGCATTGCCATGTTTGAAAGTAAGAAATATCTTGTGTGACGATGCAGGCTCATGCAGGGTCGCCACGACGCCCTGCATCAATGACATCTTGGTACGCGCTTTCAGACAAGCCGGCTACCGCCTTACACTAAAGCCCGGTGAACTGCAGAAAAACGACAGGCGTCGACCGGATAAGCCTTACTAGCCGGGGCTGCGACCATAATCGGCCGCTGGCGTGGGACATCATTCCGACACGTACAGGTATGCCCTCCACTATCGGCAACTAGCGCGGGTGCCTGTCACATCATTCATCAACAAGAGATGCACAAACGGCGCATATAAGCCTATCATTCGGAAGATCACGTTGTAGTGGCGCTCAGTCTCAGATTTTTATCTGGCGCTTGGGGCAAGGATGTACTTAAGCTGATAAAACAGGTTGGGAAGAAGCTTTTAGGCCACAGCGGAGCCAAGATCGATCGCTTTCCTCCGACAGAGGAGTCGTTGGAACTACTGAAAGGCAACGTCAAGATGATGTTGAGTGGTCAACAACACGTAGGGAATAATAATACAAACAATATTGTATATATTAGATAGATAGATAGGTTTTATAATTATCATGAGTGGCTTACAATTGTACATAGGTTCACAGCTCCTCAAAGCCATCAAAGGCTAGTATGGAGTGTTTATATTGCATATTTTCTTATAGTTTTATTTATTGTCATTATGATGTATTATTATCGTGTTCGGCTTATATTAGAGTAAGGTACCTAAATAGTATTGCTTAGCACTTTGTTTGAATATTGTCAAGGAAGAGGTTGCGCGCACATCTGGGGGGAGCTTGTTCCAATATGTGGCACCGAGATTTGATATTGAGAAACGAGATTGGTTACATGAAGCTGGAGATAAGATGAGAAGTTGTGTATGCGATCCCCTTGTGTTCATGGTGGATGTCGAATGGGAAAGATTAAGCAGGTTGGGATGAAGTCCCTTTAAGATTCGTTTGATCTCAGTTACGACAGACATCTCTATTTGCAGAGGGTAAGGCAGAATCGACATCTCTGCGTGTTTATAACGGATGGATTCCCATGGTGGATATCCCAATATTACGCGCAAGGCTCTTTTTTGCAGGCGATGTAACGGACATAAAAAAACACATATAAGTTATTCCAAATATTTCAACTACGTAGGTTAGATAACTATGAACGTAGGCGTAGTGCATGGCGAGTAGACAGTCACGGGGCAGAATATTACGGCTCCTGAACAGGGCAGCGATGCTCCCTACAACTTTTTTACGAATGTAATCTGTATGAGCTTCAAATGATAATCTGGAATTCAAGACAACGTCTAAGAATTTTGTATTATTGATCATGCTAAGATTGTGGTTTCCGCATTTAACTGACCTCTAGGCGATAAGAACTGGATAACACCAGTCTTCGACCAATTCACGGACAAGCCATTGGCTCTAAACCAATCTGAGAGTCGCTTAAGGTCTTCTTTAATCATCTGCTCTACCTCTTGTAGGGGATCGCCCACAAAGAGTGCTGTGGTATCATCAGCAAATAGGGGCAGTCGGCCGTGTTTTGGTACTTCAAATATATCGTTGATAAATATATTAAACAGCAGTGGACCGCCGATACTCCCTTGAGCCACTCCAACTGATATGTTCTCGATATCTGAACACTTCTGCCCAATCTGTACCATTTGTTGTCTCTCTGACATAAATGAACGTACCCACGATTGAACACGTTCGTCAGCTTCATAAGCCTTTAGTTTGGTAATCAGAAGATTGATGTCAACGGTACCAAACGCCTTTCTCAAGTCAACAAAAAAAGCAGCAACCGTTTTCTTTTTCTCAAGACTTTGACGGACGCCATCTACAAAGCTCATAACAGGGACGGTAGTGGACATTTTAGGGCGGAATCCAAACTGTCGGCGATTGAGTACATTATGTTGTTCAAGATGGTCCTTGAGTTGTTCGAATGCGCATTTCTCAAATATCTTAGAGATTGGGGCCGGTATGCTGACTGGACGGTAGTTTTCTTTCGCGAGTCTGTCACCAGATTTAAGAAGCGGGATGACGCGATATAATTTTAGCGCTTTGGGGTATTTACCGGCCGCAATTGACAAATTAATCAGATATGATACGGGGTCAGCAAGAACTTCGGCTGCTCTTCGCAGTACCTGGGATGGAATTTGCTCAGGTGCAACTGAGCATATCTTTGTTTTGCGTAAAATATGTGCAATCCTTAGAGTATGGACCGACTGAAATGAGATCTCTGTTGCTCCACGAGGAAAATTCTCAGGTATTACATATCTATCAGAGCATTCCGTGTCGGCAGTCACACACGTCGAGTAACATTGATTAAACACGTTTGCCGCAGTAGTCTCATCGGACACCATAGTATCTCCTACTTTGAGTTTCACACACTTTTTTTACGGTATGCCACCTAGAACAAGTCTAATGGCATTCCAGTATTTTTCCTATCCTGAAAGTTCTTTTGTACCAGTTCTCCATTAAAATTAAGCCTACACTTTCTAGAAACAGCGGTTACTTTTTTCCTTAGCTCCCTAAATACAACTCGCTTTACAGCATCATCTGGATTAGCTTTAAACTTTTAAAATGCCGCATTTTTTTAATTTATCAGTGCCAGCAATTCCCGAGTGACCCAGGCTTTCCTGGGTACCCCAAGATTACTTTTAATTCTTAGTTGCTGCTTGTTGCTGTTAACGTACGTCATTACTCGTGCATTGAAGCACTCAAATGCTTCATCGATGTCATCTACAGCGTACACGTCGTACCAATCAGTCTTATTGAGCTCTAGCACTATCTGATCATAGTTATATTTCGATTTACTTGTGATGTTGGTGACCGATCGAGTGGTCGGTAGTGAGATGAACGTGGCCTGGTGGTCGGAGAATGTTGTTGTGATTGATCCGCTTTGAATGACAACTTCTGGACTTATATTGGAGTATATGTGATCGATACAATTGGCGCTGTAGGTGGAGCGGTCTCCCCTTTTCTCCACTACGGCAACTCGCGTAGGCACACCGACGAACTCGTTAAAGTTAAATGAGCACAGTATTTCTTGGAGAGCACGAGAGTTTTATTATATAATTCATTGTAATTAATGCATTAAAAGTAACTGAAAAATAATTGAGATACCTGTGTATATTAATAATTATAAACGTCTGTGAGAAAATAAATTATTATCAGATAAAGCTTGCTTCATTGGAAAAGCTATGTGGGCAATGAGAGCTGTGTCAGAAATTGATTTAGGGCTCAACGCTTGGCAGCGCACACCAAGCAGTGTCCTCAGGTGCTCCCGTGATATGGCAGTTGTGGTTATAATTAATGCATCACTTCAGCTTAGCAGTCTTATAGGGAAACTTATTGGGAACATGAAATACAATAATGAACAGCCACAATAAATCTTCACAATTCACAAATATTTATATTATCAGCTCAAAATAAAAAGCTTCTAAAGCACAAAAACGTGTCACGTATATATGTTTGCGCGCCACAAGGTTGTATTATATCTATTAGGTAAGTCAAAAAGTTCGTCGGCTTTTTTACCCGATTTTAAAGAGCCTTATTTATGCAGACAACAGTATTTTTTTTCAATGATATATTGACCGTTTTGTTCGATAACCTTCGCTTATCGCCTCGGTAGATCCATGATTCCTTTCTCCCAGAACGTCTTGTCCTTCTCGTCGAAATACTGAGTGAGGTGATTTTTTATAGACTCCAAAGATTCAAATGTTGTGCCATCAAGGGAGTTCTGGAGAGACCTGAACAAGTCATCAATCAGATGGTGCGAGGTCGGGACTATAAGCTGAATGCGGCAGCACATCCCAGTCAAACTCCGGCAATTTTTGCCTGGTGGCCAAACTTTTGTGTAGTGTCGCCTTATCATGTTGAAAAGTGACGCCCCACCTGTTTGACAATTCCGGGCGCTTCGTTGCTACTGCAGCCTTCAAATCTTCGAGTTGTCTGCAGTAGACGACGGAGTTGATCGTCTGACCCATTGGAAGCAGCTCAAAATACACGACGCCCTTACAGTCCCACCAGCAGCACAGACCTTCTTCTGATGAATTTCGGGTTTAGGTATAGCTGCGGCCTGAGAACCTCTGGGGACCCAACTTCTTTTCTGTGTTACGTTTCTGTAGAGTATCCATTTTTCATCGCCGGTTATCAATCTCCTCAGAAATGGCTCATTCGAGTTCTTCCGGAAGAGTGCGTGACAGGTATCGAGTCGCCCTTCAAGCTGCCTATCATTGAGGTCGTGTGGTAGCTAGATATTCCGCTTGCACGAGAAACCTGCATCATGGAGGCGATTCCAAACGGTTCCGTGGGAGACTCCCGTTACATCTTCAATTTATTTTATGGTCAAACCTGGGTTCGAAGTAACCAGGCTTATGACTTCGACGGTCTCCACAACATCGTCGGGTCGTCCTGACCTCGGTTCATCTTCGAGATTGAAGTTTCCAGCTTTGAAACGGGCGAATCGCTTTTCGACTGTGGATTTGTGTACTGCGTTTTCGCCGTAGACTGCACACATTGTCCGGGTTGTTTGCGCTGCACTTATGCCTTCACGGTAGGAGAACAACATAATGTGTCGAAAATGCGTATTTTTGTCCTTCATTGCAAACAGCTGCCAATTCCGCAAACGAAACGGTAAAGTTGGAACCGGTATACCGTTGCGCCGCCACGGGTCTGCTCCTGAATGTAAACACCCAGTCGCACTCTCAGGCGGCCCTGCTGCAGAGCGCGGGAATTTCAAAAATGTAGTCCCAGAAAGCCGACGAACTTTTTGACTTACCTAATACGTCCATCCTACCGAAAGCCAGTCTCTGTGCATGTTTAAAACCGGCTTAATTCTGATTGCCAGCGCTCTTTTGGATTTGCAAATGCATCAATATTTGTTTTACTGACGTAGACCCCTCTTAATTTTTGTATTTATTTAAAAATATGATTTGATTACATTTCTAATGTATTTTTAGAAAAAAATACATTTCCGGAAGTAACTAGGACGCAGGATGGCCCTCCTGCACATCAATACACCTACTGAGGGTGACGTATAAAAAATACTCTTCTTAAAAGGGGGAAATGCAATTACGTATGCTTCGATAGTATGAGATAGTGTGGGACTTGACTTAGACAATATTTTGCTACATGCGATACCCACTAAAATCTGCGCTTGCCGGTATCTTCTCGGAATAGGGAGTCCGCACTAAATTCAAATATTACTTCACTTTCTACTGATCCTTTTAGACCACCTCTTTTTATGGCTTAACTCGGCTCCTTCAGTCGATGAAATATGCCGCGAAGCTTTGGATTAGAGTCCAAAAATCAGGATCTTTGAGGCAGGTTTGCATCGTCTGAAGCATTTCATGAGAGGTACGCACCCGAGCCAGCGTGCGAGGAGAATTCTCTCAGCATTAACTTCCTGTTTTCGCAGAGACAAGCACCATAACATGTGGCATTTCTTCGGCGAAATTCAAACTTCACTCTCAATACATTTATTGGAGCTGCAGTTTTTACAACCGCTTAAGTTAATCGTAAAAAAGACAAAGTAATAACAAATGAAACGACAAAAATAATAGGTCAACATATTTCGTCATAGAGACTCACTACAATTCCAAATTCAGCCAATGTTTGGATTATCCGCGATTGACAGGTAATACACATAAATGTCGCATATCACACAAAACTATGTGATTAATTTATACGCACAATGTATAAAAAAAGACTTACTCTGTTTCAACCGTTTTTTTATTAACATTTCTTGTAGATAATTGCACACATTAATTTCAAGCTCCTTTAAGCACTTAGCTTGTTTGGAGCACCTATCCTACAGTGAGATTATGTTTAGTAGACTAAACGCAATACATATTCAAACGTATAGTCAGTTTAATTAACGTACAGTTTGTTTTTTCACGGATAAATTGGTCTTTGGTGGGACAGGAGAGAATATTTCGTTCATACAGAGCCTTAGAATGAGGAGAGAAAGTAGATGAGAGAACAACTGCTAGATCTTCTTTCTAATAAACGGAATCTTCAGCGGGGCGACTACAAGTTCTGCCAAAGCCATCCGGTATGAGCGATAAGCAACTTTTCAATGGAACCCTACCTCAAATGATTTAAAAATATATAGTTGCCAACTGTGTAGTATATAACTTGTCAAAATTGCAAAAGCGATATAAAGCGAAAGTCAACATATATAAGTTATTTAACGTATTGCATACGTATCTTGAACAAAATGACACGTAGCACATGATCTTGACTAGTTTGCGCTTTTTGAAAAATACGGTGTTGTAAACAAATACTTATTATTTTGTTATCAAGCAAGAACGGATCACCTAAATATTACGTTTGCCTGGCGCTAGGAATATTCATAACAGGACAACTGCACAGGCCCTGCCTGCGACCAGTCACCCCTTACCTATTATTACATGAATAGAGGAGCTTTCTAGTCTATTATCATGGCTAATAGGAGCGCGTATATGACTATAGAAACGGGATGTATGTGTTTACTGATACACTATAGTGCACGAGTATCTAACTTCAGTCCAAAAAGTCATTACGTGTCAGCAGTAATGGCAGAGCCTGATTTCCTGCATAATAAAATTAAATGGTATATTCGTGCATGGTAATTATTATAGTAGTTAATTAATTGTAGCAGTTCTATCAAGTACAGTATGGAGTATCTTAAGTCATAGACGAGTTACCCCTGGAGCGTTTTAGAATAGCTTATAACTTTGGATTCTCCGGATTCTGGATTCAAATTTTTCTGTATATTCTGCATTGTTCTGTTTTTTTTTCTGCACTATTTTTATTGAGTTTCTATATTACCTTATATTTCTGTATGTTTTGCTTTGTCTAACATGATCTACAATCATGGATGAATCTAAAAAACGGTAAAATTAGTACAAGGCTCTCAAGACAAATACAACAAAATTATTTTTTTCTGGAAGGTTTTGGGAAAGCGTGATGAACATGCATCACTCGCAGCCTGCGTAACTAGTGTGGGACTCACAAACCCACTAAACTCTTTTTAGCCTCGCAGACTCGATACCACTTGGAATTTCTTCGAAGTCATGGGAGAGATGCCTTCCTGTCATTCTCCTTGATTTAATTATGTCTCCGCCTATCTTTTTGTATATTTACATGCATCCAGATATAGGCTTATTTGGTATATACCGTCCTGACGGAATGCGTTAAAACCTTGAAGACCTAGACGCACTTCCTCACTCACTCCCATGTTCTGAGGCCGCCGCGTGAACCTCTCCCGCCTAGCGGTCTCCTTGACTGTCTTGAGCGTGAAAATGGCATCGAATTGTACGCCCGGCTAACCCTGATAGCGTCTGTTGGGCCGATACACCCCCAATCCTTGGCATAATCCGTGCCAGGTTTAAGGTGCGTTTCACATGCGCCGCACCTGTTAACCCCATGTCGAGGATCACTCCGAGACACTACCCCTCTTGACTCTTTTCTATCGGGAGGCCCGCCATAATAAGACGAGCCCCCGTTGTCTTTTTCCGGCTTGTTAGATACAGCGCCTCGATCTTAGGCGGTGTGAACGTCAGATGATTGCGGTTCATCCACTCCGTCACCATCGATAAAGCTTCGTTGACTGTGTCATGTAGGGCCGCTTTGGTCTGCGCTGTGACCATTAGGGCCAGGTGATCCGCGTAGGCCAACAGCTCGGTCCCTTTTAGGAAGTTATTGAAGTCTAGTACCCTGTCATATGCCAAGTTCCAGAGGGCGGGTCCCAGAATCGAACCCTGTGGGACCCGGCAGTAATACTATATTCTCGCAACCCCCCTCTGCAACCAGACTTTGTTTATACAGGTAGGATGAAATCATTCGGCAGAGATACGTAGATATTATTTCCACTTCAGCGCTTGTAACATTGTTTTCCAGTTCATCCACGAGGACCAGAAGAACAAAAATTTGGGGAGTCTTTGCGATTTTGCGGCCTACTTGTTTCAGGACTCTATCAAGGACTCTAATGGTTGATCTGCCTTTCCGAAAACTATACATTCTCGTTCAATCTATTGACCAGATCTATTTTCAGAATCTGCCTTAAGGTGCCAAGGAGGCAGATTGGCTTATAGGCCGTGGGATCGTAGTATAGGAATGAGGGCAAAGCTTCTTTCATAGCCGGTTTAGGTTTCCCTGGAGGATCTCTAACATCCTAGGCCCCTTCCCTGTCCAGTTACGGGCAACCGTCGTGCCCTTACCCTTGTGCGTAGTAGGGGAAGACAATGCTTTATGCGCGATGCCCTTTCACCCCCGCAAACGTGGCCTCTCAGTGCGTCCGCGTTGCCATCCTTAGTCATGTGGTTTTACAGGAAGCCTTCCTCAGAGCTTCGGTCTCCTTGCAGTCTAGGGCTTTGTGGCCCGGCTTCCGGTAATTAAAGCGTTTAGGGAGTCAGAACCACTCCTCAGGCCTTTGACCCCAGTTTCAAGCTTTTATTGGCCAAAGGGGCCGTTGCAACCGTCAGTAGCACCATCTTCAAAGATTACCATACCTCCGCTCTACAACAAAGCCCTGGTTCACTTGCCCTAAACATGGCCTCTCTCGGCAGGTGGAGGGCAACCCTAAAAGCCCCTCCGGCTCCTCCTCATCCCAAGGGAGATCATCGCTATAAGGTATATATAATAATCGCATGCCCCTATAAGGCGACCTTGCAGATCGCCATTGAGTCCCGGCGATCGGCCTGCATCTTTGCTTTGCACTATCCGGCTCCCCCGATTTTCAGCCTCCCGGTCGACGTTGCCAAAGAACCTCGCGCAGATTTCCATGTTTTTGCTAGCTGCTCCTCTGTAATTAGTGGTGCATATACTCTCCCTACCTCCGAGCTCGATGCTCTTCCCGATAACGGCTTGCAGCACCTCTAGGGCCCTAGCTTTAACGGGCTCCTTCGGGTCCACCATGCTTACGAGCAAGTGAGCTGCCACCTTCGTGCCTGAACCGCCAATGAGCCTACGGCTTTATTGTTTTTAGGCACTACGGCTTTTCCGGCGTCCAGTCTATCCACCCCCGAAAATAAGGGGAGTTGCGACGCGAACGTCCCTGGCAGGACGTTGTCCAAGACAGACTTCGTAGGGGTTACCACGACGCAGGCACCTCCTGGCGGACGGGGTTTGCCTGGATGAACTTAATGTGTTTGATCACTTTGTCCGGTTGCTCTCGTTTCGACACTTCTGCCTAATATCTTCATTCTTAAGAAAAGGAAGCGTTACACACGTTGAGCTATTACTTGTCGTTTCCAGAAGTTGAGAGTAAAGGACACCTTCAATATCTTATCAACAAAACAGTACAACCTTCTCCACATGTAGGCTTGGGTTGCCTGCATGAAGTACCTGTATTATCCTACCCGGCCATCTTTTTTTTTGAGGAGATATTAAATGCAGTTACGCACTATCGCTACGAGTCTCTATCTCTAGCAGTGTGGTACTCGACCCCAACGGTTGGATGTTACTCCGTTGAGACCCATACCCACTAAACGCACCTCCTCCCTAAGGCTTCACTCTCTGATAGCCCAGATCTTCATAAAAAACAGTACTATGGACTATCAGGAGAAGTGGCAAGCGCCTTTTCAGATCAATTGGCTGGTGTCGCCCAGAGGATTCAGCACTTGTCTAACACCTGCGGGCCCGTTTTCTTCGAGCTGCACTTCTCTATGAATGCTTTCAGGTTGAAGCCGCAGTTGTGCCTGCCTTTCTTTGCATTTTTCATGTTTCTCCTGGAGGACTTCTTTTGCCGTCGCTGCTCCCAGTTTCCAGGCCTGCTTACTGGAGACAATGTATTATGTAAACTTTATTAAGCTGGACCGAGGTGGGTCGCTGACCTCGAGGTGAGGGTCTCCCTCCCTGGCCCATTTCACTCGGACGAGTCTGCGTGCCCTTAACCGCGCAGCCTCCCAGGCCGAGCACTGTAGCAGTGTATGACCTGGAGTGTCCTCATGTGCCTCTTGTCAGAATACGCATATCGGCGACAAAGCCTTTCCAATTCGGGACAAATACAAGTTGAAGTTTCCGTGTCCTGTGAGGACTTGGGTGAGGTGATAGGTGAGGTCTCCCCCAGGCCTCTCTATCCATGCCTTGATATCTGGCAGCAGTACGCGCAGGGATCCTCTAGGACCCCCGGGGGGATGGCGTCCCACTCCTCCTGCCATGTCTTAATTGTGTCGTTTCTCTCACTGTCTTTTTCCGTTTGGGTAGGGGCACCTAATTCCCATAGTCGCTTCCTTTCGAGTGCCTTAAGATCCCAGGGGATCAACCTTGCCAGCACCAGAGCAGCATTCGTGCTGATTGTGCGGTACCCCTGGATTACCCTCAGGGCTGCCACCCTCTGGGTCCTCCGTAGAATCTGTTTCGCTTTCTTCGTCTTTAGAGTTGCTCTCACCCAAACTGGCGCTCCAAATAATGCAATTGATTCCGCGACCGTCATTAGCAGTGCCCTTGTGCGGGCCCGGGGGCCATGGATGTTCGGCAGAATCTTGGCTATAGCACACACTGCCTTGGCTGCTTTTGTCGTTGCCTTTTTTATGTGGTTGAGGCCATTCATCGCAGTATTCAGTGTGACCCCGGTCGCGAACTTCCTTTACAATTTTAATATTCTCGCCGTCAAACTGTAGAGTGAGCGGACGGATCCTCTTTCTCCCTGTGAGGAGTATTGCCTCGCTCTTTTCAGGGGCCAGTCTGAGTCCCGCTGCGCTCATCCACTCTGAAGTTAGATAAACAGCTTTATTCATATATACCTACCCGGCCATACCCTATTAAAAAAGATGCAATGTTTCATCGCAAATAATTGAACTCTCCAAAACGGGTATTGGCGGTGCTAGACAAACAGCCAATTCCACGTAGACCGTCGGCACCATTTGTTGATGTTACTAAACTTGTAAGCATGTACTGTGCGAAAACACTTTCGCGAAGTTTAGAGGAGGTTTTGATTTCAATGAAGCACTTGATGATGGTTTTCAAATTTATGTAACCTTCCTCCACAAGTTGTTTGTTAGCTTTCGTTCAAAATGCAAGTTTATATATAGCTAAAGCACTCATCGTCTAAGTGAAAGTCCCCACTATGCTCGGTCATAAAATGATCTCCAAAGGTGGTCGCGATAATTTTGCGCGTCCTTTATTATATTATTGCAGCCCGTTTTTGGTAAGGTAGTTTCAAGTTGTTTTCTACTTATCGTTTGAAGTCTCTTCTCAGAAAAAAAACAAACGAGCATTTTGCACTAAGGCTGAGACCACCCACTGGTTTAATCATGTAAAATATTCCAATAAAAATCGAATATAAATCCGTTAAGCAGCGCGGGCATAGACAGCGTCGGTTAGCGGCAATGCCGAAGCAAGCTAAATACATGGCGCCAATTAGAAGATGCCGCCACCCCACTAGCGAAGACTAGCCACTAAATGCGCGGGCAATCTGCGAGTATATAAGGAGGCATGAGAAAAAATGAGTTAGCAGTCGCTGGTGCGAGCCAGGAGGAGGACGTGTGTTGTTTGAGCGAGAGAACGGCGAACTCGTAACGGTCGCCGCCCGGTCATGGGGGTGGTAAACACTACAACTGGCGCAGCCGACAGGATCCGGAAGAATGAAAAGGCAGTGCAACAATGCCACAGGTCTGCCACCCCCACTTCCGGTTCTGCGATCCATGGACCGGCCAACAACACCGTCGAGGAAATGGCACCAGGCACGGAGCCGGAGAAAGACGGCGAGGTAAATACTTCAGGATGGTGACGAAGCTGTTCAACGGAGATGTTCAAGGAACACAAGGGAACAACCGTTGCCGACAACGAATTCGGTAGCCGTTGCCGGTGAAGACAACGGTGAGTACTTAGCGGCACTGCGGTGACTGGTGGTTAGGTGCAAGCTCGACGTTCGAACCCTGGTATTGGGGAGCCAACTCATTTTGGGGCGACAAAGCCACAGGTGAGAGAAAAGTCCCTCCTCGAAGAGGCCTTGCGGGTCGAACTGGACGGCCGCGCTACACGAGGAGAGGTGCGTCACGGATGCTAGATGGATCGCAGGAGCAAACGAGTAGGTGAATGAGGCTCGGGAAGCGAAGCGAAGGGCCGCCGGAAAGAAGCGGACCAATGTCGTCGGCAGGGCGAGAACGCGGAGCGGGTGGATCGTGCGCGGATAGAAAAGCCACGAGCACGGGACAGTCGAACAGGCCCTAACGGCCGCGTTACACGTGGAGAGGTGCGTCACGGAGGCCAGTATGGATTGCAGCACGACAAGAGTTGGTGAGCGAGGGCCGGCGGAACGAAGCGGACCTAGGCTGGCGGCAGGGCGAGAACACGGAACGGATGGATGCGGCACGAGTACGGGGCCGAAATGTGCCCGGCAAAACAAGTGAGGAGCCAAAAGTGTGGCAAGTTTGGCCATTTCGGAATGCCTGGAGGCGGCGTAGGATGCACATGAGAATGAGCGAGCGCGAGTGGACGAACCGAAGGAGCACGCAGACGGAAGAAGAACGGCAGTCGGAACCAGGTTCGTGCGGTCGGACCAGCCGCCGCCGGGTGCGCTACATGATGAACATGAAGACGACAGCGCACCGCTCTGAAGGACGTCCACGGCGGGTTAGTCGCGCACCAAGCCATTTACGGGAGTTCGTGAGTAAAGTCGGGATAGAATTCAAAACTAGCCTGCGAAGGGGGGGAGAATGTAGGATAGCAGTGTCCGTTAAGCAGCGCGGGCATAGACAGCGTCGGTTAGCGGCAATGCCGAAGCAAGCTAAATACATGGCGCCAATTAGAAGATGCCGCCACCCCACTAGCGAAGACGCGGGAAGCCACTAAATGCGCGGGCAATCTGTGAGTATATAAGGAGGCATGAGAATAAATGAGTTAGTAGTCGTTGGTGCGAGCCAGGCGGAGGACGTGTTGTTTGATCGAGAGAACGGCGAACTCGTAACGATCGCCGCCCGGTCATGGGGGTGGTGGACACTACAATTTCTCTCTCTTGAGAGAGAGAGAGAGAGGGAGAGAAATGAACTAGACGTTGCTCTTCCATGACTTGTCTCATTCGTTCCGCCAGTTCATGTGGTAATTTTGTTCCGCCTTTGTTGACAGGTCCCCGAGCTATTTTTATATCCCGAGGCCGCCGTACACGCCGCCCGAGCTTTTATTAATTCACGCACGCTCCCAGGTGTTCTCGAAAAGCTTGATTTCAAGAACGCCTTTAACTCTGTAAGACGGGATCATCTCTTGAAGGCGGTTTCAACGCAGTAGTTGCCCCCAGCTAACGCATTACGTCAACCAAGCGTAACGTCACGCGTCTTGCTTAGTCCTCCCAGATGATATCATAGCTCCGGCTACGGGGCTGCAACAAAGTGATCCGTGGATAATGGCGTGCTAGAAGGCGATGCGGACATGGTTGACGATGACGTTCGCCGCGTGCTTGATTTTCGTGCGACCTCGGGTTTGGAACTGAGAAGGGTGAGATCTGTGTGACAGGTAATAGTACACAGGCCCCCGGTTTTCGCACCCTCCAGGCCTTACTGCCGGGATGTAAGGTTACCCTCAACAGTGACCTGGAGCTTATGGGACTCTCGCTCTGGCCGCAAGGGCTCACTCGCGCGCTCCTAAAATGGGAAAACAAGCTAAAGGACGTCACTGACAACCTCGCCATGCTTGGCGCCCATCGCGCCCTTTTTACTCCGATCTTCGTTCTCAGCTACCAGAATCAAACACCTTTTTCGCGGAACGGATCTAACAGGACGGTTAGACGACCTGCGTCTATTGAGCGAGTTGCCTGTGAACAGCCTCGAGTCTCTTCTTAATCTATTGCTGGCGCCTTCCGTTCGAAAACAGGCGCAACTACCGCTGCGCCGGATAACCCTTTGAGTTAACGTGACTGGAGCGCGTTCTTTTACAACGAAGCGTATCGCAGCCTACTTGCGAGCGCTAACGACGATTCCACAAAGGCCCGCCTTCGAGCGGTCGCTGCTAAGGGATCCGGAGCTTGGTTGCATGCGCTTCCTAGCGCCCCACTGAGCACCCTCTTGGACAACGAAACAACCCGAATCGGGGCAGGTTTTCGTCCCGGCTGTGACCTCGTCTCCCCCCATGAATGTAAGTGTGGCCAACCCGTTGACAAATTTGCGCATCACGGGTTACCGTGCATCATGAGTGCCGGACGGCGGGCCAGGCATGCTGGTATAAACGAACCTTTGGCCGAGCGCTTCGACCGTGCGGATTCCCCTGCATTCTAGAGCCCCAGGCCCTCTCCGCCGATGATGTTAAACGCCCAGATGGGATGACTCTCACTCCTTTCAGTAGGGGCAGGATGTTTGTTTGGGACGCCACAGTCACCGACTCATTAGCACCTTCAATAGTCGGTGGCGGGGCGGTCTCGGCAGGCCATGCTGGTAATCTAGCCGAGACGAGGAAGCTTGCGAAATATGTCTCAATAGGTTACCCACATGAGTTCCAACCGCTAGCATTCGAGACCCTGGGCGGCTTAGGCAACGTCTCGTAAACTCCTCCAAAGGGTCGGTGAGCAGCTGAACCTCGCAACCAGAGAGAAGCGATCTGCGGGCTTTTTGAGACAACGCCTTGATCTCGACGTCCAACGCGGGAACGCGGCGTCCGTTCGGGCACACTGCTGAAGTGGTCTCAGCCCACCCTATACGAGGTTGAGTAACATTTACAGTGCACACGTTCTCGGGATACAATTGTCGCTCCACTTGCATTCTTAATAAAAATAAATAAATAAAATATATATATATATATATATTTTTTTATGGGACCGTTTTCTCTAGGCGGCCAATTTGCCCGCTCTTGCGAGAAGTAGCTCCAAAAGGGGTACGGTTCCTGTTATAGTGTGTCAGAATGCTATGTATGTATATTCCATAAAAGTGCAATATATTTTTATCTCCCCATATGTCCTCAGTGGTTGTCCTATAGGCCAATCCAAATACATTTCGTATGTATCTTTTCCGAAGAGTTACTATTGGTTCGTCATTCGACTTAAATGAGCACCATATTACAAATCACCATATTTTAAGTGTGAAAAAATAAATGCATAATACAAGATTTTCTTAAATTCAAGAAAGGCAATATGTCGTAACTGATGCAAGAGTAAAGCACCTGTCCTTTGTTTATCATATGTTTAATATGAATTTCTCATTTGATGTTATTCTGGAAGGTCAGACCAAGGTATTTATAGTCGTGTACCTCACCAATTATCGGACAATTGCAGTTTGCCTCAAGAACTAAACTCGAGCCGGCAGCGACGTCGAAGCACAGCCTGGTATCATTACATCTGTTTAACGGCAGGTTTTCGACTTTCGTATTAGCATTACAACCTAAAGAAGCACATGAATGGCAGGTAATGTGGCTGTAATATATATATATATATATATATATATATATATATATATATATATATATATATATAAATATATATATATGCATATGTTGTGATAAAAAAAAATTATTCACCATCAACTGTCTCTCTTTATGGGTAATCACATTGACACTACGTGAGCGCCCCCCGGATACAGACCACCAGGTTAAAGCCAGCAGCTGTGCTAGCGTCAGTCGACACCAGCCGCTAACGTTCCTTTTCTGTTAGTACGGAGCCCTAAGCGAATCCGACATTGGAAAGCGGGCGAAGAACGACGACTCACGGTAATCAGTTGTTATCAAAATTATTTTTTTAGAGGACACAATCTTGTCGTTGTTCTATTGATTTTAAGCGCAATAGTAAATTGTCAAGTTAATGAATGTAAAACATTTTTAACTGAAAGAAGTGGGTTGTAAGTGGTATCCAGGTCTAGTAGAGCCCCACACTGCCGTGTAATACGGCGAGCGTAAATTGTTTTTCTTGACATTAGAGCATGACTTCAATTTAATGTACATCACTCGTCTCTTACTTAACCTAGGTCATACAGCGCCAACTCCAAATATTCATACTAGGTTTCATGCGGAGTTGAATGGCGCATGTACGCAGGAACCTCTGCTTAGCATCATGCTGACTCATATAATTACGTTTAAGCATATTAATGATTTAACTGCGATCATTTAGTGGACCTTTATTGCACGTATTCCAAAAATCTATGCCGATTCTACAACGCGGATTAGTAATCCGAAATACCTTTCCTTGTAAAGTTTTTGCGCAACACGTACTTGTAAACATATACGCATTTGCAATATGTGGAGCACAGTACATAAGTCAGTGAACGGTATGGCAGCATTACATAAATATGTTATGGGGGGGGGGGGTTGGATGGTAATGCACCATCTCTTTTTATTGAGACATCTGTGTTCCCCGTTTTTTTTTCGATCATGGTCGATTTTTAATCCACTTCGACATTCACCTTGTTTAAACTGGGAACCATGAAAACTAATTTAGGAGTAGCCGGCCTGGGTCTCGAAATCAGACCTCCCGAATGCAAAGCAAAGGCTTTTGCCACTAAGCCATCTTGCTCGGCTATATATATATATATATATATATATTTCGCACGGAGACAATTGGTCACTGCAAAAGGCTAACATCCGTTTTTTTATAAATACATTTTAAATATATATATATATATATATATATATATATATATATATATATATATATATCACTTGATTTATTTCCACTCCAGATTGGGTAAAATATACAATAGTATGATCAATATCACTACAGCCTCGCAATGATATGAATAATTACAAATCGCTCAGTGCCAGCCTTGTTAGCGAGGAGACTGCATTGCACCTACTACCATGATATCTTATGCATATACCATAACAATACTTACAAACACATGTGTCACAGGGTTCATGGCAAGCGTCTTTCTGGCATAGGAGGTGGTGAAAACCGTGCACAGCAAAACGGGCGATTAGGTGCGGTTGTAATGGTTGTAAATGTGTTCGGTCTAGACATGCTGCGCAGTGTTATCTCAGTCAGATCAATCGACTCTTTATATCTGGGACACTTGGATATGTCGACATTAGCCATGATTGTGTTTAAAATGGAACTGCCCTCTTCCCTTTAAATTGTCCTGTGCGTCATTCCTGACCAGCCACTGAAATAAGCGACTCGCCTTCGTCTATTGTTACTCCTCTCATCACCGCTAAGTGTAGATCGTTTGTAAACAGCTCGGTGGTGAAACATATTCGAAGACGCTTCACATCAAACCTCACTTGACCCTTGAGCAATCAAGTCGTGTCTTTCCGTTCCATCCATGGTTAAACAGTTATCAAGCCTTATTAACATGTCCTTCGTGCCACTCATGTGACTAGAGAAAATCTTTAAATGTCGTTTGTACTATAGCGATAAAAGTATATCAAATAAAGACGGGCGATTTTGTGTATAGGGTGATTGTGCAACACACATATGCAAAAAGTTGTTTTATATCCCAGATTATGCTTAACACGTGACTGTCTTACTGCGCAATGCATCAAGAAGCCGTCAGCTGCAGCAGCGACACCAACATTAGTAAAGGTAGGCGTGATTATAAATATCATGGTGATGGTTCTGTGGCCGGCCACTTCATTATAACGAATCTCTTCCCGTCACGAGTCAATGTCACCTGATCTAACGAGGCTAATAATCTTAGCGAAGTGGCGATCATTAGCTTCAGTGGTATTCAGCCGTCGGAACGCCGTTCTAATCACCCGATTAGACTGTGCTGACCGCATGCTCTGCTGTTTCCATGCCATACTTTGCACAATAGGTACGGATTTTCGGGCATTTTTATATATATATATATCTTTATATATATTCTCCAGTGGCCTCTTTTGGTATGGGAGATTTCGGGACTCTTAAACCCGTCAAACTCGGGTTCCTCCTCATCTCCTCAAGCTTGGGATTGCTTAGCAGTGCATCAAAACCTTCGATACCATGGCTTGGTTGTGCCCAGCCACATCATAGGTATGAAAGTGTTTCAGATTCTTCGCCGCGTCATTGTCCATCACGGTTGTCATGGCGCTCCGTTCGTCGGGTCACCGACCAACTTCGTGAGCTCTTTCTTTCTTCGTGCGCCGTTGCTGCTCCTGCTGAGCATGTACCAGTGTTTGTTTATTGTCCCTATCTTGTCGCTGGCACGGCTAATGGCACTATTGCTAGTAGCACAGCTGTCATTGCGTCCCTATATTTTCGTTTGCCCATGGCCTTTTCTGGGCGCCGTCGGCATTACTGTCCTGGCCTGAGGGCCCGCCGGCTGCTGAGATGGCTTGTCGACCGGCTGGTCTTCAACTTGAACTATGTTGGTAATGCGTCATTAACAGAAGGTGTGAAGAAGAGCCATAGCAAGCCTCCAAACCAAATATAATCGAAGTGGAATTCTTTCAGCTTGTGCCTTGGGGCTTTTCTGACTCCAGCATCTCTGGCCATGCTTGTTCATTTTGTATGTCTGCGTTTTGTGTTGTACTTGTACGTTGCTTGTGGTAGTCTCGAGTTTTCTATTCCTCAATCGTACCTCACAACTAACCTACGTAAGTTAATATATATATATATATATATATATATATATATATATACATTTACATACATACATATATGACATATTAATTTACCCAACCTAAGTGTTAATAAAGCATAATAATATATTACATATAAACATGTGTAAATATACACATACATATTTACACAATAAAAACATTTATACATATGTGTTTAGATACGCATGCAGTTGTGTAATTTCAAAAAATAATTTGCAGTACCGCATAGGCTTCAATCAAATATATGCCTTATATATTCTAGCCTACGTACATTACGCCGCGTGATAACCAGCCATTTATTGTTTGCTTATAATGCCATATTACTAGTTGTAATTTATTCCGTTTAGTAGAGTATCTACACCTTAAGCGCCTTTGGAAAACGTTCTTTAAAACATAATAATAATAATAATAATAATAATAATAATAATAATAATAATAATAATAATAATAATAATAATAATAATAATAATAATAATAATAATAATAATAATAATAATAATAATAATAATAATAATAATAATAATATAATAATAATAACCATTCCGCCATGGTCTAAGGGCAAATGTCTAGTATGGGATGCCACGGTATCATGTACAGTGGCTCCGTCATACTTGATGCATAGCGCTACCCGGTCAGGGTGGGTTGCCGAACATGCTAAGATCGCAAAAAAGCGCAAATACTCTGACCTGGAGAAAAGATACCACTTTGTACCCGTCGCCATGGAAACGATGGGCCCAATCATCAAAAACACAAGTATCTATCTCAAAGAGCTAGGTATCAAAATAAGTGCTAACACGGGTGACCAGCGCGACGGTGGGTTTCTACGCCAGCAACTCTCGCTCGCAGTGTGTAGGGGAAACGCCGCCGCTGTCATGGGCTCCATGGATTGAGGAGCGGGGGTGAGCCTAGGCGGGTACACGTTTAAATCCCACAATTGTAGGGAAACACCGAAATATTGAATTAATAATAATAATAAAAAATAATAATATTAATAATAATCACAATTGTTACAAAATCAATCGCGATCGTGATAACCTCATGCCATTAGGCAAGAAAATCTATTACTCTTAAGTTCGGAAGTTATATCGTAGTCAACAACATGTACATTTTATACCTTAGCTGAACATATTCTGAATTGACCTTATCAGTCTCCCCTTTCATATATTATGAAACAGACAATTTCTGTTTTATATATATATATATATATATATATATATATATAGTTTATCTGAGGGTCCTAACCTGATTTTAACGGGGACACCTGTCTTCTTCTAATAACGTGCGAGTTGGAACATGATACACAAATTTATTTAGTCAAAACATATACAGATTATTTTGATTTTATTTATATACAAATATATAACCTAAGTGTAGTGTGTATATGTTTAAAACAAATTGTAAGGTAGTCATATTTTACGACTGCAGCAGGTTTAACTGAAAAAGGCAGCGATGCTAGACGAAATGCGTCCATAGCATAGAGTAACTATTAGCAGCTTTGTGCCATATATTTATTAGAGTGGTACAGATAAATATAATGACAATATTGATCCACAAAAAGTTTTGAGCCTAGAGTTCTAAACGCTTTTAAGACGTAAACAAGGACATTATTTACATACGTATAGACAAGTAATGAATCATGATAAACAACGCTGCAAGAACGCTTTGTTTATAAAACATACTACTATCTAAACGACCCATGCAGTTAGCCAGTAGTACCAAAGTACACATCAGACTGTTGAATATATAGAAAATGTGTGCAGCTTGGCACCGACCTAGCATGGTGTCATCATAATTGGGGCCACGTTTAATTGTGGCGTGGGGACACGGGGTACATAATAAGTTACACCATAGTAGATAAGATTAGCTTCACTAGGCAAAGGTTCGCCACTATACCAACCAATGTTGAAATGAGTGGCCCGCCCGTTCTTCATGTTGGCTTATCGCCAGCGTCGAAAGCATAATGCGTAATTTTTAATGTAACATTGAGTCCTTTGGCAACTCGCAATCATAATCAGGTTACTTCGTTTGAAACGCACCGGTAGCGAAAAATCATATAAACACAACACAACTCAGTTGTTAAATATAGGGTTGCGAATACTTAGTTGGCAGCATATCTGCCTTTGCTGCTTTGCAAACCTCAAGTAAACAATATATATGAAGAGCCCACAATGGCCCGTTAGAGTGCATGCCGTCGTGCCGAGGTGATGGTGCTTCGCGAGAGCAAAGATGTCAGGATAGCCCCATCAAGAACAATTCAGTTCAAACTTTGCCGGCCGATGTTATGGTCTGCATTTTGTAGATTTACGGATCAATGTCTGCCATTTTTCAATCAGCGCAGCATTTCTCAAACACAACCGTCCTTGGTAAAACGTAAATCTTCCTGAGGTCCTTCACGAATAGTGGAGTTAGCGCCAGTAAATAACTTAACAGGTTAAGGCTAATATGATGGAAGCATGCTTTAAAGATCTAGCCTTATGTGGGCTTGCGAGACAACTTGAAAACCAAAAACTGCATTTATTTATACTTGAAGGTTTTGTATGACACTGTTGAGTGCTTATATTTAACCCTTTGCAGGCGTCGACTACAGGCGTCGTTGACAACCTGTTTGATGTTGTAGTAGGCCGTACTTTCACGTTGATTAAATGCATAAAGAGCGTTAAGGCGGAAAATACGAAGGAAGTTATTCGCGCAATCGTACACGTTATGCAGACAGACTTGGTAATGCAGCTTCATCCTTAGAGCACTACCAATAATACTATTTCATTATCGCAGAAAGGAAAAACTCATGCAACGGGTACACCGTCACGTAAAATTAGGATTTAGTCAGAGTGCAGCATTATTGTCATAAAAGGCTCCCGTGATATCGGTGCTTACGTTTTTCAATATTTGTCAAATAGCGCAAATAAGACAAAGCCGTATTTGATTGCATGTACTTACAAATGACTTGTTTTTTGGTTTTTCCGTAAGGCTAGTGTTTGTGTACGTTTTTTTTCATGTCATGGCTAGTTTTTAATCCACTCCGGCATTTACCTTTTCTAAATTGGAAACCATGCAAACCAATTTAAGAGTGGCCGGTCTGGGTCTCGAACCCAGTCCTTCCGAAATCAGGCAAAGGCTTTGCCACTAAGCCATCTTGCTCGGTTCTATGTAGAACTATATTCGTATTTGCAACGAGCCTTGCCAGTTGTCGACCGCAATCTCAGAGATATTTTGACAGTCTGAAACCCTGGAATTTTGGCGGATAGTTCTCGAAAGTTTTACCAGGTCGGTTTATACAAAACAGATCATATGCAATGAAGATACATGATGGAAGCTCGTGCATACAATTTGTATGGATACTTGTATTCATAAAAATCGTATGCGTATGTAATGACAAAAATGTTATTATTTATTTGTAGCTGGCATGCAAGTATTTAACTGCCCATTTCTATACGTCAGAATTTCAACACAACTACCTATTATACAAAAATTATTTGTGTTTGGCCCTGCCAGCTTCAACTGAGATTCCCGCCACAAGGCAAGCTGTGATAATGCATTGCACCTTTATCTAAAAAAAAAAACATATCTTATATATTTTTAGAATTATAAATGCATATAAATAATAGAATTATTCACACACATGCTTCTGATCCAACAATTATTCCACTGCTTGAACTTCACATGGTGTCATCGCACATAGTGGTCGGTGGTCTTCCCGTTGGCAGCACCGTTATCATGCGACAGAGTCCCGCCGACTCTGCTGGTAACAGACGGTGATCTTTTTTGTTGTTGCGGAAAAAGCTGGATAGCATTTTCTCGTGAGAGTCGTCCAATGTGAACAGCGATGAGATGCACTTTCACCGCAGCCAACGTCGTAAGTTCTCGAACAAAGTGTCCCGGAAGCGGCAGGAGCCGCAGGTGACTGCGTATGCTCACGGCGGCCCGGAGATAGATGGAATTATTTCAGCACTTTTCAGCGACATACTTGGGTCCCCTCGTTGAAGCTGGCGTAACTGATGAACAGGGCAGCTGGGAGCCAGGACCAAGACATCATCGGGTCGGGCGGTCCACGAAGCTACGTTACGGAACGAACGAAAGTGACACGTTATAAAGTCTTGCAATGATTAACGATAAAGGCTGCAGTACCAAACTCGTGGAAATATCATCCGAATATGACTTCCCGCTGCGATGCTTCGGAGCGTATAATAAAGCAGCGTAACGAACTTCAGGGGGTCGTCGTACCAGCCAGATAATAGCAATCACGACGCCCGAGGCATTCGGTTGAACCCATCATCTGTTTATGAATCGATTGGATGAAAGTAGCTAACTGATGGTTTGGTGAGCGGTATTTCTGAAAACTCTGTGCTCTTCTTCTTCTTCTATACTCGTAAGTCGGTGCGAATCTAGTCTTCTCTTACAAAATGAGGAACAAGGTAAGTGCAACAAATGGTTTTATCATAGTCATCATATTCACACATTGTAGATCCATTTGCCCTTTCTATATCGGTTGCCTTTCGACCCAGATGTGAGCAGGTGTCAATAAACATGAAAGTGAAATCTAGAATAATATGTCATTTGGTGTATTCTTCAGTAGTGATTGTATGCGAGTAGCCACTTGCCGCTGAGTCGCAGTTCAAACATATATATATATAGAAAATATTGTGACGATTTATTAATCATTTACAATACGTTTGCACACTTGGCAGTGCTCGCCTTTTATATATATATATATATATATATAATGAACAAATTCCTATTACTTCGCTTGCTGCATACTGTATATACATATACGCACATACTGCGACGCTTGAATTAGAAATTTCTTAACTTATTATTTCATTGCAGAGTCCATATATATATATATATTATATGGCTGAAACGCTTTACTCAAGGCAGAAAGAAAATATACATTATTGCCTGCTTGCTACACAGGGTGTTTTGTTCTTTAACACTCATGGGTATGTCTAGAGATCTTCCATGGGTATAGGTCGTTGATATAGCGCTTGCGTGCGATGAGTACAGGAGCCATGCTTCTTGTTGAAGCATAATCTCGTTGAACAGACACGGTTCTGTTTCAGCTAAAGCAGCACCCTCTGATCAAGCTTCTTAAGCATGCCAATTGTGTGGCGAATGTCGAACTGGCACCGGTCAACATGGCAGCGAAATGCAATTCATTTTGTGAGTTTCCGTTTCACCCGTTCCGGGGAAGCTTTGACTACAATAATGCCCGGAAGCAACGCCGGTGCTGCATATGTCAGTAGTGGAAGTACGTACGTGGTATACAGTTAAACTTACGGATTGAGCGACCCTCGTGATTGAGTATGTTATGAAGAATACCATTAAGGTTTGCTTAATCTTAGTAATGACAGACATTTCTATTTGCAACGGACAAAATCGACATTTCTGCATATTTATGACCCGAGGACAGGTAGGTATCCCAATATTACTTACAAGGCTCTTTTTTCAGGCGTTGCAACGAACATACCAGTAATGTTCCTTACAACTTCTTTGCGAACATGATCTTCATGTATGACCTTTAAGCAATGGTGTGTTAGATTTAAACAGTCGTGGCAAGCTTGTTGCAGAAGGTTTTTGTTATTGCACTTTCAAAAAGCAAACAAATATGCACACTTATCAGACCAAATTGTTTTGAACTAGAATGCTATTTACGCAGGTTTTAGGGGAATTAAGGCATGTCATCATATATCATGATGTCTAATATTGCGTGGGTTTTTTTGCCAGGTAAGTACTCGCACCGGACATTAACTGATATTCACTCTGTAACTAGCTACCGCACACTAACTAATCATTGATTTTGGTTGTTGGAGGCCGTATGCACTGAACTCGACGGCGGCTCTAGCGTAACAGCGGTTCTGGAGGCGGCTGGCATTTCTACTGCCGTTTGCATCATCTCATTCGGCAATTCTTGCTGACTTTCCGTTAAAGATATGACTGGCTCAGCACCTCAGTTTCCGTGTGTTGTCGGTGCGGTGGATCGCGTTTGACTCATCTTCAAGCGAAAGCGTAAATCGTAGTGATATTCCCAAAACCGTCTTACTTATTTAACCGGCATGTTGCCTGAATACATTTTACTGTGTGCTAACGAATACTTACAAAGATATTTTTCAATCTAGCCCACATCCACTTGTTTTCGTTGACGTGTGGGCAAAGCCAATACGCTCTTTTCGGTCATCTGAATTACTCGCTCTCTCTCTGCTTGATAATTTGTTGTGGGATGAAACGGAGCTGATTGGCGTTGCTCGTTAGAGTCTCTGTTTCGAAAACGGCTCAGATTTAATTGGTGCAGCAAGGTCATCCGCTCTTTCGTCGTCCATCTTGACTGGCTTCTACTCTCGAATAACGTCAGTTATCGGTAGCACCGGGACAGAATTGCTCTAGTGGACTCTCTCTCTAGTCGCCTGCCCTAGCGCAGTGCTCGACACACCACGACGGATCCGACGCACGAAATCTGGCACTGAGTGTTTTAGCTTTTGCCGTAAATCATAACATTCGGTTTGCTGGATCCACTTGGATTCGCCTGTTTCGTAGACAGTATCCAACACTTCGAGTAACACCTTGTATGTGTTCGCAGCCGGATTCGTGGGATAAATTCGGTCGCCCAGTATGTTGTATGTAGCTGTATGTAACGCTAGATGAAACACCAGCAAACCGCGAGCTCGCTTACTTTCTGGGTCTAATCGCTTAGTTCACCGTGAAGTTTTGAAACGGACTCTTGTAGAAGAGTCACTCTTTGTCCGTTTGGGGAGAAACTGAGGAAACGACTCACGGACATTAGTCTTCTCGATAGCCATAGTCGCTCTGTAGTTTTGTTCCTTGTCTGTACTTCTGCACTAAAATACGCAAGTTTTTATTTCTGCACGACTTTCACACGATCCTTGCCGGCGGTCGTCCCACCTGCTTCGTTGTGACTATTATGTGTATTAAATGCTCTGTGTACGGTGGAAGGGATGGGGTGAAACTCGCACTTACTTCTTTATCGTAAAGGTTTCTTAGGCGCTGTATTGTTTGCTGGATGACGACGAATGTATGTGCCGCCGGAATTGGCGGGCATTGTATCGTACGGTTTGGCGCCGTGAGGTCAGACTGGTTTTAATTTGGCTGTTATAGAACCTTGCCAATTGACGAACCTGCAGTCACCACCAACGACTGCGGGGAACGACGACGCTCTTAGAAGATCATACCATCGATTTTAAACAACACAACAAGAAGCCACCTGCGTCAGCAGAGAAGCTAGCGCCGCCTCGCCATAGATCGTCGAACCTGCCCCGACTGCGGAAAGGTCTGCAAGACTGGTGGTGGGCTCGCGGCCCACATGCGATACCACAGACGCATGGACACGCACGAAACACACAGACATCTCTCCCCCTCTCCTCCCGGCACTCCCCCCACCCCTAGCATTAATGATAATAACAATAATAATAATAATAATAATAATAATAATAATAATAATAATAATAATAATAATAATAATAATAATAATAATAATAATTCTGCCGCTAACATTACAACTTCTAATAGTAATAGCATACCGGTACCGGCCGAGGATATACCATCCTCGAGCCGTCTCCCCTCTCCACCCCCCTTCCTCTAGCTTAGAAGATAGTAACCTCGCCTCTCCCCCCACACAAGATGCCATCCCCATACCCTCCCCCAGTTCGCAGTCCACATCCCGATATATATGTCGCGCCGCCGACTGCACACGGTCTTTTAAAACTAAAACCGGCCTCACCCTACACCTTAGATCTAACCACCCCAACTTATTAAATGAAGACCGCGAAGCTCTCCCCATAGGAAAACGGCCGCGATGGAATCCGCAGGACCGTGAACTAATGGCATCAATTGAAGCGGATATTATTTTAGAAAATAATGGCGAGGCTCCCTATAATGTTAACCAAACAATAGCATCTAGATTTAACGACCGCACACTTGAGTCGATCAAGAGCCAGCGAAAATATCAGTCGTATCGGACGGTGGTTAGCGAGGCGATTCAACAGAAACGCCGTCGCTCCTCGTCCGACCCCGACCAAGACGAGGCTCCTGAGCCCAGACGAATAAGAGACGAATAGCTCAACCGACAGACATGCCACAGACCCACCTCCCAGAAATATTATTTTAGATCATATACATGCCCTCACAAACACACTCCCTACCAGAAACACAATGATAACAGGCCTAACCCTCCTTGTTGGAGTAATCCAAGAGGGAGGTGACTACACAGACACACTAAATAAATTTCTAAACTCACACCTACACAACACACTCCTCCAATGCGCCTCGGATAGAAGGCCCTCCACTGAGGTGACCCTATCCAAGAGGCAAAAGCGGAGGGAAGAGTACGCCACAACACAAAAACTTTTTAACAAGAACCGTTCTAAATGCGCCAACGAGGTGCTTGACGGTAAACGCACAGCACACAACATGAATGGGTCCGTGCCTGTCTTAATCTAAGACAGGCAGCGCTGTGGTAGGAATAGTGCGTCATCCTAGTGTAGCGTAAATGCTAGCGCACTAGTTTCCAGCATTGCATTCATCAGCTACGGTATACACAACATATCGTAAATAATGCTAAATACCCCGTAATGTAGTATAATAACCCGTAATAATAGTAGTATAACGCCTCAAATCAGCGATGCATAAAAGAAAATCGCTTCAGTGATAAATGCAGCAAAAACTAAAGCAATGCGGTTTCGTGGCGGAGGTCGGCTCGCCGAAAAAGATGAATTACGCTTGAGCTCACTACCAATAGAAATTATTCAACATTTTTCATGTCTTGGAGTAGCCTTTTCAACGCAGGGTTTACATTTTACTAAATATATCGAGGTAAGAGCCCGCAAGGGCATTCTATCGTTTCATGATACCCCAGAGCCACATCGGTTGTCGCTGTATGTCGCTCTCAACCTTTTTAATTAAAAGCTCTAACTTTTTTTATATAAATTTGTGAATGTTGATTGGTGTTTTATGAATCTAGAACGATGACCACAAAGTACTGGAAGAGCCCATGTTGTAGAAACAGATACTTCGTTACTGGGTTTGGAATACATGGATTTCATATGAAGATATGTATACGAAATGGGTTGCATGAGATATCGACCGAGTGTGAATGCAAACTATGCGGAAAATTGTGTGATCTGTATCATCTTCAACAGTGTACAAAAGCAATTGCGCTGATGAAAGTTATGTAGGAGAGCTGTAGCACATATGTGCATAAATCAAATATTAGTTAATAAACAACACATTCATAAGGGAAAATCGATTCAGGTACCGTGACAATAGACGCCTGCTGCTGCTTTTCCTAGCGCCTCCACTTCCTTGTCTACTATAATGGCCATTCTTCCCGCCCTGAGCAGTGCATGTTATATTTATGAAGGTTAGTCTCTGGTCAAATACTGCTCTTAGGTTGCGCAGTGTGTGTGAGCTCCTGGCCACTTTGTCCGATCAACTCTAGATGGTCTGCTACCTACTAGTTGCGTGCGGGGGTCGTCCCACGTGTCTATTCTTAATGGTCCACGACTTATGGGCGCAGGTAAGACCCGGAGTGACCACAGGGAGCTGGACCAAGAGTCTGATACCGGACCTCAGGGTTATGGTATGACCGCCGACACGGGGAGCTTTCCTACTGGACGACTCAGGTGCTGACCGGACACGGCCAGTTCCAGAGCTACCTGTCAAGGATCAAGAAAGCCGTCAGCGATACTTGCGTACTGTGCGACTCTGGAGAAACGAACAACGAAGAGCATACTGTTCTGCGGTGTGATGCTCTCAGGGAAGCACGGGACGCAGCACCAACCGCTGTGAGACGCTGACCCATCAAGGAGGTGGTCGCCCAGGGATAGAGCTGATTGAAGGAGAACGGCAGAGACGCCTCTCCCACGGCTTCGATGTAATGCCAAAGTAATACCGAGCCTGGGGGGGTGGGGAGGAATCCGGGTTTAGTGGGTTTGCGAGTCTCACACTAGTCACGCAGGCTGCTAGTGGCGCATGTGCATCATGCATTCCCGAAAACTCCCAGAACAAAAAAAATAGTCCACGACTTGGAAAAATACAGCAGTGCGAACTCAAAAAGCAATCAAAGTACTGACCAATTACGGGAAATCATCTCAATGAGCTTCGTTGGTGCTGGAGACGATTCGTTGGTTGGGATCTTAAGTGCCGGCTGGAGAAAGATCTCCAAGTGAACGGACTACCACCCTGTTAGAGTCACTTCATTTCTGAGTTCCTGCAGTTTGTGGGTGTGCACCGATAGGATCAAGCCCACTTATTATGCTGATGCTAACCTGTAACGAGTTGGTTCTACGGGAAGAACGGGTTGCTCAACAATTGGCATTTTCTCAACTTCAGCCAGACTGTAAGATATATGAGGGGCCGGCCTTCCGTCCTTTTTTACTAAAATGGATAATGCAACCCCGTAAAAACCCCATGGTTCTATCTATCAAATGGGTTTAATACTATTAAACGACGCATCAGCGCCTGGACAATTCAATATATCGCTGCTTGCTTGAAAGAACTCTGATAGATTTGATGTGACAATACTTGATGAGGTCATAGCTAAGGTCACCAACGTCCATTTAATTTCAGTTCCCAAACACCCACCAAGTTTGCGGCACTCTCTGCATTTGTATGATAGAGATTTAAATGCGTTGAGGCAGGTTTTACTAAAAGCTCTTTAGCAGTCGTCCTATGATCTGGCAACGACGGCTATTTACCTAATCACACGAAACATGATAGAAAATATCAAGACTTCAAAAAGTTGTCATTTGCTGACCAACTCGTACTACAACGAGAGAAGGGAACGCATCAAGAACCTCATTTCATCACACAACAGCTTTTCAACTTTACAAGTTATTCTTTCAAGTTTTTCTACTCTTTTTCAAGCTTTCAAGCTAACTTCACCCACGCACATATAGTGCCTGTCTCTCGGCTGGAGCCTTTCACTTCACGCAAGCTCGATGCCCCGGGAGATTCCTTGCAAAAGCTCTTGGCAAACCGTTTGGTCTAAACGAAGTCAAAATAGCCCTCGATCGTCTACGAAAAAATAAGGCATTTGGGCCAAATCTTGGGATAAATGAGCACCTTCTGCAGGGAGATCTCCCTGTGCCCATATAACGGTTCCTTTTCAACAGATGACTCCCCGAGGGCACTCTCCAGCCAAAAAGTACGAGTTTCTTCTCAAGGTAATCCTATAAAAAGGAGGCCCACTTAACGCTTCCGCGTAATCGCTGATATCAAAAAGGAGCTGTGTCTACAAAATACGCTTATTTACTAAGCTTATTTACGAGGCGCCTCGTGGATTTTCTGAGAGCACAGGCTGATCTTTTAGATGAGCAGCACGGCTTGATGAATAGACGCACCACTATCTCAGGCGGTGAGATGCTCCTTAAGCAGATCTCATTAAACCGGGAAAAACTTCTTATGTTTGCGGTCTTTATTAATTTGAAATCTGATTTCGACATCGAACCGTGATAAATCCTTAAAGAAGCTAGAACAGGCTCTTCATTTTTAGTACTATGGTTTAGGCATGTAAGTATGAACGTAGTATATATAACACGCATAGTAAAAGCGATTCATAAATATTCCCGCTGAAGCTGAGAAAGCAAAAAAGCAAAGCCGCAGTATAAATTCTACCGAATTTTAACAGGTCATCTAAAGTGGGATGATGAAAGTTTTGGTACCCTTCTTTACTATGCGTGGGAGAACGCTGAGCAGCTTAATGAATAACAATGCATGCCTTTCTATTGTACTTTTGGCTTTAAAATGTTATTTTATATCATTTTGGCTTCGAGTTCACCCTAGACAGAACCGGATGTGACGAGGAGGCCAGGCAGTGCCGCAGAACGCAGCAGCAACGCTCGACGGGGTGTGGAAACCGGTCGAACACATTTTGTGATGGAAACCGTGCACTCTGTATCGCAGAATCAGATGGCGCTTCTTCATTAGAGATCGGCCAGAACTTGTCTGCTCTGCTCAGCCTGGCGTGATTTAAACTCGGTGAAGGCAAATGCCTTCAATGAGTCACCAGGATAGCCATGGAACTTGCAACTCCTGTGAGCAGATAGACCAGATGTCTTGCCTTACACGAAAGGCCGAAAACACGTTTTAAAAAAGCTGGTTTGATTTAATCCGATTTTTCTAGATGCGTTATGTTGAGGTTCTACCACCTGAATCTAATTGCGTAAGTAGAAGGAGCCACCTTGATGTCGTAAAAGTACAGTACGGTCAGGTGCAACAGTATTTAAGAATCATGGATTAGAGCGACACAGACATAGCTAAGGCCGCTCATAGTTTATTGCCAATATATAATGCGATCGAGGAGCCCCTACTCAATACGTCCAGATTGACGCCCACATACTTCAGGCGTCGATCTGTAAGCAGGCGAAGCTCTCCTAAGAATGGATTTCCCCCACTTTGGAATCTATTTTGTTTTTTCGCATTAACTATCTATGATAATCGCCATAGGTAGTAATCGCCATAGGCAGAGCCAAGACAATTTTGGTGGTTGGTGGTGACCAAAATCGCCGAATCTGCTTATCTGATGTTGCACTGACACACCGGGCACTAACTGCGCACACACACAACACGTAAAACACGGTGTTTTCACCACGGTTCCCGGTTCACGGCAAACCGGCCACAATTGTGGCCGGTTTGCTGCCTATGTTGACACACTGTAGCGATGCACGGTTCCACAAAACGCGACTGGGTCGACACCTTGCTGGCACGATGGTCTGTGCACTTTTTGGTCAATTTAGTCGGTATTGTTAGTGAACAACACCGATTGACCGGTAGCGCGCGAAGATGCGACCGTCTGCTGTGGCGGCCAGAGGCAGACTGTGGATGCATATGTACATCTCTTCTATGCATACACATGCATATACATAGAAGAGATGCCGATGGCCGTATTGTTGGCTCTTTATAGCTGGAAACTCTCGGAGATGAGTTTCACAGTTTGTACAGAGCAGATGATCATAGTTGTTTTGGAGCCTGCAAAGTAAAATATTTAAGTTTATGTACGTGAGCTGAAATACATCGATACAATACACGCAAGTACAAAGTTTAAATATGGCCAGGCATCTAGTTAGCGGACTTGTGATCAGTCGCGCGACATTCATGCTCAGGGAGGGCCACGAGTACCGTTACCAATTTGTCTGGGTATATCGCGCGAGGCAAGAGCTTTAAGAGCAGCGGCCCGTCTAAAGTTCCTTAAACAACTTCAGTTTGAGGCTAACTTACTGTTAGGGTAGAGCGCGCAAATAAATAGTGCGTTCTGATTGCCACTCTTCCCTTATTCTTAGCGGCCGGCTGTCTTCCGTGACAGAATTTTGTGCAATGCATATTCATCGACTGTCGTGATTGCAGTTCTGAATGAGCTCAATCTAAACGACCACCTAGACTTCACCGGCAGTTTCATGCGACTTCGAATGGAAATGATAATGACGATATGCCATTTTGAAGCTACGCCAAGCGTTATGGTTAGCGATAAAACGTGAGAAAATAAAATCGTCTGTATCGGTAGTAGGGACAACTGGTAAAAGTCTTGAAATTGGACGACGCTTCGCATCACATAGTGGAACGTCGGAGGCGTAGGTTCGATCAATGGACTTCATCTCTAACGGCACTTTTCACGGACTGTATATAGCAGTTTTGACTGAAACATTTACTACGGAAAATGTTGTAATGGTGACTACTGCTCACGAAGCAGGAAGCCTTGTAGAAAAACTTTGTTCTGCGATCTCAAGAGTTTCTAACAATATAACAATCATCATACTTGCTAAAGATATCAGCTGCCGCCTGGATATAACGTCTGCAAGAACATCTGCGCTCATCAATGTTCTCCATCAGTATGGTGTCTGTATATATAGCGACTCGCAACTCTCACAGTTTTTGTTGACTCCTGTAGACATTGAGGTCAAATAGCGTAACTCGGAATGCCTACTCAGACGTATGCAAAACGTATTGGTCCCTTACATCTACAAAGAAGGACAAATTCTCTGTGAAACAGAAACAACGGTTGGTGATTGAAGCACAGATATCGACTTTACCTGGCCATTCAAACTGCGCAGGTGATTCGCAGTTGCACAATTCCCACAAATGTACATTAGGGACACTTACTGGGATGTTTGTCTTCACCAGCACAGTCCCTCATTAAATACCCATTGCAGTAAAACCTGATGAGAAATCCGAGAAGGCTCTACTAGCTTCTCTTATCGGTTATAGCGAGGTTCTTAAGGCTATTGGTCACGCAAAAGGGAATAAAGCCTTCAGCCTATTCTCCTGGCAATCTTCAGCAGGTGCCCCGGAAACATGGCGGAAATGCATATTGGCACCGGTGCCCACAAGTGCGCATTTCGACATTCCTCTACCCATAACCCTGTTCAAAGAGTAGGTTTAGGCTTGGTAGAATATAGGTGATACTCTCTTGAGGGCACTGTAAGCTGTGGCGCTTGACCGGCGTGTTTTGTATCCCGGACAACGGTTTCATATACTCATCGAATTCAGCCGTAGTTAAGATATAACAAAGGGCAATGGTACAAACAATTCGACATTGGCAATGTGATGATCAAGATCCAACGAAACATCCAAGCTTCTACATGGCGTGTGTAAGTCGGCAGTGTCATTAATTTCGTAGTTAGAGTCGAATGTACCGTATTTTAGCATAACGCAGTTTTCAATAAAGAGAGCCTGCTATTTTTACAGTAGAACAAGCGGCCTCAACGTGTCTCGCAATGAAAGCAGTCCCTTATTTTGCAGTCATCGCAAAATGCTTACAACGCCTTCACTCGTTTGCCCTGGATTCATGACTAAAGTGATAGATCTATTTTCCTAATTGCTCTTGTAGACATGCCGTTCATTCACTGAGCCATCGCTACCTTTGAATAAGGATAATAAGGCCTTTGAATTTTTGTACGTTTGGACTAATGCACACCCTCCTATGATCTGTCTATATACTTACCTAATTATGTTGCGCAAAATGTTTATTGATTACATCTACTTCTCTCACTACATTGTTCATATGTAGACACGTATTCTACTAATTGCATCCTACTACTCCACGCCAAAAAGTACGCGCTGTGTAATTTATTCAAATTCTTAATATTTATTTGTAATAAACATCGTTTTCGCACACACTCACAATAATTCCATAAACATTATATACATTGCAGCTCAACAACCTTCATCTGCAGAGCGTACACGGTGTATTCTCACATCCGTATCCTTGTATATATATATATATATATATATATATATATATATATATATATATATATATATATATATATATAATTATTTAAGTGTACCAATGGCAATCGCATAGTAAGAAGCGTTCAGAATAGTAATAACTAATAATAAATACATGAATGAACACTTGTGGCGATGACAAACTCTCGGATCTGGCCGATCTAGTGGTTCGAAAGTCGATGAAGTTCGGTCAGCGGTGACTGTCCAAGTCTGCTTCGTGCTCAACCGACGGCGCCCTATGAAGACTCGGCGACTCGTCTTGATATACAGCTAACCCAGGTCCAACTCTCTTTATCTCTCGCTATTAGAGGGCATTTCAAGGCTTCACGGGTATCAAGTTAAGTTTACCTCTGTCGTCAATGCTAGCAGATGTTTGAATACACACACACACACGCACATACTCTCTTAATATCTCTCTTTTTCTCGCTGCGCACGGTTTAACGACCACCACTCTCTACACACGCCATTCATACATACATTCATTTACTCACCGCGAAACCCTATCTATTACCACTAATCATTATTATTACATTGTCATTGTGAGCACTTGACGTACAAACACCGCCGCTGGCAGTAAACGTACACACGAGTCCCGCACAAGTAGAAACGTTTCACATTGGTCCAATTTGATTTTTACACTTTGCTTGTACGCAGATATATATATATATATATACCGAAACATCTTCGACATATTTTGTATAGTTTTTTTACGTGTATCTACTGAATTGTTGCGCTCAACGAGTGATATGAAAGACGAAGTTTTGTCGTACACAAAACATTCGAGTGTTTTCATTCAGTTTCGTATTTGATGTGTCGGTTTGAATCATTGTTCGATGACTCTGTGACCTATCTTCTATAATGCAACGCAGTGCACGATTATGTGTGTATGTATGCACGCGGCTTTGGGTTTAGCTGACGGCCGATTCGGCTAAATATTGTACGGATGGCACAATGTAGCATGTCGTTGCTAAAAATCCTGGTGCTTATCTGGCCCAGCGTTTTTGTATTTGATCCGCTAGCAATCATCTGTTCATCTGGATTGGTCGATGCGGTACGGAAGTCGGCTCGACTGGGAGAGGCTCCACACCGCGCCTTTTCTGATTTGGTGCTTTTGAGTGACCGAGTAAACGGAAGAGAGCAAAACAGAGAGGGGAACGAAATAATGGATTATGGGATGTTATAATTATTATTGCGTATTTTACTGGTTGATTTTTATCAAACAGGTAGCTCGATAGGTGACTGCTTGCACGTCAGCGGGCCTGATTATTCGTTGATGCCACACCTTGTTTTGAAAACCAATGCAGGTAACAGCAACAGGTTGGCGCGCTGGTGTTTAAAGTGTTATCCAATGAGAAAAATAATAATGTCGCATGAGACGACGACAGTTAAAAGTCCGCTAGCTTACGCAAGCAATTACCTCACGCCGTCAGTGGAAAGGTTGGACGTCTATGAGGACTAGATTGACAAATTCAATTGAATCAATGGATCGATGCAAGAAGAACGCACCCACGAGAAACGAACGCCATAAAACGATGCGTATTATTGCCGCCACGGATGCCGCCACGGATGTCTGGCCACAAGCGTCATGGAGACCGTGGTGCTCCTCCAAAGCAAACAAAACCACAAAGCTAAATCCGCGATGGTGGCAACCTGCGTTCGCAACCTAATTGTCCCGATCGGCGTTGCCAATTATCCCTCGCATCAAATCGAGAACGTAACGACTATTACCGAAGCGGCAGGAGCTAGAGCAACAACAGTAGCAGTGGCAACAGCTCCAGCAGCTCGCGTCTGATGTTGCGATGCGATGCTACGAAAATTGAAGACGAGTATCGCAGCAAGAGACTGTTGGCGATAATTTAGCTAGCTAGCTAGCCAGCCAGTCAGCCAGCCAGAATAATAGTCAGTCCAGAGACATCAACGAGAATTCGGCGAAGCTAACGGTGGCCCGGCCCACAGCACTGACCGAACATTTGTTGAGCTGCTGCAACAGCCGCCAATGGAATCGTGGCATGCATCGAGCGAACGAGGAAGCAACCGTAGGAGCCTGAGAGAGAGAGAGAGAGAGAAAGAGAGGGCAGAACGCGAGATAGGGAAAGGGAGGAGCTGCCACATAAAGGAAAAAAGGAAAAAGCTCTTCTGGATGAAGATTGCGAACGATCTTGAAATGCTCTTCATAATGCCCGGCGAGCCCGGGACCAACCAACGCGTCCCCCAATCGACTATCCGCTGCTTGCAAAGTGCGTCGCTGATTTTCACTACTCGCCTCACAAGTACATCGAAGACGGGCCATGACGGACAGACGAACACAACAACAACAACAACAACAACAAACTTGCGGGTGTCCGCTATCTGGCGGCCTCTGGCGGCTCAACAATGCCACGACGACATCGACGCCATTTGGACACCGCTAAAAGCCGCTTGGCGATCGAGCCTTCACCTTAGTAACGTAGTAAACATTGGATCGAGACAATAGGCTTTTAACAGTGCCGGCTTTTCTTTCTCACTCCGCTCCACTCAGCCAGCCAGCCAGCCATATATCTATCCAGTCACCCACCCACCACCACCACCACCACTCCTCTGTCTGTTTCGCCGTAGGCCGGTGAAACGACTCTCCAGACGCCACAGGTCATCTGCTGGGTATCATCACCGCATCGTCGCCATAGTCTGTCAACATCGATACGAAGAAAATGACAGTCATGCATGGCTAGCATCGACATCGTCGAATACGAAAGTCGCAGGCGCTTCGGACACCTCATGAGCAGTGGCCAACTTTGGACAGGTGGAGCTCACCTCAGCATAGGCAATGCAACCGTGATGGAGCTGTTATTTCTCTAGAACAAATTGCCAAAGTCCTGAATTCGTGATTCAGATCGCGTCAACCAAACCGAGATAAAAACAGTTAGATACCGCTGCATATAAGTACTCTTGGGGAACAGAACGGCTCTGTCTGGTGTCCT
This sequence comes from Dermanyssus gallinae, assembly GCA_003439945.1. Lineage (NCBI taxonomy): Eukaryota > Metazoa > Arthropoda > Arachnida > Mesostigmata > Dermanyssidae > Dermanyssus > Dermanyssus gallinae. Next base: position 1,005,089 of record QVRM01003495.1, on the reverse strand, counting down.
TTTTAGGATGTATGGGGGAGGCCTTTTGGACGAACGGCAAAATCTTCTCCTCGCCAACTCTAGTATGCCACGACGATGCCTATCGAATGCTTATGTGGAGAATTTTGAAGGGATGTAATGAATGATGTTTGCTGATCGTGTCAACGATACACAAACTGAACTCGCCTCTCTGTTTACCTATTGCAGTTGTACGTCAAGAAGAAGGAGAAACAAGCATTGATGTCACATATGCATAAATATTGCGCTGCCCATGCACGCTACGAAATATTATTCCCAAGTATGGCCTGCTGCGTAACGGTAATCGGTATTGCGGTAGATTGCGGCGCGTCCATCGGTGACGACGTCTGCCCTAAGAAACAAAGCGCTGCCTTGTTAACAACGCTCTACTCGATAGGGAAAAGGCGAGAATGCGAAACGCCGACAATGACGCCCGCAGAAGAAGCGAGCACGGTTGGCCGGTCACGGATGCTCTGCCAACAGCCATTCATAGCGTGGCAATTATGAACATTCACAGAACACCATGGTGACCTGATCACAGCGGAGACAAGTCTGGTGGCGGCGACCGGGGCCTTGGGCACAACGCAAAAGCAACACTCGGAATCCAGACAAAGCCGTGCTCAGAGAGGAGTCGCACACTTGCTGCTGTTGTTGTTGTTGCTATTGTTGTTGTTGCTGCTGCTGCTGCAAACGCGTCAGTCAGACAGTACTTCGACCTCGTTGCTATTGCTTGTTGGGCGCGTCGATATCTTCCTTTGGCCAGCTTGTTTTGACATACCTTATCACTCTGGGGTATTTGATTACTTTCCGTTCCCGCTGACATCTATATCAATCTATCCATTCTAATACATAGACAGGATCCTGGTCAAGTCAATCGGCAACGTGAGTTAGCTTAACCACCAGCAATGAGAGATGGAATGGCATGCCTGACACGGCGTTACATCATTCATTCCTTCCTTCAGGCAGTCATCCAGCTTTCTACCTGCCGGTGAGAAGACGGCATTGTCAACTTTATACACACGAATCTATATATATATATATATATATATATAAACTTTCACACAATGACGAGAAGGCGTAACGATTCAGCACCATAAACATCATGAATAGGCTTCGTCCGGAGTGAGTGCTGCACTGGTGAAGACACAAGGTAGGCAATCGAGGAGGAGACGCAAGATCCGAGCAACGTCAGATCACAGACGCTATGGCACCACGACAAAGCATCATCAACAGCATTAGCAGTAGCAGCAGCAGCATCATCGTCGTCATCGTCCTGGTCGTCCATTTGGAGCGTTCACCCGCGTCAACCGGGTGAACGAGCATCGCAAGAACAATGAAAAGAAGAACGGTGAGTCGCCTCGTTGTCGTGCCTCATTCGGCAGCGACTAAAGATCGGCGTGAAGAACGGCTGTACGTCTGTCTGTGCGTCTGTCCGTTCGTCCGTCCGTCCGGATGATGTCCGATGGCCGATGCCATCTCCGATGGCTGCCTCACGCCGAACCAAACAATTACAGCAGCAGCAGCAGCAACAACAACAAGAAAGCTGACCAATTCAACAGCGGACAGGAACATGTAAAGTTGTTCGTAGTAGTCGAAATGCCCGAAGTCGCAGTTGTCGAGCTGACCAGCAGGTGTAGCGGCGTGCGATGGCCAACGCTCAAACAACGGACGCTCGACGGCAGCCCGCAACGAAGCACGCGCGGACGACGTGAAGATGAGCACAAGGCGAATATATTGATAGAGCTTGCTGCTGCTGCCGCTGCCACTGTCGCCACTGTTGCTGCCGCTAAGAGAAGAACAATAATGGAATTTCGTTTCTCTGTTAGCCGCATACAAACACTCAGCCATCGAGACACAACATACCCGATGGTCAGAAGTGCGCGCGCCCGTACTAACAGTCCAAGAAGTGAATATTCGATAGTTGTTAGCCGTCGTCAAGTCAAGCCAGCGGTGCTGAACACTTCCTCGCTCCACCACGGGGTCACTAGTGGCAACGAATTCGCAATTCAAATCCAATTCAACGAATCATACCCATATGACATTATCTGGCCAATTGCGCACTAATCAATACACAACCGCATGGAGCTAAACGTGCGTTGTTTTTTTGAACAAGACATTGGACATTAATTCAAACGGAAAACGAAGACGTGTTGCTGTTGCTAAGCCCCAGATCAAGGCTCGATAGCTTTTGGTTAGGCGGGTTACGTAACTAGACCGGCAAACGGGAGTAGAGCCTCCGACATCCATCATCACCAGACCCGAAGAAGTTATCGCGTCGCTTATCGATCGACGTATAGCCTAAGCACGAGCGAAAAATAGAATGCTAACATCTGTTTCTATGCGTATTAAATGACCTTGCTGATAAAATGTTATTGGGAGTAACGAATTAAGCGCTTAATTAAAAACCCTCGCTCATTTTCGCCATACGGGTGTACCGAGAAGAAGATTGCTACATTGGTCGTCAGCTTGGCCTTTTATCCATAGAGCTAGACAGATAGGTGGTCAGGCATACAAACATGCGCAGATTGTCGACGCAACTATCAAATACGAAGTAAAAGCCTTTGCAGTAATCTCTGCATTGTTTCTTGTCATTTGTTTAAAACAATTAATTATCGTCCAACTGTATCGTCCTCGATGCTTGCATGTACAGGCCCACGTTAACAGCAATATTTACATATAGGTATCATCTATCCACGTGCCGTTTGGAGATGTGTTATTCGCTACCAGACAGCACATGTTGCTAGACCCACTGATATGTGTTTAAATTTGATTTCCGTTATGTCATGTATTTCGTGAAAAACGTCTTAATAACAGGCAGTTAACAAGCTCTGCTAATGTGGCAACGATCTATCTTCTAATATATATATATATATATATATTAGTACTTTTGATGCGACAAAGATGTCTGTCCATTTTTACGTTAATGTGCTTGTTTTTCTTGTTTGTCGTTGGTGTGGCAGTTCAGTCGCCTTTGTTTGGACGATACTTGTATAATTGTTTATTCTGGTGCGACGTGCACGGGCATGCACGATAGACGGTGAGGATTTCGATTGCGTCCGGTGGACAGTGGACAGCCAGTCGACAAACCCCCAAGGTTGGCAAAGACTCATCGTACTTATGCGACCGCTTGCTTGACTCCGTAGCGCTCACCGCCCAAACTGCGACTCCACCAGCTACTCAATCAAACCCTCGATAGATACAGGGGACTGAAATGAGAAGACGCTTCCCAAGACACGATCATTTCAAGTTGCCGAACATTCGCCGGCGACGACGACTACGAATTCATGTTAGTGACGGCGGAAACAGCAGCAAACGATGAAGTGCTGCGAAAAGCTAAACACACACAAAGAGCTGTTGTCCCAAACAACAACAGCGCCCGACAACTTGACACGGTTCCTGATGCTGATCTGCGCAATCATTATCAACATTATCATTATCATCCTCATACTTTTCCGCCGTCCACAGTTGTGCTTATTTCATGGAATTATATATATATATATATATATATATATATATATATCAATACTTCGTGTAGTCATTGTTGACGTGACGCACAATTGAGACTACTGATTGCAACAGGCGTTCATTCCCTTGCTAAGTCACGTTTTTTTACTCTCACCATTTTGAACTGTTTTTCTCCTTTTCTCCGCGTATATGTACACAAAGCGGGCAAACAAGCCGGAACATGTACGATAAGCACGGTAGGTATGTGTGACACAAAACGATCGTGGCATGTGATGTTCCGTCCCTTCACTCGTTAGGAGCATGAAAAAATGAAGGTAAATAAGGCTTTCTGTGTTGTTTGCTGATCGATGCTACTAGCATTGGTATTTTAGAAAAGGCTATGCAACAACATTGCTACTCGGCCAACGAAATGCCTCGGAACGCAAGCACTCCGACTCGAAGAATACATCGGACAGAAAACCATGACATCGTTAGCTGCAGAAACACCAACGAGGACGATTACTTCTACTAATAGAGAAACTAGGTACCTGGTACTTGAAGGCGATTGATATCTCGGCCCAAACAAAGATTCCGCCCTGTAGTTATTTTGCCGTCGCGCCGATGCCAGCTTTGCTGTAATGCTTACACCCTCACCACTTATGTTGTAGCAGTGGCACTTATATTCATTATGCTTCCGACTACGGTGGTGGTTTGATTCGTCGAGAAATCGAAGACATGGCGATTCTCGCGTTGATAGTTCGTTGGAAAATGTTCCTTGTTTTCTGACCACGTCCTACAGTTGTGCTGATGTTGTTTTGCGGAACGGGTGTTTTTTCTTGAACCGTTACCATGATTATTGTTATGGTGATTGTTGCTGTTGTTATTCCCTAACGGTTCGACGGAATCAAGATTCACGACACCGCTCGGACAAGGGCCGGGTGGAGAAGAGGGAGGGGTGATAGAACAGGAAATTCGTCCCCGGAGCCACAGTGCAAGCGCCAAAACAATCAACCGGAAATCCTCGATAAGAATGAGCAGCCAATGAACACCCAGCGCAGAATGCATTATAGTCATATGTTGCTGTCAGCATCCCAAAGGTAACAACAACAAGCACAGCAGCAGCAGCAGCAGCAACTACAACAATATTTGTAACAAGCGCTAGAAAGGAAGAGCCAGCCGGAGCGGGTGACCAATTGTGGACTGTCATTACCACGACAGGGACACAAACAGCACTAGCCAGCGAAAGTGCCAGGCACGCCGAGATAAGAGATCAAGTTTACATATAAATATATATATATATATATATATATATATATTGTGAGAGAGACGTGATAGGTGAGAAATAAGCCAAAATCACAATAGGATACTGTCTGAGTGTGACTGTCTAACGTGCCAAAATTGTCATTTATTCGCTTGATTTAAAGCTAACGGGCTGTGGTGGCGGGAGTGGCGGCGGCAGCAGCAGCAACAACAACAACAACTACAATAGTCGCACTAGAGCGCACCGAGCAAGGTGGCTTAGTGGCAAAGCCTTTGCCTTGCATTCGGGAGGACTGGGTTCGAACCCCAGACCGGCCACTCTTAAATTGGTTTGCATGGTTTCCAATTTAAACAAGGTAAATGCCGGAGTGGAGTAAACTTAGCCATGACATGAAAAAATCCGTACATCCGAGCATACGGCCGAACTTGTTATTGCTCTGTAACAGGAGGGAGGTTTGTTGGAGATAGGGACAGTAACAGTCATAACAGCAGTATTTGGTGAGAGCGCTGATGATAATAGTGATGATGGTAGCCGGCTAGAAGCGATGACGCGCTCTGACTTACAAACTATCTCTCTCGTCTCAGTCACCTTTCTATTCCACAACATCGAACCAGCTGGACTAGTAGCAGTGGTAGCGGGGTGAGGATAAAAACATGAGGGCCAGCACCAGAAGCAGTTATAGATATGTAGACAGAAAGCACGTGACACATTTAGACAGACTCACCACAGCGTAATGTTTTCATTCATGAAACTTTGTGGTGGCTCATCATTTCGGTAGAGTATGAATCATAAGCCTTTCAAACGTTGTTGTTGTTGTTATGCTTGTTGTTGTTGACACATTTGCGGTCTCTACCTTTAATAGCTATCTAACGGCAATTTGTGAGGTACAGCGGTCAACTGTACCAACACTTTTGTGTGGTAGTCGATGATAGAGGTTATTCCAACAGTCACAATACACGCCCGCTGGGCACATTGGATTAGCTAATCCTCCGTGATATGTGTCCCACATACATAATGTAATATACGGAAAACAAATGGTCTATATCATTTCAATATCTGAACGAAAAAGCAATCGAGGTCAATTGTTGAATTAGAGACAAATACACCCCCGTACACGTTTCAAGAGGAAGACACAGGTTGAAGGAGAGAGGTACAGACAGAGAGACCAAACCTATTTGTATATCTGCTCGAAACAGGCATTGCTAAGCCAAAATCTCTAGCTCGACGTCCGAGAGCCTGCTGTGTTCCGCCGAGTGTAAAAACCATTGAAGATGTTTGGCCGCCATATGGTCTGCTGTTAGCTGTATGTCACTAGCTCGACAGACACGTCCCAGAGGCGGTCACGCGTACAATGTGTCTGTCATAGCACTTGATCTCAGTCGCCTGAGTAATTCTCCACCAGATCTGGACGCGTGCATACACTTCCTACTGTTGCCGGATGGGTTCGTCAGCCATCAGCATTCTACTCAATCAATATTGATGGAAATATTAACTCATAGGGCACACACATCGCACGGTCGGGCGCCGTCGACCGCGATGTCGACCGCAATGAACAAAGCAACTATGCAACTTCGTCATCGCCAATGATCCATACTTCATCGTTGTCATCCATGTTCTGCAACGTGTACCTGCCTCACGTTATTACTATTCTAAAACAAATACTTTGTTGTCGTCACATCCACAGTACTCCTATATGTATATGTACAAGGCCACGTCGTCGCTTGAAGATAACCTCCTCACCTCACGTACGGTTGTCAACAGTTCACGATGCGAGGTCTCCTAGCGTAAACCACTAATACGCGCTATATATATATATATATATATATATATATATATATATATATATAATACATTCACCTGCTACAACCAGGAGATCACAAATGTTTGGCTGAAAATATCGTTTGTAGAGAAGAAACGACGAACACACGAAAGCGCATAGTTTTCGCAACAGTGCTGCGCGTCAATGCGACTCAGTGTGAGCCGCCGTTACTAGTCATCACCTTTTTTTAAGGGCTGAATCGGATCTGGCAGTGGCATGCGATATCGTTCAACGGACTGTGGCCTTAAATGTAGATGATTCTCCGCATCTGCGCGGAGACTGGTGAATCTACTGCACTGATGATAACACGCAACTACCCACAAAACCGAGTGAGCCGCCATGAGCCTAGACTCAATAAGGTGTAAAAAGAGAAATCATATTTCGCTAACAAAATCTCTGTTATCGACTCCGCTCCTTGTATCAGCAGGTGAAAAACGTGTCAATATCATGTGTACACAGCGCAACTTTTCCGCAAATGAGTGTCCTATGTATGATCGTCCCGTTGTAATTTCCCTTTCAGGGATTCCTCGTCAAGTGTTTTGGCCTTATATTATCTACACACACCATTTGTCAAATATATGTATACTTGCATACCTACGGTGACATCAATTCAAATCAGTATCATATCTAGGCAGCGAGGGTGAATGAAATATCAGCGTATAATTAGTTACGCTACTTTCTTCAGTCATCTTCCACGCAGAGCTCAGCAAACGCGTCAAGCAGGAGGAGCGGCCGCCGAACGACGGCCGGTGAGACAGGCTGTGATGGCCGCTGATTGTCCGATCGGGATTCTTATTGGCCTCTTACACTGAAGACAGACTGGAGCTCAGTAAACGACCCACAAAACAGAGCCCAGCCTCCCTCGGAAACATTTCCACAATTTTCTGTTAATTTCTCTAGCTCTTATTATCGCCCGCTTTCTCAACCTGCTAATAGTTGTAGTTGTTGGGAGAGAAAGAGGCTATATGAGAGGTTAGAGATAAACCGAGGGCAAATCGAGCAAGCCTCTTCTAAGGCAAGCCTTCGAGAAAGCAGGGAAACAACACCTCAACGAAGCAAACAGTGGTGCTATGCTGCTCTGAGCAGAACAATCGTAGCTAGAGGTGGCGGCAGGTGTACGCAGGAACACGCTCATTCATTCCCGCCGCGACGACCCGCTGCTAAATTACGATGTTTGACTCTTGAATCACGTCAAGACCGGAGATCGCGGCAATAGTTATGCAGCTGCTGCTGTATCGGCGATTGACATGCTGACCCCGACATGCTGACCACTGCTAGCTAGATCGTTGATCGTGGAGATGGTGGTGGTGATGACTGCCCGTCCGTTGGACCGTCTTCTGCTCAGCTAGAAGGAACCTGCCTTAGGCTGTCATCTTCTTGCTGTTGATGTTCGCCAGGACTGCCTTCATCGGTTTCCTAACTTCAGACGTAGACTTCACTCGGTTGACGTCCTGGAATGCAACAGCAGCACACCCGAGACAGGAAGGCTTTCCACGTGGCAACGGTCTTCGCTGACCACACCCATACAACCGACGAGACACCAACGATAAGTACGCCGAGGTACTTAATCATAAACACGGCGAACTCCGGCCGATGATTGTACATTTTGTTGTACTTCTCACGCGGGAAACACGGCGCGTCCGGACACGTCATCGACCAGCGACCTGCACAGCAAAACACAAATTACCATACAAAACACTCGTCAATATGTGCGTGCATATATGCTTCAAGTATAACTGCGTAATTCATGCACCCCGCTACCTATATACATATATATATATATATATATTTACTAGTAAATATTACAATCAATATGTTCCACAGCTGCAATTACAAGAACCGTAATCCGACTGACAACGACAACGACAAGCAAGCAAGTAAAATATTTGGTTTTACCGGTGTTGCCACAGAGAAAGCTGCAACTGTTTTTTTTGTTGTCGTTTATTCTATTCGAAGTCTTACAACTGGTAATAGTATTGTAAATCTTGCTTGTCTCGTTATTGTGGTTGTTGGCATCGTTCTTGTCATTATTAATCCATTCCACGTATGTAGGATAGAACAACAAAATCAATCATGGAACAAATCGTCTCGAAAGCGATTATCAGCAGACATAACCAAGCTAGTATAGCAATCATTATACGTTGTACTAACCAATGGCCAAATGTTCCAGTCAAGGCGGCAACAACATCAGATGTTTAGTCAAATCGCATAAGGCTGATATACTTCATATTTCGAAAAAATTGAACAACAACAACACCACCACCACCACCACCACTACCAACAACAACAAGAGTGAAAGACAACTGGAGTAGCCAATAAACAATGATAATAAAAACAAAAAAACCCACTCCGAATTCTTTGGACTAATGCTTTCAGATATCGCAAGCTAGAGGTGTGCACGTGCACCATATGCAAGCTAACATGGTGAAGCGCGACAACATTGTTTCGTTATGATGGAGCTTTGCGTAAAGTATTGTATGAACGTAAATGAGCCGGATTCATATACAGCGAAAATAGACGTAACGATGATCCCCGGCCGTTGACGATGGACAGGTAACCAGCTGTTTGGCGCTGTACTCGTGGCAGTAGTGTTAAGAGACGAAAAATGTGACAGAGCTTTAGAGTAGAAATGCTCGGAAGAAATTAGAAAAAAAAACATTAGGGCTAATAAACGTAGCCATGGTCGTCGTCCTAGCCATAAGAAGCAGCCACCGTATGGCGAATAGAAACTTTCTGCCTAATCGGGTTGCCTACAACGAGCTAACAAATTATTCGAATCAAGCCCTGTTGTCGCTGGGCGCGGCAAAAATCAATACAAGCTAAAGTTGATTATTCATTCAACCCACGTGGTCGTAGTAGTAGTAGTAGTAGTAGTAGTAATAATAGTGACAACAATAGTATTTTACTTTCGTTTCGATCGAGCGCAATAAGATACGATGGTGTGAAGCCGACACAAATTGTCCAATAATGTCCGTGCAAAAGTGGCACTTCGATCAGATTCACAGCGCGGTAAGTTCACCAAAGTGATAAGCAAATAGCAGTACCAGCTAGGTAGACTATTTAGCCTCATACACTCATGTCGCGCAGACGATGTCTTCACTAGAGCATCACCGCTACTACATCGAGTACCTGACCTCCATAGCGTAACTTTAGGAAAGAGAACTTATATACTTAGCCCTTTAGACACACACGGTCGAACAAAGGCTAATGTAGGGCAGCATGAACGAGGTGCATGAAGTGTACAACTTCGCTGATGAGTCGACACGAACACGTCGTCACACGAAGCTTCATCTTCATGTCGCAGCGGTAATTGTAATCATGATATCTGCAGGCGACGTAATGTTATTGCGGCCGGCACGCAAGTTGTCTCGTCGGGGTTCGGAGAACGAGCACCGTTAAAACTACGACCGCTGCATCGATAAAATAAGTAGTCTGCGGACGCCGACCCCCCGAGTTGTTTATAATTTCATATCTCCGGCGCAGAAATTCCTCTCGTCGTCTCCGCACTCCATAGAACAACGAGCCTAATGATGTGCATGCTATTCTACTATAGAGATACCAGATTTAAAACCAAATAAGGACTCAGCCGGTGTCCACTGGATAATATCGATTACTTTCGATAGTGATTTCACACGAACGCCGCCAACGAATGGAATTCGTCCATAACGACAGAAATATGAGCCGTTACGCTTGTGAATCGATAACATTAGTAGCAACTATAGTATTACAATCATCATCATCATCATCATACCAATAATAACAGTAAAATCAATGGTAAAATGACTACAGCTGCAGTCACTGCAGCTCACAACTATAATAATATACTAATTTATAGTATTCAAACACTAAGACAGTTCTTTAATATACCACAAACAAGTTTAATATTGAATGACTACTTATTATTTCCAAAAATAGTGGTGCGCCAAAATCTCCAGTACTGGCGGCGGCACCGCTAGCAACAATTATCATCACTCAACGCTCATTAACAGCTTTATTTAACGACAACCAAAACAACGTCGACGGTGAAATCGAAACGAGTTTAAGCGACCGCAGAGTACAAAGAATCATTATTCCAAACATATACATATATATATATATATATATATACATCTGTAAATGTGCGTATGTAAAATCATAGTTGTTTAAATTATTCGTAAATCAAGTTAAAATTTGTAACGCAGTTAGTATCGTTACACGAATTATGCGTCTATACGGCATTCAATGTACTTAGTACACGCCATTATAAATCAGAATACATTGATGATACTAGTTATTAGTCGACGATGTTTTCCGACTAAATTCAGTCGATAAAAGTCCACATTTATATTTACGCTTACCGCACTACACACACACATATATATATATATATATATATATATATATATATATATATACATATCGTATTCAAAGCGCAGACAAGTTGCCAACAGTTTCGCCTCTGTTCCGGCAGGATTCTGGAGTTTTTCGTGTTGTTTTTTTATTGTGTTGTGTTGTTTATCTGGTAAAGAGAGACGGTGCGGTCAACGGAACGACCAATGACGTCAACAGCAACAGCAGCAGCAGCAGCGGGCAAAGTAATGTCTATCTGTCTGTCTGTCTGTGGGCCGGTTGGTTTCTGACCGGGGCGTGGCGACATGGCGTAGTTCGCAGCGCTGTAGCTGTGTCGTTGCACCATCGCATCACTCACTGACCGACGATCGACAAGCGAACTAAATACACCAACCGCAGCAGCAGCAGCAACAACTACAACTACAACAACAACAAGAAGCATGGACGACCGATCCGACTTTCCGGCTTGTGGGCCTAACGCAAAAAAAAGCAGCCCAATTTCGGTCGACACAGCGGATCAGACAGACACGCTCACTGTCACACTTGCGGGCAGCAGTGAAATTGCTCCGACTAGTCGCTTCGCACACACACATATACATATATATATATATATATATATATATATATATATATATATATATATATATATATATATATATATATATAAGAAAATTCAAACAAGGCATTCCTAAGCAAAACGGACCTTACCCCTTTGTCTCTCTATATGGATATGTACTTGATTTTACTACGCAACCAAACAACTACGTCTGATAAGCGCCTTCGCCAGGAACAGGAAACAAAAACACTTTTACGTAATATATATATATATATATATATGTATATATATATATAAATAATGCAAAACCTTTCGACTAATACTAAAATATTATAACATCATATAGTTACGAAATTCCACGACTGATAGCGACATCGCGTACAGATAGCACTACACAAGTCGTACATCATAATAAAGGAAGCGATTCTACTCTATTCGACAATACAAGCGGAACAGTCATTGTATATATATATATATATATATATATATATATATATATACATACATATAAACGAAAACTTGATTTGGCAGTTTCGGCCCAAAAGAAGATATAAAACAACGAAAGAACCAAGGATTTCGCTTAGTCCTTGATTCTCCATTTTGACCGTTGACCTAGTGTCTTTTGTAACACAGCGCCGATCACGCGTATTCAACTCTTAATTTTACGACACGCTTGATCAAAGAAGACCGGTTTAATCGGGGCGAGGCGCGTCCAACCGGGTCGTCCGTTGCTGGATCGTCTACATCTGCAACCGCCCGGTTGCACTGTATTACCACTATTATACCATTTTTATTATTATCTTACGTCTAAGATTTTCGCAGCGCCTGCGGGGGTCAACTCGGTATGCAACAATGCAAGCGCCTACGACTTGGTTTATCAGCTAATTTGACTCGCCAAGACGAGACGGCCGCAAGGGGAAAGGGCAAAGTATCATCGCCGTCGTCTGCTGCTGCTGCTTATATATATATATATATATCCTCCCCCCCCTTCAAAAACGTTTTTCCAATAATCAGTTTTGTTTCCTTGAGACGAAGAAGTGTTGTACCCAATTTTGGACGTCGTCGACGTCTTGCATTTTTCCAGTCAAAATAGTAAAAAATGGTGGTCTGAAGGTTTCAGGTCAGAGAGTATGGTAGAACCTCTATAAGTTACCAGGCCAAGTCTACATAGTATATTTTAAAGCTAGTGTTAATTACATCAATTCGGGCGTTGTCTTGGTGATAATTGATTTTTTTCCTGTTCACGAGTTGCAAACGCGTTCCTGAACTCGTTCGAGTTGTTGGCAGTAGAGATCCGTGTTCATTGACTAGCTCCTTCTTAGAAGTTCAAAGTATCTCTGAGATCCCATCAACTCCAGAACATAAGCTTATTTTAGTGCACGCTTTGCTTGGGTTTAAGCTGGAATTGCCTGTGCCCCGAGACCAGAAAATTGGCCTGCCTGCATTCTCGTAGAAGACCCATTTTTCCGTCGCAGGTTATCAAACGATCCAAGAACGAATCTTGGCGGTAGCGAATGAGGAAAAAGGTGCAGCGCCCATACGCTCCAATTTGTTAACGTCACTCGCTTTGTGAGAAACCCACTTGTAAAGCTTAAAAAAATATTTGAAGTTTTAGTGTCCCCATAACAGTTGTTTGGTCAAGCTCAAGAGCTAACGTTGGATTTTGTTGAGAGGGTCGGCCGGATCTTGGTTAATCGTCCAAGGTTAAAATCTCCACCACTGAACTTACCGGATCATCTCTGATAGGTCCTTTCTTTGATTGAGTCAACCCGAGTATGGTGGAGATATTTCGGCAAGCTACAGCAGTCGCGTTGTAACCTTTTCGGAACTTGTACAGCAAAATATTTCGAATTTACACGTTGCTTTCAGGATGCAGGTAATGGCCGCTCTAGCATTCACATATCATCCTTTTCTACCTTGCTGATGTTGAAGATACCAAGACGGCAGGAAGTTTTGGTTGGTATATATATGTATATATATATATATATATATATATATATATATATATATATGTATATATATACTGTTGGCTCTAAGCTGTGAGCCTACCTATTATATATGGCAGTACGAGGGGGGAAGAACTTTACACGAGCAAACAGAAATAAACAACGCCCTCAAGTGACTGTCGACCATCGAGCGAAACGAATATTACCACAGCTAGAACGTGCTTAACATGGCAACGGTACTGAAAATCATAATCTTGACTGTGATGTTTACTCTTTTTCGTTTTTGTTCTTTCTCCTACGACAATTCTTACAATGATGCACATAGCTGACAGACGCAAACGTGGCATTGTAGCAGCTGCATACGCAAAAGCCGAAGCCGAGCGACAACATCAACGATTTGGCTGTAAGACTTTGGCTTTCAGCTGGCTCCTCAACTTGACGGTTCCACAGAATACGAAATATCGCACACATTCGAGAGATAGCACAGCAGTAGTCATAATAATAATAATAATAATAATTATTATTATTATTATTATTAAATATTTCTGTGTACAGCAGAAACACCGGCAACGACAATGACGAGTGAGCAACATGTAACACGATATAGCAAATCTACCATATGGGTCAATAGCAGGAGGAAGACCGGAGGATTTTCCACGGACCTTAGTTGTCTCGCTCATTTCATTTCACATCGTGATCTTCGGAAGCAGCTCACTACTCCGTGTCGCTTAGGCGTAAAAGATGGAGCCGTGATAGAAGCGAAGACAATTAGGCAATGGTCGATAGTGGTGGCCACCAAAGTGCCACAGTGTGTCCACATCAGTAGCTGGGTTAGCGGGACAGCCGAAGCCGGGCCAGCTGGTGCTGTGAGGCTTCATCGTGAGTGACTCGGCGAGGAAGTGAAGACGCCACGCGGCTGACCGAAACTCTGACCACTCACTGGTGGCCGATGATGCAGTCAAGCCAATGAAGAAAAAGGAGTCCTAAAACGTCTTGCAACTCGCTTCTTCTCTATCCCGCGCTCCCTCTCTCTCTCTCTGCCTCTTAGTTGTTCGTGAATCTGACTTCGTTTCGGCTGCGCTGCAATACACGAGTAAAGTAAACGACCACGCGGGTGGTATGACGAAGGACAAGCGAGCAGCAGGCAGCATTGCTAGCGTGGGTCTGGCCGCAAACGCTGTCAAACGCCTGTCATCGATGCGGCAAGAAGAAAGGCAGACCAACAGACAGATAGACAGACGTATCCGTACGCAGGAGAGCGGCGAGCGACAAACGAGATGATTGGGACAGAACGGCTCGGACAGAATAGCTGAGAGACAACGGTACGCCACACGAGACGACACAGTCAAGACCAGAGGACGAGAAAACACACATCAGGGCATAGTGAAATACTGAGAACGAAAGAAAGACGACGAGGACCAGAGACAGCATAGAGAACTTCACTTTAGTGGTGAACCTCATTTAGTTCTGCGATGGACGAGATGTCGGCTGATGCGGCCACACGATTCACGGCCGGCCCGCCGAAAGCGTCGGCGGTACCGCTCTACCAGAAAAGACGAACAGACTAACATGCTGGCAACAGGGAAGCGTCAGCTGTCGTCGCTAATGACGAAGAAGCTATAAATGAAGATGGCGGCGAGGCGTAAGCAAAGGAACGATAGCAGTAAACGCTTATGGGGTCTGACTTTGAATGGGTCACTGAATCAGTGAAGTCTCGGGCCGTGACGTTGTTTGTGTTGTTGCTTCACGTTAAAGGAAAACAGACGGACGTGAGCGGGCGGGGCCAAATCGCCAAGCCCACCGAGGCCCTCCGTAGGCCCTGTTGGAAGATAGACACAGAGAGGGAGAGAGAGAGAGAGAGAGCCGCCATACAGCACAACAGGGCAGCAACTCAAACGGGTTGTGGTGAAGGAGTTTCCCCTTGACGCGGCCAGAAGCGCTATGGCGCGGGGTCAACGAGCTCCGACGAACGTGCAGCGAACGGACCCGGCGCAACACCCACAACAACAAGAACATACGCATACGACGAGTGGCAGCTGATTGGCATGCAGTAAGAACAACAGCGACAACAACAGCAGCAACAACAACAGCACAATCACAACCATAGACTATATGGCGGTGTCTCTGCAATGCGCGTTCGGGTTAGCAGCACTGACTAGCGTCGTCTCTCTCACAGGTTGACGATGAGCGCTCTTTTTTTTATTTCTTCCGTTTCCGTTTGACGTTAGTTGAAATCTAAACCCAGCCGTGTGACGCTGTCACAAGTAAAATGGCACATGTGCGTGCTGCCTATTCGATTGATCAGCAGGCGATCGTCCCTCACACAGCGATGCCCGACCACAATTTGCCGAAATTCATCCCGTTCGAATTGTCGTCTCCGTGAGCCTTCAGATTGTCGGGTGCATATGCTCGAATCAGTACATACATTCTTGAAGCAGCTCATCTGCCAGCTTTTGATTATAATCATGCTGCACCACCTCACAGTACAATTATTATTATTATTATTATCAAATTATACTTAGGCAAATATATTGGCTGTATTGCTGACGATATTGTTTCGCGTTCACACACGCACACAAGTTACACACTGGATTTCTGTGTGGCAAGATCAAAATGAATAAGCGTTTTGCCTGTGTTCCGCGGCTCGTGGCATCAGCATCATCCTCATTAACATGACATAATCAACATCGTCATCATGTCGTTCCGATGACGCCTAAAAATCTCTCTGGCCGATTGTCCATCCGTTCGCCCGTCCTCTGCCAATCTGTACAAATGTACAAATAGTCAACTGTTACAATAACAACAGGACAGACTCTAGCCAGCCGATAGGAGATAATGATGGAGAGGATGAGGATGATGGTGATGATCATGGAGATCCATCCTCCCCCACCGTTCTGCTTCGATAGGCCGTATCGGGTCACGCGTCCCACACTTCACTTTTAGCAAACGTCCCTCGCAGCTTTAATGGACTGATGATAGCAAGAGCAACAACAGCAACATTAGGAATAAAACAACATCATTAAGTGGCCCGATAAACTGGCGTGGCCTATCATATTTTGGGCCACATTTGCCGACTATATATATATATATATATATATAGATTTGACAGAATTAACTAACACTTTAAGCCATAATGAAATAATTGTTGTTTTAACAATATATTTATCGAGTTGCGTTCGAGAAAGTTGCCTTCCAATTTACAACAACATTTAGTGCTCGTTAAGCGATTGGTTCAAAACAAAATGCATCAATGCCGTTCATCGCGACAAAATTCCGTCGACCTGTTTTGTCTTCTTGGCTTAATCAAAACTTATCACTCGTGACAATGAACATGCTGACTCGGTAATCGACACACGAATGTTTCGTATTTGATTTGTTAACTTGTCCAGAGACTCGAAGATAGCTGGCTTTAATTGCTGTGCGGGATTAAAAACGGCCAAAACTAATTTCAGTTCATATTCGGTTTCTGGTCAACAACAACAGAACCACGGTGTCGGTACTGTGTGTTGACTGTTAATAATACCAGACGGCGCTGACTTATATTGCAATAGTTGTAAACGCACTCTGGATCATATTGCACCTAAGGACAGCCGACACTCTGCACTGATAAAAAGATAAAGATACCGGCCCTAAAAACACTTTATAGTCATTGTGTAAAACGTTTCACGCCAGTATTTTACTTTCGAGAAAGAAGCTAACAGCCCAAGCCGTCCCCGCGTAATGAATCGTTCTATCATATACTCAGTTATACGCTAGCCTATAAACGCACACACACTATTGTATTTAAAAAGGTTGTGTGCTTCACCTTGCCCGAGCGCTAACGAATCATGGTTGAACTCTGCGCTCAAACGAGATGGTAAAGTTTCAACCGAAATAAGGCATAATAGTCCATCAACGGACTTACTTTTGCGCATAACGAACTTGGGAGAGAAGTACATCTTTATTAATCACTTAATTTTTAATAAAATCGATATATACGCAAAACTTTATGTGAAGAGCCGAGTCGGACACACGATTTCCCTGAACAAAAGCACAGTTTGCCCGGCATTCCCTTTCTGTGATACCGATACAAGCTTTTCACCAGCACACGAACACAATCTAGTGTAATAAAGATCCAACTGGAACCGAAGTGAACCGCTCTTGTTCCATCGTATGCCGCTTTAATTCCGGCCATTTCTGGTATTTCGGCACTGCGACCACCACAATAATTTGGATTATATGATCACCAATAGAAAGGCAGTCAAAACTCTACGAAGTAAGCATTCGCCAACTAGATTTACGTCAACAAGTGGTTTCGTTTCCAGCCACCGTTTGCAACGACGACAAAATTCCATGACTTGACTTGTGGAAGACACACACGCGGTGGGCTTCGAAAAATGGAGATTACCGGGTGGAATATCGACACGTAGATCTGCCTATCTGTCTATCGATTAATTTCCGATACATCGTCTCCCGGATCGTCCTGCTCGCTCGCTCGTCTCGCCCAACCCCAACCTCAACCTCAGCTCCCCGAAGCCAGTTGTTTATTCGCCCCCCTTGATCACTGCTGCTGCTGCTGCTGCGGCGGCGGCTCGAGTGTTGTACGTTATCACCCGTTATCTACTGCTACCAAGATCTCGTTAGTGGGCCTATAAATCCTCAACGTCCAACACAGGCGATGTTTAACACGCTGCTGTTGAATCGTATAACGCACATGCCAGAAAAGCATTGTGCCGTTTGCAGTGCCGCCGCCGCCGCCGCCGAAGACGACGACGACAACGACGACAACGACAGGAGTGGCGGTGGCGTCGTGCTGTTTTCAATGTAGGCCGATCGTTGGGGCTTCGCTTGACTTCGGTCTTCTGCTGTGCTTTTTCTCTGTTCGGTCAGTTCCAACGGGCACCGCTCCCGAAGCGCTGAGCCGAAGACCGCCAACTGAGTCGTCGTAGGGGGCGGCGGCGGTGACGCTGCAGCAGCAGCAGCAGCAACAGCAAAGTAGTATAGAGAGAAGCGTATGCGCAACTCGAAGAATTACGACGGAGCCCAGCCCAGGGGTTTAGCTGATTCGCCGACTTAGTCACTCACATCATACATGCATACGAAATACAACACTCGCATACGACGACGGCGGCTGGTGAATTCGTTCGGGTTGTGGCCAATCCGAGCCGAGGAGTGGAGGAACAAGAGTTGAACTCTTGTTGGCTCTGCATGCACTTTGCATACGCTGACAGGTCATCGTCGTTACGTAGGGTATTCATTCATTCAATCATTCATGAATGCATGCATGCATTCGTTTGTTCATCATGACCACCAGCACGCATTAATTAGCATAAGCCGACGAAAGTTTATTTTCAGTTACACTGCCTTATGTTGCCGACGGGGTTGGTTCGACCAAAAACGTGTGACCCTTGTCTCTCTCTCTCTCTCTCTCTCTTTCTCTCTCTTTGCAATCCACGCACTCTTGCGGGCAATACGCTGCGTTGTAGTTCGCCTTTGTTGTTGTTGTTGTTGTTGCTTGTTGTCATGCAACATTCGTGATATCGCTTACAGACAGTCTAGTAGACTGGCCAAAGCAGTCTAAAACGATTAAGAACAATACAGCAACAACAAAAATAATAACAACAAATGCAACAACAACAACAGCAACAATAACAACAACAATATGAGTGCGTGACGCCGAGACGGCCATCGCCAACTCCAAAGGAATTGTAAGATAGCGCAATCTGCCAACCCTCTCGTCGGCGGCGACTAATGATTCGTTTTCATCTGTTGACGGGGACTGTGCTAACGTATGTTAACAAGGGCACACGAACAGTATGTGTGTATGTGTATATATATATATATATATATATATATATATATATATATATATATATATATATATATATATATATATATATATATATATTATATATAAATCGGGAGTGTTTAAATCATGATATAGAGTTCGAAAGCAGTGCAACTGACAACTGGGAAATAATTTACGATCGATTTCATTGTGCACGTTATTGTATTTCGCACATATACGCTTCGCGTCAAACCACTGTCCGCCCTCTGAGCGTGCCTAACGCATTCTCTAAATTGGAGTGGAAATTAGCTCAAGAGCGGTTAATTGTCAATCCTGAGCACGATTGAAGCCGGTGACGATCGGCGTCTCCGCGTTTCGAAGGCGGGAAACGGCTTAACTCGCAGAGCCTGTAACCCTGACAGGGCCTGCTCAATCGATATTGGCTGTGTGAACCACCACCGCCAACATGCTGTCAGCTGCCATGGTGGTGTCATGTCTTTCTCATAGAATAGAGAAAGAGAGAGATAGAGAACTCCTCAGGCTTTTTATTTCATTCTACTCTCACTGGTCACACGGTGTTGACTCTTCGTGCTTAATAATAATAGTAAAAATAATAATAAAAAAAGAGAGCGTCAATTCTTGAGGCAAGCGTTGTCTTTGGCCGTTTGCAGAGGAAACGCGGCATCTATTTTAGGCGCCATGGAGTGAAATAATTATTTAAAGAAATTGCAATAATACGTTTATACCTCACAATTGTGACATCGTTTAAATAATAATACTAAAAATAATAATAATAATAATAATAATAATAATAATAGACACTATAAAATAATGAAGATACACATTCACACCTCACAACTGTATTGCTCTAAGACATATTAAATAATAATAATAACAGTCATTTAACTCACAAACACCGGAGTGTGCCACGTTTTAAAAGTAATGAAAAACCAAAAAACAGCAAATAGCGGGCACTATACAGCAATTCACTGCACGCTATATATATATATATATATATATATATATATATATATAAATACGAGTGTACCTTATTCGTTGTTTGGTTTTCACAATAGTTATAGGTATATTTGTGTGTGTGTGTGTGTGCGTGTATGTGGGTAGGCTGACAAACACATTTGTGATACGTCGTAATTCTACTTTGTTTCGGCCGCAGGTTCAGTGTCGGAAGTCAGCTCGCTTAGCGACCGTCTGCGTTCGATTGCTCAAATATAACGCATATAGCGCAAGTGGCACATATTTACGGCTGCGGACACTAGACTGCGGCTACTACAACTAACCAATACTAGCAAAGCCGTAGCAACCGTGTTAACAACAATGCCAGTTGCTGGAACAATGCCGGCAGCAGCAGCAGCAGCAGCAGCAGCAACAACAACAGCAACAGCAACAATACCAAGAAAATGTCAGTACGGCTTCAACGAGATGACGGGTCAGCCGCAGAGTGAAGACTGACCAACCAGCCACTCTGTATGACCGTCTCTGGCTGCCCTGTTGCCTCCTCCAATTCTCTTTGTTCTTCGCATCGCCACTGGCCAGTAAGACCTGAGACCCAGGTCGCTGGGCCCGGCGGGCTGTGGCCGTCCGTCCGGGCGTCCCGTCACGAATGCTATCGGGCCTATCTCCTCGCCGCCCCATCCTCGTGATCCTCAGCATTGCCGCGTAGCCAGAACCAACAACAGTAGCAGAAGCATAAGACGCTACGACACTCTTCCACACTGTTTCACAGACACACATCATTCGGATGACGACGCAAGGATGCAGCCGGCGGCAGCGATTGCTTTCTTTCTGCTGCGAAAAGAACTGACGAAATTACGAATAATGAACGCAAGCGGCCAGAAGACAGCCGTCCACCCAAACAGCAACAGCGACAGCAGCAGGACAAGAAGACACGATGAACAATGTTTTTCGGCACGCCGAAGACAACAGGAGCAAAAGCGACGCCGACGACGACGACGACCAGGCAACGACAATACAAAACAGGGTCCAACCAACAAAAATTGTCCCGACGACAAACCACAACAAAACCAATGAAACAGGGACAACAAAAAAGAAAAACAAGTTGAAGCCGAGAGGAGAAGTGACGAAAAACACACAAGATCAACCCTCAGCAGCAGCAACAGCAAAAGACCCGAAATACAAAGAGAAGAAGAAGAACAACTCACAAGGAACACACAAAGAAAAATGCACTAAAACAAAAGCGCAGATCGCTTAGATTGCGGCGTCTTTCAAAAAAGACACCTACAGGTAGTTCAATAAGTTTTTAGAATGAAAACCAAGAATTTTCCAAATCATGTTTTTAAATTTATCTTATTCGATATACTCCCCGAGATGCTCAATACACTTTTCCCACCAAGGTTTCAGAGCTTTTATACCTCTTAAGTAGAATTCCGCGTCTTTAGACTGAAAATAGGCATTGACAGCAGCCTTAACCTCTTCATTGCTGAAAAAACGCTTTCCACCGAGACTATTCTTCAAATGTCCGAAGAGGAAATAATCAGAGGGGGCCAGGTCTGGAGAATAGGAAGGTTGTTCAATAAGTTCGAACCTCAGTTGGGCCAGTTTTGCCGATGCTTGCCGGGACTTGTGTGCAGGAGCATTGTTCTGGTGAAACAGGACAACCTTCTTCTGCAAAGCGGGCCGTTTCACGATGAGTTCTTGCTAAAGGCAGTCTAACAGTCTTGCCTAATATTCTCCTGTGATCGTTTTACCGCTCTCAAGGTAGTCGACCAGCATTATTCTACGTTGGTCTTAAAAAACTGTAGCCATCACCTTTCCGGTCAATGCCGTTGTCCGCACCCTCTTCGGAGGTCCTTCATCAGGTGCACACCATTGGCAAGATGCTTCTTGGGTCTCGGGAGTGTAGTGATGGACCCAGCTTTCATCGACGGTCATGAATCTGCGCCAAAAAATCGACGGATTGTTTGACATCTTGGCCAAATTTCGCTGTGAAGCGAAAACAGGCGCGTTTTTTGGCCTTGGTTGAGCAAATGCGGCAGCCATTTTTCTCTGAGCTCTTTCATCTTCAAGTTTTCGTGCAGGATGAAATGCACACTACCCAAACTGATCCCCAAGGCCTCCGCTATCTCCCTAATGTTCACTCGCTTATCTGCGGCAATGATTTTCCGCACCTTTTCCACGTTTTCCTAATCAGTTGCCGTTTTTGGGCGTTTTGAACGTAGTTCATCCCGGTGCTCCTGCAACCTCTTTTTAACTCATTAATCCAGTTGGAAACAGTGGCAAAACATGGCGCAGAGTCGCCGTACACCTCGTCTAACTCAGTTTTCACTTGGGTCGCATTCCAACCTTTGAAATAAAATGCTTGATAACCACTCGAAACTCTTTTTTTCCATTTTTCAAAATCACGCCGATACGTTGCACGGGAAAAGCGATCAAACGAAATCGCAACGGCCAATCACCATAATATTTTGACTGCTGGCAGTCGAAAAGTTGCAGTTCCTAATAGCGGTGGAAGCGCGCCAAAATTCGAATTCTAAAAAGCTCATTCTAAGAACTTATTGAACTACCTTTCCTTAAACGCAACGCCTGCCTTAATCCTCCTCCGTAACATGAACTCTTGTTCCACTGGTCCACGTCCATACAGTTGCTGGCAACGACTAAAGACCAAAGAATCATGTTTCTCAAGTCGCATAAGCGATTTGCAGTGTGTATGTCTTGACCAGAAAGTGATTTTCACTCAAAATAACCACCGACTCTTCTTACACGAAATGATCCGGTTTAACACTAATTGCTAGATCACCGAATAATGTATTTATAGCCGTTTTTCTGAGAAGGAACTCGGCAAGCTCATCTCAGGGGGGGGGGGAGGGGGGGGAAGAGGTGCACTTCGCCGTTGCTATATCTCATTTACGTGTCGGACATATAGCGCTACCTGATACCTAAACTAAAACATCTCGAATACGCCAAGGATGATTTTTTTAAATTTCCGTAAGGCTATTGCTCGTGTACGGTTTTTTCATGTCATGGCTAAATTTTAATCCACGCCAGCATTTACCTTGCTTAAATTGGAAACCATGCAAACCAATTTAAGAGTGGCCGGTCTGGGTTGCGAACCCAGTCCTCCCGAATGCAAGGCAGAGGCTTTGCCACTAAGCCATCTTGCTCGGTAATTGCTCGGATCCATCTTCAGCATGAGAGATACTTTGGCCATCACACTTAACCTCTAATCTATCATCAGGTCGTCGAGGATTGAACTCACACGACGAGCGGATAGGGCCAAGTCGCTTTCTATACTGCACCATGTTTACACATGCTCTTACATCAACCGGCGTTGGAGTAGTCGTGTCTGTATCTCTCTGCCTATCTGCCTGTCTGCCCAGCATTATAGATGAGTACGATTCGATCGCAATACGATAATTAAAACGATCTCGATCTAGTTTAGTGCCCTGGCACAGAGACAGCCAGGCCAAACCACGTATATATATATATATATATATATATATATATATATATATATATATATGCTGACACACAGTGATAGCGCGGAAGCAGTATAGTTCGCTTTACAAACGGACGATGTAAAGTTTACTCTTGTAAGTATGATTATTAATGTCTACAACTGCTGCTACCGGCTGCTAAATATCCTACATGATAGGGGAACGTTTGGTCAGTGGCTTACCTCTATGCTACTCTAGTTTGATGTTCTCATTGTTGCTGTCAATTCGAATAACAACCAACCACTGATTAAGTGATCAACGGTTTGATCCGTCTGCTAATGATCAATCAAAGATGATTAATTTAATTGCCAGCTTGTGCATCATTGAATAACTACACTGGTGGCGCCAGCGCAGCTCCTACCGTCTTTTGCCGGCGGCAACATAAGTCTACTACAGCCACAAGTACTACCTAGCGAGACAATTTCGGCCGGTCGTTGTACCAAATCAACAAAAATCAGCGACGAAAAAGCCGGCGGCGACGAATAAAAGCAACGGATACCAGTAGCCGCTCTAGCGGCTCTTGCGTCAATGTTGCTACTGATGTTGTTGGAGCAGCAGCAGCAGCAGCAGCTGCCGTTGAGGCGTCCGAAGCCGCAGAAAATATTCGCTATCTCTTCTGCGATATCGGTGCACTTCTGCCGTCCCGACTTTGACCTGCTATGTTTGGTGACTTTCGCGTCTCGTTGTGAACTCTATTCGTTGTTGAACAGAAACGAAAATCGCCGAAACAGCAGTGGCGCCAACCGCAGCTGCAGTCAAAAATCCTCTAAAGTCCAGCAGAAGATCCGCGCAGATGCCATAGTCGTCATAGCGAAATCGATTCGGCTTGTCAAGAAAAAACTCTTGTGTTGCTCTTCAACCGGAGCCTCCCGGGGCCAAGATTGCGGCCACGGGCGTCTGACAGCATCCGACCGAAGAGTAAGATGTTATATCGATAGCTCATTATTGTCTAATGAAGCTGATGATTTTAGACACCGAATGACAACTGTATCACTAGTCTTAGCACAAGCAGTCCACAGGCCAAGCAATTATTGTCCCACTGGAGAATCTTTGTCGGGCCACCACAATCAGGCCAGCCACGATGTTTACACCGATACCGTGCGCAATGTGGACTTAAATCAGAAGATTATTATCTTCTGAGCTTTCTATACGAGAGGATATAGCAGGAGGAGAACACTCGACCAAGTTTACAATCAGGGTCAAAAAAAGAAACCCAACAGAATTCTATGCTAAGTATGCCAACGCCCCGATTTTCTTCTGAATGTTGCCGATTTGCCGACTCAATCACTACATACTGCTAGATGCCGGGCGCGGTTAAGACAACCTTAACGGAAGGAAACGCGATCGGCGGACACTTTGTCCATTGTGCGTAAAGTGTTGCGTAATACAGATACGTCTAACAATAGCAACGACAACAACAGCGCTGGGATCGCCACGAACAATAAAATTCGTAAATCTATGAAACAAAAAGCAATATCAACAATAAATGATGAACCGCAGCAACAAGCAGCAGCAGCAGCAGCAACAACAACAGT
Source organism: Dermanyssus gallinae (assembly GCA_003439945.1). Classification (NCBI taxonomy): domain Eukaryota; kingdom Metazoa; phylum Arthropoda; class Arachnida; order Mesostigmata; family Dermanyssidae; genus Dermanyssus; species Dermanyssus gallinae. The sequence goes on along the minus strand of QVRM01003495.1, from coordinate 979,963 downwards.
AACAACACCAAGACACGTACAACCTATGACGATGACTGGCGGAAAAAAACAACAACAGCAACAACGGCAACTGTCACACTAAAGGTAACATCGACGATAACCTCAACATGCATAGCAACAACTACATCAGAGAAGGTGGAGCAGTGGTATTTAATATAATGAGAACAAGTTCACCACCGCCGTCGCCGTGTTCATATTGCATACGACAATGAGGGGTGACAATTAACATGAGGTATGATGATGATGACTATGATCTTCACGCTGCAACAAATTCACATACCCAGCAACAGCAAGAAGAGAACCACAACAACAACAACAACAACAATGGCAACGATTTGTCCAGACTGAATTTGAACAGACCACGTCAGTGTAAACAGTTCGATGACATCGAGGCGCCAACAACCGCGCCTGTCACGACCAACCGATCCCAGAAGCAGCGACACCGAAGTAAAGTCCAAGAAGCCGCCGTCAACCCCACTTCACCCCACACCCCCTCAAGCCCACAGCCATCCGTGGCCGCTCATCGCCTCATTGAAGTCGTTCGTTCATCTACGACGTTCAACGTCATACATATAACTATTATCACAATGCATTCGATCGAGAAGCCATTGTTTCTTTTCCTTTTTCTGTTGCTTTTGTTGTCTGTGTATCTCTACAGGTACTCTGCCAGCTCAACAAGTGTTATTATCCCCGATCGATTACGACGATAATTCGTGACTAACATTTTCGACATCATTTTCGTCTTGCGAAGATCGCTACTAACTGGGCTGACAGACAGAACAAGCCGAAATATCAGATCAACGAACTTTCTCTCAATACCGATGACACATCGATCTGCGCGTCTAAGTCTAAAGACGTTAATTCACATTAGAAATTAACGCATAACGCTAAACCTCATATAGTCAATTAGAATTATGAATATATATATAACAATAATCTAACCAAACCCACATATATACATATACATCGAGGGGCAAGCAGTAATTTAACTCCTTGCATTAAGTTTATTTCATCTTAGACGCGCATTTAATCTTTGTTTAACCTGGAATGGTGACGTTGCTTCAAATATGACGCTGTCACATGTGTCCACTTTTAATTTGGGCTAACCACGTCCCTATTTATATTTAGGAAAACAATCCTATGCCACAGAACACATTTACTGCTGTTGTTATACGACTCAAGTCTTTAGCGAGGTCCTCATTGATTTTCCAATAGAACATTGGAAGCATAATTCAACACAAAGCACACAACATTAAATAACAAGCAGTGTTATTATACACTACCAATAATAATCATGCTATCAGTAATGCTAATCAGCTCTACACGTATACATGCATAATGTACGAATACCTAAGGGGACATCATAGGGAAAATAAACATAAAGAGTACGAAATAATGTGTCGGCCTTGGCTTGGAATCTATCTGATAACATTGACTGACACCTTGGAGGAGACACTAGTTCTGTTGTTCGATCAACCCACGTTAGATTACATGTACGTCCACATGTACACAGAGGGCTGTTAGTCACGTTACAATCCTTGATGATACACTTCAAGCGCGCTGATGTAACGAACGCGTACGCCTGTCTGGCTCTCCTGTCCCGACCGGGACCGTGCCAACAACGTGACTTTCGGCTAACTTCCTAGATTTAGCTGTCGCAACATCAGTCAGCCTCATACACGGCGTCCTCATTGCGGGCTAGACCTGTTGCTGCTCTCTGAGCCAGCGGTTCGTGTTTGTTTGCTGTCGCATTTACGAAATCGGCCTTTCCACGCCCGATCCAACCATACATTACCCGCGACTGGCTCATCGCACACCGCCATTGAATGTGTACGAATTTCAAAGTTAGTGTGGAGCGATAAGTCTGCGGTTCGAGTGGTGGTCCTGTGCAGATGCAAATTCATTCGACGTCCGAATCGATTCGATATAGTAGCATCGGATTGGACAACACCACCCCGACACAAGCCCGACGAAGAAGTCCGACGCGGGGCGTTAGTTGAGTTATATTTGCGGCCAGTGACGCGGCAGTGAAACACTTGCCTCGGCCTAAGGTTGAAGCTGGGTCGCCACGACCAGTGCGGATAAAGAGTACAAAGGGATGTTCGGCAAATGTCCGCTGTAACTTCGATTCGATTTCCTGGCGGATCCTGTTGAGAGCTCTGCCACCACTGCGAAGAGTGTCTGTCTGCCGCAAATCAGCCTTCAGTGTAAACACATTGGCAAATGGCTAGCTCAACAAAAACAGGCGCGCCGAGTAATTCGAATCGTGTAGTCGTAGCTCTAGCGTATGCTTAGTCTGTGACCTCGCATTTACACCATCATGTTTATAACACTCTTATTGTGGTTAAGGAGACATACGCATAGGAAGCAAGCGAACAATATCTATGCTCTTAGCCTGTGATGTGAACGCCATCACGTCGAAGCTAATATATATATATAGACTGCTTTCGCTATGACTATTACACTCAACAGGATCAGCAACACCATCATCAAGATCTAGTCGACGCTAGTCGATGACCACAAGAGAGAGTCGACAGCCAAATAGACGTATAATCTCACACGTATATAGAAGATAGAACATGCTATAGAAGTCATATTATGTCAGTGCCATTTAGATGCCACCCACCACAAGCGTGTCGCATTTCACCAGAACGCTAACCGTATAAATATTCATATAAGTCGACACGTGTATAAATAAACAATTAAATATGTTTATGTGTGTATATGTATATGTATATATATATATATATATATATCGGGAGAGTGAAAGAGGGCGATGCAGATAATGCGGATAATAAAATCATTCGATTGAAACACCGTGTATACATATATATACTTATTATTATTTCGTAATATAAACATTGCATTTTACTTTATCAATCCGTATATATATATATATATATATATATACAGCTTTGACAAAATAAAATGCAATGCTTAGAATACAAAAAAAAATACAAAATATATGATATATGTAAACCTAATAAAGCATTTCACTGGCAAGCATGTGACTTTGATTTACACCTTCTGAGCATGCAGACATAATCCAGAGAATTTGGTGAAAGGTCATTTTCCTTTCACTGCACCACCACTTGTTGATCCTCTCATAGGCAATGATACATCTACATTTGTCGCTGTTCCACGCTCGTGGAACAGATACGCATATATCTATATGTGCATATACTCGTCTATAGAGGCAACGGAAAACAGGAACACCTGCAGCCGACCGAGTCAAATTTCAGCTGTAGCTACGGGGTCCATCGCGCCGTTCTTTTTAACCGACGAAACTATATGAACGTAGTTCTATTACTACAACAAGTACTGCTACAACGACTTCCCCTGCTAACTACCATTACTATTGCTGGTGTTGCCGCCGTTTTTACGCACAGACAGTCAGACTCGCAGCTCAGATAAATGTGCATGGGGACATGGGAAAGTTTTTAAAATCTCCTGATCTTGTAAATAAAAGTGGCGAGTGTAAATCTAATCGGTGGGTACCTCGTGATATGGCACAGAACGAAAAAGAGGTGCGGGCAATAGTTTGTGATGAAATTCGACAAAGGCCGGTCTTCCTTGTTCTCGAGTCTTGTCACCGGTAGTGGGACTTGGGTACATTTTTATGACCCTCGACTCAAGACCCGGAGCTAACAGCGGTCAGGTGTTGGCGCGCCTTCATCTACATGAGTAAAGCGCCAATACTCGGCAGGTAATGTAATGGTGGTAATTTTCCCGGAGTAAAATTGTGACGCTTCTGAAATTCGAAGTGAAATCGTGACGATGGTAGAACTGAAAGAATTTGGTACAGTGACAAGCGTAAGATGTAAATCTGGCACTATGCGTGCCACCGACTTGGCGCCGTGCGATTTCCTTTTTCCGAGAATTAAAAAAAACATTGAGGAAGACGCTCTTTCGATTGGCGCAAATCGATGCCTGGATCTATCGAGGTGGAGCTAGAAGACATCGACGCTTGAAGGTGTGCTTCGATGCATCATTCTCCGTCTTAGAAATGCATAGCAATTTAAGGAAATCACATCTATTTCTAAATGAGATTCTACCTCAGGAAAAAACAACATTGAAACAAATTCTATCTGGTTTCTATTATATACATTTCAAACACTTTACCAGGTACCAGGCATTTAAGTACTCATCCAGCATGAACGCGTAATACTAATAATTTTACGCTGCGAACTCAGACGAAACCGGCCCATTCGATTATTCAGTCTTCGTATCGATTATTCAGTCGCTGGCCTTTGAGTGACTCAAATAACAACTACAAGGGAGCCGCAGTCGAGCGAGGCGCGCGCCTGGTGTTGTCTACGTAAAGCATCGCAGTGGTGCTCTCATCTTGCGGGCGATCTTGCTCGTCCCGCCGATGCTGAGGCTGGTTGCTATTCACGACCATGCGGCTGCATGTACGCTGCTCTTCAAATAATAATAATAATAATAATAATGATAATAATAATAATAACTGTGATTATAATATCGATATAAAAGCATCGTCGTGTAAAATAATTCATAACTCGTTGGCAGGCGTCTCGAAACGCCTGGCGCGCGCGTACAGCGAACGTTTCTCTGCCCGCGGCCGCCCTCTTCGCTTGGCCCGTTGTGCCGGCAACAAAGCCAGAAAAGCCGCACGCACAACAAGCAGCCCAGCGGGCTCGACGAAGTCGCGATGACGGACTGCACCGATGCCGACAACATCAAGACAAGATTACGCCGAGAGAGAGAGAGATTTGGTGCTTCGTTTAGTCAACTCGTCGTTGAGCTGGTGTTGGCCACTCCCCTTCATCGTGTTTGTCGTTTTTCAGAGACAGAGAGAAGTTGCCTTCTGTTGACTGATCATTTCTTCTTTCGTGGTCTCTTTTCCTTCTTATTCTCTGCGCAGAGGAAACATGGAACGCTATCATCATCGTTCTGGGCAGAGAAAACATTGAACACTATCGTCATCATCATGACTGCTATATGTAGCCTTGTCGCTGTTGCCGGGAATCATTGGCATTTAAAGCGGCAACGTTCAAAACGACGACGACGACGACGAACTATGAGGGCGAAATGATTGGCACGTGACCAGCGCGAAGATTCGCCTCCTTTCTTCAAGCAGCCCAAAGGAGGTATTTTTTTTTACGCTCGTTACACAGATAAAAAATGCATCTAGTTAATTTATTTGATGCAACTATACTCTCTATACGTGGGCTAGACGCAACTGACGTATATAACTGAACTGATTATTTCTGTTGAAATGCCTCAGTGATAGCGATGAAACGGATTTTGTTGGTGACTATCGGCCCACCGCCACCAAACGTGGTGACCATCACCACCACGATTGCTGGCTGGTTCGTGGTGGAAGCGATGATGCGTCGTCGTCGTCGTTGTCGTCGTCGTCGTCGTCGTCGTCGCTCCAGGATTGTTTAACTGATCTCCTGCAGAGACAAAAACAGCAGCGGCAGCAGCAGCAGCATCAGCACAGGCTGCAAACAAGAGCCACCATCTCATGCACAGATGCACTCATCAAACGTCAAGAGTTCGAGAGGATCGGAGACAGCCGAATAAACGAGACATTGCAACGTCGTGCATACGGAAGGGGCCACCAATCGCCAACCTCCTCATCATCATCATCATCATCATTATCATCATTATCAGCATCGTCACCATATGCAGTATTACCATCATGGTGGCATATATATATAAGTCGTCCTGCTGTTGTTGTTGTTGCCGCTGCTAATGATGATGATGATCTATTTAGCGCCTAAGCTTGCTTGTTTCTATTCGTTCTTTGTATAGGGTGCCGGCAATCACGGCGATTGATCGGTGGTGGGTCGCTTCCTGTGGCGGTAAACCAAGTCCAGGCGGCAAGCCAGGAAGCCGGCCGTGTCGTGTGTTTCTGTGCCCCGGTGCCGTGTCGTGGTGGTGGCGGCGGTTGTGGTGGTTGGTGGTGGCGTTGCTGTCGCCGCACGTGGAATCGAGCCGCGTTTTCCGTACGGACGTACGCACGCTTAATAGTACGCACGTATATCAATCCGTCTATTTATCGATCTATCTGTACGTCCGTAGTATGCATATATGTGCGCGTGTTCTAGCCAAGAATTCTGGTTGTTCGGGTGGTGGTACTTTTGGTGGCGGTGATGATGATGATGATGATGATGCCGACGCCGAGCCGTTGTCGTCGTCGCCACTTCAGGCTCGTTGAACTGATCTCCCGCAGAGACAAAAACGCAGGCTACAGCGGTGGCGGTGGCGATGTCGATGGCGATGGCGGCGGCGGCACCAGCTGCTGCAGACAAGAGCCACCATCTCATCATACATACAGATGCACTCAAGTACTACATGTGCCAACCAGCATCCGTCCGTCCAGGCCCGATCCATCCATAGTCTCATCTACCCATTCTACCCGCTCATCATTCATTCTGTCAAATGAAGCAGCAGCAGCAACAACAATGACAACAACAGCTACAACAACAATGACAACAACAACCACAACACCACCACCAACAACAACATCAATAACAGCAACAACAACAACAACAACAGTAATTGCAACAAGAATAAGAGCAACTACTCAGGCAACGAGGGCGTAGTAGTAGTACTAGTAGTAGAGATCGTGATGTTGATGACTTATGATGATGATGATGATGTTGACGACTGGTGATGATGACGATGATGATGATGATGACGATAATGCTGATCTGGTTAACAGCGATCGAACTAGCAGCTTTCACCTAACGGTGAAACGGTGACGCAGAAGGAAGAGTATGAGCAGCCACTACAGCAGCAGCAGAGGCGACCGTCACACCGCTGGCCTCAGCACCATGCGGCAGCCCGGTTGCTCAGTCCGTCGGTTGGTCGGTCGGTCGGTCGGTAGGCTGATACGGCAGTAGCAGCAGCAGCAGCAGCAGCAAGAACAAAGAAGATTCCCGATGGTCCCAACCAGAGAAAGCTGGTGGGGCGATCGCGATGGCCGTTCGTACGAAGAAGATGAGGAGGAGGACGAGGAGGAAGAAGAGGGGGATGAGGAAAGAGAAAAGGAGAAAAATAAGGAGCAACAACAGCAGAAGCAGAAGCAGCCGCAACAGAGTCCGTAGCATCGCCAGCGGCATTAAGATCAGCAACGAAGCAGGCAGTCGTTGTGTTTGTCTATATGTCTGCCCGCTTGGCTGTCTCGGTGTCAATCTCGATGTCTGCCTGTCTGTCTGTCTGTCTGTCCGTCAGTGGTGGTGGAGATAAACAGACGACAGACTCTGCTGCTGCTGCTGCTGCTGCTGCAGGCTAAGAGTACTACTACTGAGTAAACGAGTGACTGACTGACTGACTCCTCGATGACTTCTGACTTCGACGATGTTGGCGACTCGATCGAGCCGAAGCCGCGGCGGGTTGATGATGAGGCGGGCGGGTGGGTCGTCGCCAATCGACTCTAACAGTGCTCGCAGCATCGAGAGCACCAACATCAGACCAGAACAACATGAACATCTACCACTGCTACCACTGCTGCTGCTGCTGCCGTAGTCGAATTATAATCATATGTAATAGACTACTACTACTACTACTACTTTTTTTTTATTTGGACCGTTTACACTACTGTGATACGGCAAGTTTATTTTAAGAGAACCACGGAAATGTTTTTCACTTTACTTCGTGGTGACTACTACTACTAAGTAAAGTTTTCGGGCTGACCCTCAACCAAGATATAACGTCCACGGAACTGTTTTTCACATTGCTTCATAGACGGACCCCTATAAATACAAATGTGCAACGGTGGGGTTCGAACCCGCGCACCTATATGTCTCCTCCGGCTGCGAGGCGCAGACTTAAGCCACCACGCCACCGGGCTCGACATAATAGTATATAATAGCTCGACATAATTGTAATAGACTACTACTACTGCTGCTACTACTACTAGTCGAATACCCGGCAGCAGTTCAATATGAACAGCAAAAACACCAACCAACCAACCACCCAATCAAACAGCTAGTCAACCAACCACGTAATGATAGTGGTCGTGACGGCGGCAGCGGCAGCGGCAGCGTCAGCAACAGCAGCAACAGCAAACGTTCGGGAATAATGAGTTGACTAGCTGACTAGCTAAAGTCTAAAGAGGCCCGCAACAACAGCAACAACAACAATAGCAGCGAAGACAGAAGAAGCTACAACAACAGCAACAACAATAGCAGCAGCACCAGCAACGGACGATAACCAGTGACAGCGGAGCCAATGACGAGGATGCGACCGACGACCTCTGGCGGCTGGAGCACCCCCCCCCTTTCCCGTGCCTCTGACCTCGCCCCACCCAGCATAGACATCAACACCACAACCACCAACACACCAACAAGAAGAAATCGCATACAAACCGTATCCAAAAATGAGCGACAACGACCGACGCAGTATTGTTTTCATAAAGTCTCCCTAGCTGTCCAGATAAAGCGCCGTCACTCTTTATTAGAGCGAAAGTTTGTGACAGAAACTCGACACGAGTCAAAACGGCAATACGGTGTCATATTAAAAAGGCTCAACTGTGCAGCGACGGTCTCCGATACTCGAACTCGAGCTTACGGAAGCGTTCACGTACGCACAACGACCGTTATGACGACGCCAATTGACGCCAATCCGATGATGTATCTGCGTATTAAAAACGTATGCCAATCTCCTATTAAAACTGTTTCGTTCTATGTTGTATCTAAATAACTAGTCTGTTATTTACTACGTGTCGTTATATGCGGTCCGCAGACGACCGCGTCCGTTAAAAGGGAAACCCTACCCGTGCTTCGGCATGACGACAATGTCGCCAGCACAATTGGCTGAACTTATTTACTCTTTATGAGCACTTCCAACGGGCGTGCGTTCAACGCCTCTCAGCAACCGCAGCGTCACCTTACGAGCTATCTCTGACAGGCCGTGTTAGATCCCACCATTATGCGGCGTCTCCGCGATGTCTCCTGCTGATCTCTGCTAGAAGAAACCAATGAGCAACCGCAGAAAACAATCAGGGAGAATTCGTAAGATGATCCTACACCTAAGAGCAACGCGTAATCGCGATAGGAGACCACAACTCACTCCATAAGTACCATGTTCGCTTGCCATATCTGTCCTCTATTGGTGCGGCGGATACTGGTCTGGTATTTGGCCTCATACATTTTTTCCGACGCGGATCGACAAGAGTAGTGGTAGTAGCAGCTACTGTAACGACTGCCGTAGTGGAGGAGACGACCGATGCTAACTCGGGTACCAGAAACTGCGGGTTCAATCCCGGCGGGACACAAAACGCTTCGGAGCGATCGTGCTCAACATTTCGAGATTTGGCTTAAATGTATAGTAAAAAACTATATAATAAATAGCACAAACGAGTTTCTCTGTCGCACGCAGCAACAATTTCAACCCTGTTGTGCTACAAACAAAACAGTTACAGTTCTTCGACACTACAGCATATCCGGTCAACTCCCAGAGGCGCAAACAAATTAATTCAAACAATAAATCTTCAGATGATCGGATTAAATCTTCAGACGATCGGCCTGAGAGACAATTGCCTAACTGAAGGATTTTATGAGCACAGCGAGTAAGGGCGGACATTTGTCTACGAGACAAACACCCCTGCCATAGGTAAACCAAGATAGAAAAAAATCGCATTTCAGGGCAAAGACGAGGTCTGAAACGCGGTCAGCTTTTGATCGGACGCAACCTTCACAACGAAAAAAAGTTAACTAGCCTTTCTGCTTCGAATAATGGAAACGTGGGAATAGCAAGCATGAACATAACAGCAGCTGCAACCAAACCGTCAATTAAAACAACAACAACAACACTCAACACCTTAATCGTGTTATATCGCTCGCACATTGTACACACCTCCGTCAGCCACGTCAATACATGCCATCATACCGCTCATACACGGATAAAGCTGTCTGTTTAGATCAATAGTAACTTAGTTCCGTTATGCGCGGTTAAACATTACCCGCGTACCATCTTAGCGCCTGACTCGGAGTATCGCTGCTATGATGCGTTCGTTGCAGTGGCGTTGGCCTTACGCGAACGGGAGCGGTTGAGCGGTGAGGTCACATTGCAGCTGCTCAACAAACACCCAGTTATTATAACTAGCAGAAATTGCTCCTTGTACGATAGCTGCTGTACGGATTGTCTAGCAGCCACAGTCAAACAGTCAGTCACGGCTTGGTCGGCCGTTGTTTGCAAGTCCAGTTGACTCAAGATATATCGTGAACGGCTACCGCCACCTTGTGAGCTCTATCTATGCCAGGTTTTCATCAGCCATGTGACCAGTGCCGATGCCGCTTCGGTTCAGAGGCTCGCGCTAAAAAATGACTTAGACACCTCAGCGATCCTGGCACTACCTCTCAACGTGGGACGAACGCTAGCATTACATAAGGCATCACGCGTTTTGTACATGTCTTGGAAAATAGAACGGAGTTATGAAGTAAATTAAATTAAATGTTAGTCCAGTTAGTTGAGCAGCAAGCTGTTGTACTGCACAATAAACGTATCGACCGTCAACAAATAGGTCGCCAGCATTGTCCTCCATATATAGGCAATTCGTATATACATATTCATTTTCAGCCTCGACCTGTTGTGGGTTCAAGCGAGGATGCAACTCGTACATCCCTTGTAAGTAGAGATGCAGAGTCCGTCTCCATTCATCTGCCACTTCACCGAAAGAAGTACGACAAATCGGTAAAAAAAAACAAGTCTACCAGTTGTGTATAATTGATCTAGGAGTTATTGCAGTGGGAATATAAAATATAAATCGTATAGCAGGCCACGCCGCCAACGGGACAAACAATAATCACCGTTGCAACAACAACGACGAGCAGAGACGAAGGACAAAAAGACGGTGTTGACCGACCAAATATTCGATTTTTCATCTAATGTTTTTCAAGTACATAAATGATGAGCAAAACGTAACCGTTCCCTTTCGTAGCTTGATAATTACCAGGCCACTAAACCTTTGTCTCATTAATATATTCGTAGCCATAGCTGCTGTTAGGCAACGGAAGTTAATGGTCTCATTGAAACGCTTCCATTTATTTATTATATAATACACCCACGGTTATTATATAATAAAATTATAGCAAATGTAAAGAAAATCATTAGCAAAAATGTTTTTGCTAATTTGGCGCGCATTTTTTTTTAACTAACCTGTGAGCTTACTGAGTTCTTTGGCAAGACCGAACACTCGAGCATCACTGTTGCTGCGTGCTCTTGATCTCGCTGTAGAGAACAAAAAACGTGTATTTGCGAGACAAAGAAGACTGATATTTGCTGATGGTTCCGATTGATCTGTGACAGCAACTGACCGACGTAGACCGACGACACTGTGCGAACACTTCGATATTTCGCCCAGTCCCCCAACTGTGACCTTTACCATTTACTTCCTTATATATGGCTGTGAATAATGATCATAACAATTTATTTAGAGCCCCTTCATTCAGCCCTGGTAAGTCATGTCGCCAGACATCACAAAGAAACAAATAATAATAATAATCCATATTTTCATATTTCACAAATGTTTTAAGAAGCCAAGCATATATATATATATAAATATATATAAATAAATATATATATATATATATATGTACGCCGTTGCCTCCACACGTATCTCGGTCAAGTGACTGGCTGGTGCGAGAGCAGCCAGAGCGAGTTGTTGGTATCGGTTGCTAGGTAAGCTAGGCCAAGGTCGTCGGCTGTCGCCGTCAAAAACGTACCTTCTCGGTGAAAATCCCACTGCCAGGACAGCAGCCATCGATCGAGATTGGCCTGTTCGTAGAAGTTGCATGCGAGCACGGTGATTGTCGGCACCAGGTAGAGCAGCGAGAACAGCCCGATGCGGCCCATGAGGCGTTCGAGTTTATCCGTTTTGGTGCCGTCGTGCTTCATGACCGTCCGAACGTGGCACAGCGACGCCACCCCGGCCAGCAGAAAGAGAATGCCGAGCAGGACGTAGCAGAACGTCGGGATGAGCACAAAGTTCCGCAACGCGTCCATGTTCCAGACGCCAACGTAGCATACGCCGGACAGCAGGTCGCCCTCCATCCTGCCCATGGCCAGAACGATGATCGTCTTGATAGCCGGCAGCGACCAGGCAATCATGTGGAAGTAGTGACTCGCCAGCGACTCGATGCCCTCCTGGCTCCAGTGCAGGCCGGACGCCAGGAACCAGGCGAGCGTCAACGCCAACCACCACAGCGTTCCCGACATCGAGAAGAAGTAGAGCACCATGAACATGATCGTGCACACCTCCTTCTTGTTGTTCTGCGCGATGGTCTGCTCCATGCGGATGTTGCGCTCGCCGTTCGGCGCCGCAAACGGCGGATTGCACGCCACCGACTTGTCCATGATGAAGCCGAGGATGTAGATGAGCGCGACCATCAGGTTGCACAGCGACAGAAAGATGATTGGTCGTTCCGGGTAGGGGAAGCGTCGCGTGTCGATGAGGTACGTGCAGACGGTGAACAGCGACGACGCAGCCGACACGATCGCCAGACCGCCGATCCAGTAGCGGGCCAGCTGCAGGTTGTGGCCGCGGAAGAACATGTTGTAGCAGGGCATGCCGCAGTGCTTCACCTCTTTGCCGCCGATCTTGAACACGTACTCGAGGTGCGGGGGCACGGTGAACTCTTTCGGGCAGAGAAAGCCGTGGTTCCTCGTCGACGAGTTCTGGCGCGCGATGGGGTTCTTGTACACCCCATAGCCGCCGACGCCGCCGCCTCCAATGCCCATGTGGCCCATACCCCCGTTGAAGTGCGGCGGCGAGGGAGTTGCGTGGTCCTGCGGTTCGGTCTCGTTTCCAACGCAGATTTTCTCCGACGGCGACACAGGATACTGCTCGCAGCTGAGGTTGTCCGGCCAGCCGTAGCCGAACTTCTGCATCAGCGGCGCGCAGTTCAGCTTGGCCCGTTCGCACAGCGGACGGCACGGCGGGATCGGGTGCGGGAGAACGGTGCACACGGGAGCGTACACCGTGCACAGGAAGAACTGCAGGTCGGGCGAGCATTTGGCCTTGATGAGATGCACGAACGGGTGAGCGTCGGTGGCCGCGTCGTCCTGCTTCTGGTGATTGAGCAGGTTCGGAAAGATCGTCATGTTGTACTTGATGTCCTTGCAGAGAGGAATCGTGATGGGCTCGCAGCGGCCGTGATCGGCGACGAGATCGCCCGAGCACAGCGCGGCCACAGCCCCCCACACAACAAGCACAACATGTAGTACGTCCATCCTGACCCGCCGCTTTCCCGAACCACAACGCGGCCGTAACATTGATGTGGCCGGCTGTTGTGGTCGGACACTGGACTCCGGCCGGGTGGGTGTAAACGGAGCGGGACGGGCCGGGCCGGGGGGGAGGTGGCTTCGAGCAACCGAAGCTAGAAACTATCCTACAGGTCCTGCATGTACTGCTAACATTACTCCTACTACTGGCACCAGCACACACAGATCGAGCATAACATATCCATGACGCACCTCGGTCGATGATCGATGAATGCACCCGACTCGTCGAAAACACACAACAACGCTCTCACTGAAGAAGCACCCACTGCGAAGCTGTTCGGCGACTTCACGTACACGTCTGACGTATGACGTTTTACATCATCGCACCCACCGAACTGGCTCATACGGCTAAACTCACGCTCTCATTGTCACAAAACGGAACGACGCGAACTGCCTACCGCCGCCTGCAGCTTCTTGTCTCTGCATCTCTCGTCACCAGGGGCCCGGCTCGCCGCTTCGTTCGCTTCAAGTATCCATCCCTGTTTACGAGGTGGCGTCAACACAACAAACAAGGAGGAACCCCGTTGAGGCGCTCGCGGGTGAGAGCTAGCCTGCCCGCTAAGGGGAAAGGACATTTTGTAGCTGTTCTTCCAGCAAATAGCAACGATTTACAACCTGAGCAGTATTGGCCTCAAGTGTGCTTTGCTGCGAGTAAAGGAAGTATATTGTGTCTGTATAACAACACAAATTGCTGAAAAAACGTACTCATCAGGTTAGGCACTGGCCGATATCTCCGCCAGTTTAGCGGGCAGTTTGGCGCGCGATTTAAATGCATCAAGTGTTCCAAAAGTTCTAGTGTCTTGGTTGTAGCTGCTGGCCTGCTTACTGCGAAAGTGTCGTTTGTCGGACAGAATTAGCATCGAGATTGATGTGTGATTAGCACAGTGGGTTTGTTACCTACGCTACGTGGCTGTCTCGTTTGTGACTGATGTCGTGAAGCAATTGCGTACGACCATGTCGGCTTGCCTCGAGAAGGTGCTTCAGGCCGTCTTCGGTTATGAGAAATTTCGCTGCGACGAACAGCGACGAGCCGCCTACTCGATCTTCGAAGGCAAACGCGATGTCTTCATTTCGATGCCCACCGGGGCAGGTACGTAGCTGAAGAAGGTCGCATCGAGAGAGGTGTCGTTTTGGCGCCGGTTGGGTGGACTAGTGGGACATCAAACAGTAGATACAACACCACATTAGTGGTGGCAGTCTAATACGAGGTTTGACAAGCATTCGCCGATTGGAAGCCGGCCGAGGAACGAAGCAAATAAACAAAACAACGATGTCTTTTGTAGTTCTGTTACTGTGTGAGCATACATTTAGCTCAGACGGTGTTACGAGAGCTAATTACACTATTTCATAGGTAATTCGTGGTCGCGTCTTTCGTCAATGAGATGATAATCAAATTCAAAAAAACAATTTTTTTGCACATATGCTTATAGGCATTCTGGTTAGTGGTTGCTGCGATTCCTGTTTCATTCCACGATTTGCATCACTCCACTTATAGAGTTCTAAAAATATGTGTCATTTATTTGTATGTCTCTATACGATTATCAAGAGGAGTCTAATCGGACCAACTATGCAGTTGGTCATTTACACAGTTAGTTAAAGCGCTCTAATCAATTGCGATGTAACGATCTAAGATATCAGCCAATTCGATTCGGCACATTACAACTACGTCACTTTTGTCGGCATACGAGAACCAGCACAGATAGCAAGGAATTCAGTACACATTAAATCAAATATATTTGCTGCATTTACAGCAACGATAATTGAATATGCATGCATAGACGCACACCAGTAGATTTATGCTTACCGGCTATTAAAACATAAAGTATATATATATATATATATATATATATATATATATATGTGTCTGGCGATACCTATAATTGGCAATACCTAGAATTCGTCGAGCCCGGTGGCGTGGTGCATTCGTCTGCGCCTCGCAACCGAAGGATACACGCTGGTTCGAGCCCCACCGTTGCACATTTGTATTTATGGGGGTCGTCTATGAAGCAATGCGAAAAGCAGTCCCGTGGACGTTAAATATTGGCTGAGGCTTAGCCCAAAAACTTTACATGAATACTTAGAATTATCGGGGAAGTCCGAAAGGGTTACTGCGAAATAAAATATGCGTCCATTTAGGCGCGTCGTGGGACTGCTCGCTCATATTGGAGCAGTGATGAACTCAGTCTCTTGGATTAACTTAACAAGTACGCAGGCTAAAGAAGTGAACGCATTATGTCGCTGTTGTTACTCGTATATAAACATAAAGAGGTTTTATCGATACCCCTTGATCTGATGAATTAGCTATTGCATGTGATAACCTGGCCGAAGCAGTTCATGTAGGCACATTGAAATTGTTTAAAATAAATCGGAGGTGCTAAGTTCACAATAAGTTCGTTTGGTCTTACTAGGAAAGCCAGATTGAAGCTAGTTATATATATATATATATATATATATATATATATATATATATATATATATATATATATATATATATATATATATATATAATATTTTTAGGGTTACACAGTTCAGAAACATGACTTGAATGGCTAACGCATACCGTGTGTGAAGTTCTCATGAGACTTTAGCTTGTCCCTAATCTATGGCTTCTCTTACTATATGACTCAGTTAAATGAATCCGCCAGTATTCTCGTATCGAATGAATTGTTGTTCGAATTGTAGTGAATGAATCCGCCAGTATTCTCGTAATCGCTATTACGATTTTTTGTTGTACTAAGAATGCGTATGCTTATGTTCAGTGGTTTCATTCTCTAGTTCTATCGAAGTTTGTTTACTGTATGTAGAAATGCTGTCTAAACGCGGAATAATGCTTCTCCGAATGCCCTATACCGAATGTTTTAAATAAACTCTGATGTACAGAAATAATGCTTGCATCAAAAATGCAGCGAAGGCACGAAAATGTGACGAATATGTTGATTCAATTCAATTCTATCTATTTCACTTAAATTGAGTATGATATGCACGTCATGTATAAGGTTGTCTCATAAACCTTTATCTCTCATCCGGCGAGCGATGTAGTGCAAGGATTTATGCCCCAGTACTGTGCTTTTCACTGAATTGCACTTGGCACACCTCTGCAGGCGAAACCGGCAGATGCACAACTCGTGAAAGGCGACGTGTGAACATACAAGGTAGTGATAACAGCAATGCTTTAGTGGTGTATACAGGGCAGCTGTCACATGCAGGGCCAGCCTAAAGATGCGAGGCACACGTCCAAAGTCCAGACTTCCCCTCTGGCCTGTTTGACTTTATCTTCTCACTCCGGAATAAAGCATTCGTACGGTACTGTACGCGGAGCCATCAGTCTTAGTCAGAGTATTTAAGTGACTGGTAGACCGCCTGGCATGAGATGCACAAAGCGGTGTCTATCAATATCTTGATAGTACTTAAGATGCAACGATCACTTTGTTCAAAAGGTGTACTGAGTCTTAATCCAGCACGTGACTTAAGAATAGACTTAACTGCAAACGTTGGTGCTGGCATCCACATCAACGAACTAGTGAGAGCCTACTCATAATTCATGAACACCATCTTCCGTTGCTTTATTTGAAAAAACCTGCCGTATACATCTTTTGTCTGAGAGGCCGAACAGGTCAAATACAACAAATTGGTAGAAGACGTGCAAAATGTACTGTCGAGGTGGCTGAGGTATTTCCAAAACGTATCGTTCGATTCTTTCCTACCAATATGTCGCTGCTCCAATAGGGCAACAAAATTGGACACTTGGGCATTTCTTCGATGACATAAGGTGCAATAGTTTAAGGGTCAACCATCTGTTCGGCCAAAAGCCGAGTCCCGCACAGAGCTTATTGATAGATGGTTTGCCTGGCGAATGGCCAGATGAGCACATGCGAAGTCAAATCGCTGCAGCCTGTTTGACTCTTAATAAATACCATATGCTGGAATATAGGTGATGCCGTTGGTCTTGAAATGACATCAGGTATCGCCTGATGTAATACCATATTCAAAACCATTGTACGACACACCTCTTTGTTCGATAGGTTCGAAGGTGCTAATATGTTATGTTACCCGACTACATGAGCTGTTAACACGGTTGCTATTACAGGAATTACGTTTTCTATTATATTCTATATTACACCGTGATTGAGCTAGTATGCGTGAACAATACGGGTGTTTCGGCTTGTTCTTAACAATAGTAATAAAGAAGCTTTAAAGGCAATCGTGTATAGTGGATGAAACACGCCAGGTGCATATTGGCAAGAAGACTCTAAATATAAAAGTCCTATTTGTCGCTACTATGCGCATACTTTTATTTTCTTCTGTTAGATTACATAATTACGCACGTTCTATTATCCGTTATTAGTTTCGGCTATATTGACAGAACTAGCTTTAACTTCACAGATAGGACCGCGGCTCACACATGCGAATCGATGGGTCGCATACAAGACGTACCTTAACTAGGCGAGCGGTAAAGAGCGCCACTCTTGACACGACGGTAAACTAGGAAGAGCTATTTCGCCAGTGAACTTGAGCCCAATATAGAGTTTGACAGGATAGAAATATAGAACGTTGTCGCATATGCTTTGTACGCCAGACAGAACGTATTGCCGAAATCGTCTAGCGTAAGCATACGCAACCGATGTAGGGCATTCTGTTCAACATCGAGTTTTTTTATGGCAGCTGATATGTTGACTTGTTAAACAACTTGTGTGCGTCAGTGATTTAAGAAAGATATTGTTTGGTTCTAGCTGACCGATATAAGGATCTGTATGTGAACTGTTTAGCCTCCTTTAATATTCCGTTTTGCCTGTGCAATGTATGCCAGAGTTGTTATCAGTCATTGTGATTGGGGTACGTTTCCAATTGACAGGAAAGTCGCTGTGTTTCCAGCTGCCGAGTGCGGCCGACGAAAGGGGTGTCACTGTGGTGGTTACACCTCTTCTCGCCCTTATGGAGAATCAGATCATTCACGCCAGGTAACCACTTCTCTTATCAGGATTACACACAAATATACGTTCTTATAGGCAGTGCTATAAAGCTAACCCGGTTTATTGAATTTTCAGCCGTCTTTGGGTTGCTATCTTATAAATGCCAAATCGACCTCGTTCTCGTTGGTGCCGTTGCTTGTGCTAGTGTTGCTCTTGATACTCTAGGATCACTGCTGCCATTAGATACAGCGAAGATACAACGAAAGACAGCCCATATTGTGAACTCGGCGATTATATGAGTCTTTTGTGTATTTATATATGTACTCCCCCTTTCCATTAGCAAAAAATACTTTCTCATCGAGCTTGACCATACCCCCAAAGTTTTAGATGAGATTATCCGGACACCTTGTATATATATATATATATATATATATATATATATATATGTCGTGCATACCGCAGGTCATTCAAGATACCCACGGACACGATAAATTCTACACTGAATGCTGCCGAACGGAAGCGTATTCGGGGGGATTTGATGTCCTTATCACCGAAAACTAAACTTCTCTACGTTACCCCGGAGCAGGTCAGACATACACATCAACAGACGAATCTAGATAATCAGTTAGTCGCTCACACAGTCGATGTTATGTGCCTTTCTGTCTAATTTTTAGACTAGACATTCAAAAGTTATATCTGCCAAATGTTAGAGAAACTTTGGAAAGACCGTTTGGACCGACTGGCAAGTAGTATCTAAATGTGACTCCTGTACGTTAGGACTTTGATGCTTCACTTTTATCATCATCAATTACACTGAGCCTAAAAAGACTGTGCAATGTGATTTCAGGTGGCGACGCCTGGTTTCGCCGAGATCTGTCGCGCTCTCGACCGGTTGAACCTGCTGAAACGTTTTGTTGTTGATGAAGCGCATTGCGTCCTAGAATGGGGCCATGATTTTCGACCGGACTACCTCAAGCTGGGTCAAGCGCGTGCCAATTTCCCTCACATACCTTGGGTACGTCTACTATGAAACACTACTATGACTCTGCTGTCGTTATCTGCGCAACATCCGTGCTTAAACCGAGCAATTACTATGTGTTTCGCCAGATTAGGCGTTCACTATATTAAAAAACACGTAGTGACTTTTAGAATTGTCACGATAAACCCCCCTGTTTTAGACTATCAGTTTGATTTAGCACTAAATAGATGCATACGTTACACGAAATTTCGGCATCTGCCAATAACAGTATGTTTGTCACGCGCTCGTGAGCCATTTTACCGTAGTTATGTCACAGCAGCTAGCCGAGTAACTATCCGATAGAAGTGGCGTGTTAGTCGTTTTGCCTTGTTAAGAATTATTGATTTTCGTATGTGGACGAAAATCACGTCTCCGGAGAACGCATTTGGATAAAGCTGTTCTGATTAGATTTGTAGCCCCTGATCTCCTTATATCTGTCGCACGTGTGGATGCGCGCGAATCGTATACTGTTGAACTATAACGAACATGTTGCATCGCACGTGTAGGCGGCTCTCACTGCAACGGCTTCAGAGCGAGACGAGAAGGGAATTATTCAGTCACTGAAACTGCGTGATGTGGTCTCAATTCGAACGTCGTCGTTTCGGAAAAATCTCTTCTACGATGTCTATTTCAAGGACACAATGGAAGGACAGGAGTTTGCGCATCTCGCCAAATTTATCGTCGATGCTCTTGGTAAGTAGTGAGTTTTGAGTCTTGCGTCGTGAGTTTAATTAAGCACTGTTCGGTTAAAGCCCGGCCGCTCGTTAGGTGACGTTTTTAGTGACAAATAAGTATTATGTGTAGCAAAGCGTCTCTCGTGCGACTCTTCAAGGCCGGCAACATAGGCAAATCTTTTGTTTGTGGTCGGTGTTGCTATTCTTTCAATTTGCAGTCGCTTTGTTTTGATCTATGGTAGACATATTCCTCTTGCTGCTGGTGCGATCACCGGGCAGGTATGTTTGCAACTGGCGTAGGTTTTTTTCTTGCTTTGGATATTTATCGTTCGATTTACGACGAATCGATTACTTGTTTGACTGCTGTCGGTTTGTTTCCTGTCTAGGCCCGAATTGGGAAGATGAAGAGGCGCGAAATCGTGGTTGTGGAATCGTTTACTGTAGAACGCGGCAGGACTGCTTCGACGTGGCTCACGAACTACAAAAGCATGGTAGGCACTTGGCGCCGGCTCCTCGGTTTCAGCATTACGGCCACTTAGTTAAATAGCGCAGAGGGTCAGGTTCGTAATCGGATCGTGGTGCAACACATAGTATATATATATATATTTTTCTTATAGTTTATCTGAATGTGCACATTTCATCAGTCGACATAGTCACCACATATATATATATATATATATATATATATATATATATATACATTTATCGTGCAGCACATACATTGCGTTTAGAATCGTCTTTAGTACGCGCGTCACATCTTGCTGAAGGTCTGACAGACGATCTTTCATTTTGAATGTCAAAATTCGGAGAGGAAGTAGTCCGTCAGTGCTCAGTCCGGCAAATAAAAGGGATGACCCAAAACATTCACTTTTTGTGTCAAACACTGTTTTACAGTACTCGCATTGTGAATGGGGGCCGTATATATATATATATATATATATATATACACTTTAACTAACACTAAGCTAAATACGTACTTTGTGTCACATGAGCAGTTCGT
Organism: Dermanyssus gallinae; assembly: GCA_003439945.1. NCBI lineage: Eukaryota > Metazoa > Arthropoda > Arachnida > Mesostigmata > Dermanyssidae > Dermanyssus > Dermanyssus gallinae. The sequence goes on along the minus strand of QVRM01003495.1, from coordinate 959,104 downwards.
TAAAAGGCTTGCCAGTGGTTTTCTGCGTAATACGCATGCCCTCTAGGAGGTCATGCGTAGTCATCCATATTATTGAATTGTTATACTGTGCTCAATTTGTCGTAGGAAAACAAATGCTTATGACGTGTCGAAATTTTGATAACTAGCTAATCTGTAATAATTTAATGTCACCAAGAATTTGTGTGTCTGATGTGCTGGATGGTGAACTATGTTGTTTGCAGGTTTAACTAGTAGCGCATACCATGCTGGCATGAAGCCCGCCGAACGGACCGAGGTCCAGGACGGTTGGATGAAAGGTTGTCTCTTTGTTTATTTTGCGGTTTTATTTGCTATTGTCGTACTTGATAAAATCGTCCTAATATAATAGTACCTGTTTGTTCAAAAGAGTTGTCTCTATTTGATGTGTCTAGGCTTTATGCTGACTTGGTTTTGTTTTCGTTATGTTTATTTCGTATATAATACTTATTAGAGATTCATCGACAGTGATCTCCGCCTAATTTTGCTATTTTTTTTTTGTGTTATGAATGATATGATCGCACAACAACAAACCTTTTAAACAGGAAGATACTGCGTAATTGCGGCAACGATCTCATTTGGCATGGGCATTGACAAAGCTACAGTTCGCTTTGTCGCCCATTGGAGCCCCTCCAAGAGCCTAAAGGTGAGTTCCAGCAGTGACAATTAAACTAAGATATGTTAATTACTGGAGACAAAAATAATATATTGTTTTGAAATATATTGTGTGGGGGGGGATCTATTATCTTTTTTATAAAGACGCTTGTGTTCCACTTTATTTTTATTCATTTTTTCCAACTGTATTCCACTCTGACATTCAGTTTATGTACATGAGAAACTATGAGAAACCGATTTTGCCACTTTTCGATTGTAACCCATGGAGTCTTAAGTGCGAGACGATTGTTTTGTCGCTAAACAAGCTTACTTGGCTTTTATGCCGGACTAGGTCTAAACTGTACTTTAAAAAATCGCGTCAGGGATGTGCAGTGCCTGCTTCTGGATTTTAACGTTACGGTATTGGTGATCACGTCGCATAAGATGGTGCCGCGCAGAGTCAGTCGGGTAAAGTTTTGGAAACTCAAAATACCTAAGAAAAGGTACACGTGTATCTGACATTGAATAGATACTACATAAAATACTACACTACCTCGAAGCGAGTCCAACATTTAATCACAGCCAGTTTCAGCCACACATGGATTTTAGGGCATTTTTTTGGCATTTTTCTTTGTACGCGTTTAAGACCGGATACGTTTGAGAGCATACAATAATTAATTCCAGCTTTTTCTGTCAAGAGGGGTATTTTTTATTTTGCAGTATTGACAGCAGCTCCGTATATTAATTCGAGGTTCCCAAGTTTTATCTATTTTTAGTTAATACTTTGATAAGGCCCTGCTAGGCATAGCAGGAAATCAGTATCTGCAACGAGTTTGGTGACCGTGTAGTTTTTTTAGGTGTATCTAGTGTTCTTAGGTGTATCTAGACACTGGCTGTCATTGCTCCTAATGTTTGACCTTACAGCTAATAAAGTTCAAAGTGTCTGATTAGAGTAAGTATAGTACATGAGAATTATCACTTTAAAATGTGAGATCAAATATGCATATAAAACACAAACGGTTTGGGGTACATTTAATTTTGACAACACATTGCCGATCCCAGTTTGTCTGGCGCATAGCCAAATGTTTATATAGAAATGGTATACCTTTAATAGAAAATTTATCCTAGAAAGTATGCCAGCATAATTGTCAAGTTAGTTTTTGTCCATATATATATATATATATATATATATATCTGTTCCTTCGGGGGGTTTGCCTTCAGTCATTTTACCAGGAGTCAGGTCGCGCTGGTCGAGACGGTCGCCCTGCTCGCTGTCGCATGTACTACTCGCTGAAGGATCGGAAAGCTATCGCATTTCTCATTCAAATGGATGCTAGTCGTTCGAAGAGCCAACGGAAGAAGCAACACGCTGAGGTCGTCATGAAGGAATTTGAAAGCGTCGTAAGTATTCTCATGTGAAGACACGCAAAATTCTCATCGAAGTCCTCCAGTCCACAAATGATTCTGGAGTTAAGTTGAAGCGCAAGTGCAAAAACATACCGCGCAAAAAAAATAATAACGATAATATATATATATTTTATATATATATATATATGACTGTAGAACAATATATATTTATATATATATATATATATATATATATGCCGCTCTAAGCGCCCTTATATAGAATGATGACATGTGTGTTTAGGTATACATGTCAAGCGAATAATAATTTAATAATTTTTCAACGCGTTTTTCGGAGTCGAGTTGAGTCTCCTTTGCGAATTTTTCTTTGTCTCCTCTATAATCTCGAAACGTTGTCTCTACATTTTTTATTTGTGGAACAAAAGAAGTTGCACGGAGCCAAGTCCCGCGATTAGAGGGGTTGCTATTATAATTTTTCGAATCGAACATGTATATATATGCGTTTGACGTGTTGGGTGTTCGCTAATAACTTATTTTATTAAATATGTTGCGATTAGCTAGATAAGACATAGTAGTTTTAAATAAAAATGATTAAGGGACAAGACCAAAACAGGCTTATTTCTAATTTTAATGTCCATCTCAGTGGTTATATATAAAATTCAATGTTTTGTAGATACAAGAACAGCTGCATGTTGTGTTGTTGTCAACGTTTTACTCGTATTAAACGTTTGCCAACCTAGCTCTTTCAAACGCATGAATACTTATAGATAACTGCAATGCCACACCCATGTTAATTAAAAGCATGTGTTGCGATTGTGTGTACTTTAAAGGTTAACATGTTTGAGTCAGCCATTTGTCGCCACCGAGTTCTTTGTCAGGAGTTTGGCGATAAACTTACATCATGTGTCAATCGGTGCGATGTCTGCACTAAGCTAAAAGACGTTGAGATGAGATTGTCAACGTTTCGCGGTCAGCAGCTACGTACGACGACGTACAAATTCTCTCAAGATGACTACGATGACATGTATGGTGGCGGCCGACGAGGAGTGGGGTGAGTTTGTGCCGTTTGTATTAAATATTAAACCACCTCGATGATTGTAGGCACGAATGCTTACTGTTTCTTATCGTTCACGGACTTAAAATTGATTTGGAAGACTTCTCCCGCCTCAATCTGATCTGCATTTGCTGTGATGCTCTATGCACCTAGCGTGCGAGACGATCCTAATGCCTCAAAACGATGCCAACTGTTTAAACCTACTCTGTAAATAAATTAAATGCATGTCATTTTTATGTAAACATAAAATGTTACAAAGCTCCCTTATCCAAGGTTGTCACTAGATTGGCCAAGGTAGCCAATATCTACCCATGACTGGTTGTACGCGCCCTCATTGACTTCTACGCCAAGGGACTGCATATATGAGACATCCCTTTACAATATAATAAATTCTGAGAGTGCTCAACCCAAAATAAATCACCACCATGGTGTGAAATTTTTTAGAGACTGTCAAAAGCTGGCAACTATACCTATTTAGTAGAAATCATGTATCAGCGCAGATTGGAGAGAATCCTTCCAAGTTATTGCAAGCTGAAAACATAGATGCTAAGATTTGAATGAGAGCCATTTTCTTTGCAGTCACCCAGTAGGGCTTATTACATACTATTGTGGATTCTATTTTTCTCGCTCAGAGACGCTAATATACAGATTAATTTAGCTTGAAAGCTCTTTTTTGTGGTCGATATTCTGATTATAGGTGCGATGCGAATGGTGATGAGGGAAACTCAGTACGCGATCAGATGGAGAAGGAGGCTAAGAAAGAACTTGAAACGACAATCCAGAAACAGTTTCAATTGAGGCGCGGTGATGGTCCTCAGGGGGATCTTCGTTCCGAGAAGAATGCCAAAAACCGCGACCGAGAGATTCCCCATAACTGTGTGGTCAGTTTGCTTGATTATAGGTGGCAGTGGAGATCATTCTTGGCATTCCAGTGATATAGTCTTGAGTAGAAATCCTGCTGTTTCACGTAAATTTAGTATAACGCAGAATGTATTTACAATACTGCATGATGGATAGGTTATTCCTTACTAAGTAGTATAACACGATGAGAAATAATATTATATCGGCATTTGATCCATGAATACACACACACATATATATATATATATACGCAAGTGTCCACGTACATAAGTATGCATAATAAATTCTAGACATTTCAGTTTGTGCAAACACATACTCTAAACGAGTGAACGAGCGCTGTAGCTGGTTTGCGTTAGCTAGACTAGCGAGTTAGACGACTATTTTGCTATATGCATACTTTTTTTCAGATTCATGAGCCAAAATGCAATGCGATACCCGAGGTTTCAACGGAGACTCGACAATCATACGTACTTAAGCTCCGTCAGGATCTTTGGACGAACTATTGTACCTACAGTCAGGTAAAGTAAATTTTGTTGCTATTTGTCACAAAAATACATGTTATGTATATCATATACAAAGTACATGTATTCCGTAACTTTAGATTGAAGTAGTCTTTATTTTTCTGCTGAACAAAGGGCGATGTCATAATACAAGTGCCACGTTCGAGTCACTTTCATTATACTTATTCTCCATACACCTTTACGTTCTTCTGACTCAGGGGAGTCTATACTTTATCCCGTCCTAGTTTTGGACTTGGTTATACAATACTGCGTTGCATAAACTGGGCTTTTTAAGTCCTATCAAGATTTTAATGCATACACTGACAGATCACATACAGTATGCATCAAACAACAATTTGTTGTCGCTGATTGGGTTGGCAAGTGTCGTTATTAATCTTATGACACATGTCCTAGGATATTTGACACCACGTGTTAGATATAAGAAATTATATGACTCTTCTATTGTGGATGTAATGTTGTGTCAACCAAGTAAAGTAGCGTACATTACGACGTGTCATACTATGCGATTTTAGTATAACTATACGTTTTATTATTTTACATAGTTAGTAACTATGCAATATATAGTGTCAAGTAAGAAAAGATGTCTTCAAATGGGTCCATATTCTCATATCGATGGCTCCCTATAGTAAGGCGGCTTTTAAATTTGCACTTTAACATATTCTGTATAGTCTGAATATAATAAAGCAAGAGTTTACTGCGCTGACAATCTAACACAAAAATACGATGGGTGCATCTAAATAGCATTGAGATGCTGGCTAATGCTAACCTGTAATGTTTTGGACAATCTGTTTTTATAGGCTACGGATGAGGCTGCCCGCGAAGACCTTATCCAGGAAGATGCACGCCAAGTGAGAGTCGACAAGGTGACAATGGACCGAAGCTTTATTAACGACGTGGCAGGACAGCTTGAGTTAGAAGCGTTCAAGACCAAAAAGAACATCTATATGTATAAACGTGAAATGGTCAGTTGTTAATCTTATCTTCGCCGTCAGTGGATTGAATTACAAATAATAAGTTAATTAAACGCTGCGCTTATGGCTATTTAATCGTCATGATCATTTTAGACTATTTTTTTGGGAGCATGTATACTCAGCCGAATTGATATATTGCTCTTTCTGTTTTGCGTTTCATCCGTTTTCCACTTGATTTCATTACAATTTATATTATTAATATCTACACGCAGATTGAATCATGATCGGGCGAGAAAGTACAATATCATCACTTTCTTTCAGGCAACAATATACAAATGTGTCAAGAGCGCGACCGCTGATACAAAGTTGTTCAAGGAACTTACCGAGCGAAGGCGTGCGGATATCGAGATGAAGAATGAGAAGCCGTCCAAGAAGACACTCTTCGATCTTTTCCAAGACGTCTCCAAACGAAATCAAGCACGTGAAACTTCCGGCAGGAACGACAAACGGCCAGTTGGCCAAGAAACTAAGCAAAACGAGGTATATGAGTGGGTACAAGAGCCGCATTTATTATCACACAAAAATGCTGTGGTTGGTATATAGTGATTCGATATGTTCGTGCCGACAATTAAACTCCATACGAAAATTATATTGATTGCCAGACAATTCAGCAGAATACATTATTATTACAACCATTTTGTTCGTATATAAATATATACGTATATATAAATAGTGTCGGGCTACCAATATGGTAACATTAAGTCAAGACATTATATATCTATTTTTTTATTGATACAATTTTATTTAACTCATGACGGGGTGTAAACGATTGTCCCCCAGCAAACGTGACGAAGAACTACATCAGCCCTAGGTCCAGGCCTGTTGCGACCACCTGGACAAGCTGCTAAGCACCGCCGTGGCGTTACTATATATATATATAAGCAATAGGATGCGTTATATATATATATATATATATATATATATATATATATATATATATATATATATATATATATATATATATATATATATATATATATATGAGCAATAGGATGCAAGGCGCCTTTATTGCACGAAGCGCGGGGGGGGGGGGGAGAGACCTAAGGACTAACCTAGCAACTATATCGGTATACGTCCTAGAGTACATGCAGTAGGGACGGGGACTATTTCGATGGAGCCATTTGACTATGTATCAGGCAAAAAGGTTTTTAACCTCTCTGTCGAACAAGGTTTTAGCGATCAGCGAGAGGCGGCTCGTTAGGTCATTCGATCTGATTTGAAGAGAGTTTATATCAGGACCCTAGTGCCTCTAAAAGGAATGGTATTTAATCGGGTTACGGGGAGTGAAGCTAGTACTACAGGGGAGGAATTTGGACTATCTAAATCAGTACAAGTATGTTGAGGTGACAATGACTACATGATGATGATTATTTAGAGGGAACGAGATATTACGGAGGAAGAAGGCTGAGAGAGGAACCGTTTTAATTTTGCGCCAGAGAGTTTCTTAAGGGGGTAGAGGAAATGTTAAAATTTGTCAAAATGACTTGCAATGGACAAGAGCAACAGCATCACAGAAAATGTTTAAATTAAGGATAAAAAGGCATATACGGGCGAATTGACCAGATCGAGTTTAAAATACGGAGAGAAGAAATGAGAAATGGTTGGGGTAGAATAGGTAGATGAGAATTTCAGAGGGAGTAGGGTATTGGCAGACGCCATGGCTCGGTGTTGAATACAAGGGTACAGGGAGCTAAATATATGGAGGGGGAAAATATACAACTTGTCGAGTTTATTGGATAGGTACTGAGTAGAACTCGGCAAGAAAATAATTTTGCCCAATGGAAGATGGGGGCGGAATCATCTTTTTCCTTACATAGTTGTGCAAACTCTACGTTTGCGGGATAACCATGACGCGTCAACCCATGAAGGCAACATGACGCGCCAACGCATCATACTGGCATGTTCGGCGGAAATTCGGCATAATCGGAATGATACTCAACGCAAGCTAGCAAAAAGCAAATAGCGGGATTAAGGAAAAAAACTAAAAGTCGATCTGCCCTCTCCTTCCACTGGGAAAAATTATTTTCTTGCCGAGTTCAACCAGACCTTAAAATAAGTTCGTATGGTTATAGAAGACCCTGTACATTTATGAAGACACGTGCAAGGTATACATTCTGTCTTCAATTTAAAATTAGCATTATCTATAATAAATCGTTTTTGCAGGTTGTGGTGATAGATAGCGACAGCAATGAGTCGACTTCGTTCTTCAGTTCATCAACGTCAAATTACACCAACGCGCCGGACTTGAGTGAAAAGACCGCAACTTCGGCAGATCGTTCTCAAGCGCATGGTCGTGACATGACGGAAGCTTCTTCCGATAGCCCGAAAACCACTAAACTGCGAGAGGATTGTTTTTTTTCACCATCTTCTTCGCCCAAAGACGGCGATGGTGAACATAAAACTATGACGACTGAACTTACGCTAGACGTCAATCGTTCGCAAGACGAATGCCAACCGGGAGGTATCAACTCGAGTTCCGATAGTACACTTTCTGCGAAAATTTTACCACACTCAACGGATGCAAAGCCCGATGAGAAGCCGAGAATCAAGTATTTTTTTGAAGCAAAGTCTTCCACGACGGTGGGAGCATCTGCTAGTGAAGATAACAGCAATGGGAGACCGTCCAAGAGCCACTCAGTTGAAGAGAGGCAAGATTACCGACCCCCGCATATGGCCTTTAAAACTGGACTGCAGGTGCTTCAGGAGGAACGGAATCAATCATCTCGCAGAGATGCAAGGGCAATCAACACGTGCACTTCTAAAAGGTTAGCAAAAAAAAACTTCTTAAAATGAAAACCAAGAATTTTCCAAATCTTGTTTTTAATTTTTTCTTATTCGATATACTCCCCGAGAAGCTCAATACAGTTTTCCCACCGAGATTTCAGAGCATTTATATCTCTTAAGTAGAATTCCGCGTCTTCAGACTGAAAATAGGCATTGACAGCAGGCTTAACCTCTTCATTGCTAAAAAAACGCTTTCCACCAAGACTATTCTTCAAATGTCTGAAGAGGAAATAATCAGAGGGGGCCAGATCTGGAGAATAGGAAGGTTGTTCAATAAGTTCGAACCTCAGTTGGGCCAGTTTTGCTTGCCGCGACTTGTGTGCAGGAGCACTGTCCCGGTGAAACAGGACAACCTTTTTCTGCAAAGCGAGCCGTTTCACGATGAGTTCTTGCTTTAGGCAGTCCAACAATCTTGCATAATATTCTCCCGTGATCGTTTTACCGCTCTCAAGGTAGTCGACCAGCATTATTCCACGTTGGTCCCAAAACAACGTTTTTGGGCGTCCTGAACGTAGTTCATCCTCGGTGCTCCTGCGACCTCTTTTTAACTCATTAATCCAGTTGGAAACAGTGGCAAAACATGGCACAGAGTCACCGTACACCTCGTCTAACTCGGTTTTCACTTGGGTCGCATTCCAACCTTTGAAATAAAAATGCCTTAAAACCACTCGAAACTCCTTTTTCTTAATTATTCAAAATCACGCCGATACGTTGCACGGGAAAAGCGAAAAAACGAATTCGCAACGGCCATTCACCATAATATTTTGAAAAGTTACCGTTTCCAATAGCGGTGACGCGCCAAAATTCAAATTCTGAAAAGCTCATTTTAAGAACCTGTTGAACTACCTGTATAAATATATATATATATATATATATATATATATTTATATATATAATTCTGTCATATACATGTTATTGCTCCTGAAAGCTGAATATTTGTAAGTGTTTTAATTTTAAATTTAATTTAATATGTTTAATATGATGGCTCTGGCCTAAAATTGATTTGGCCTCATTTACGTCTATGTTCTCACGTCACACGAAGATCTAATGCACAGTGAGTCGAGGTCATGGAGATTATCAGCGAAGTGGTGATTTGTATAAATATAACTCGTTACATACAGAGATATATTATATCTCTCTGTCTAACGAGTGATACTGCTTGGCACGTTTGAAGCAGGTCAAAACGGTCTTCGGTTGAAGAGGAGACTTCTTCTTCGAAGCGCCGAAGTGTGAATTCGCAGCAGGCCAAACGGGACCTGAGCAAGGCAGTCGCTTTTGTAAACAAACTGCTTTATCCTGAGTTCAAAAATGGCTCTATAACGAAGGAGGACTTCAAAATAATCTGTAAAAATGTACGAATGTGTAAGAGTTATTAAAATTGAGCAATGTTTAGGTGACAAAGTGCATGCATATACAATATGATGAATAGCATACATTATGCATCAATCACATTAGATAATAGTGCGTATTTGTAGTTAAAATATACAGATATAAAAGAGTCACAACGATGAAAAGGACTCGCGACTGCATAGGTTCCATTTATGGTATATATTTGCTATTGCTTGTCACCTTACTGTTATTTATTTGTTTTGATTTCATACGATATAGGCACGTAAAAGTAATAACGGTTTCATATCAAATTAAAGACAAGTAGACGCTGTTAACGAGTTCGCTTATGTGCCCAACATACTTTATGAACCACATTGCTGTTTGCTGCTTTATGTCAAGCCGTTTAGTATAAAAGTGTACACATTTTCTGATATATAAGCGACAGTTCTATGTCATGCATTTAGTGGCTCGAAAGTTAAATTTTCATTAGAATACTTGTATGAACTAGACTCGATATAGTGCTCGCTATTGTAATTTTTGTTGCAATCATTTTATAAGACTAGGTAGCTTCGGGAGGTATTTGCTCTACCACGATTTCGATTCGGGTTGTTAAGCAATACAGAAATTTTGATCCAAACTATTAATTTTAGAGTGTGTTGAGAGACATACAGCAGAAATTAACAACTGCGCATCGCACAGTTAAGGTTGATGTTGTCGGTAATTGCCCAGTCTTTCCAAAGTTATACAACGTATTGACTTGAATGGCTTGATGTTTAACATATGGGTACATTTGGTGTATTACACTTATGATTGTATTGTTGATTTTTAAAAAAAAAAGTATGTGTAAACCCAATACTGAATAGGGCATACATTTTGCGCAAACTCAATACTGACTGCATTGCAATTACGTTTTTCAGGTATCACATCGAATCGCTGTTAGCGGTATATTGGATGAGGCAGCAACGAGGAAGGAAATTTCTCGAGAGATTAACAAACACAAATCATGTTAGCATGCTGTACTATGTTTATTCTCGAGAAACAAATGTGATTATAACCTCCGTGTTCCTAACTATGTACTTAGCTTGTTTATAAACAATTAAATTATTAAAATCAACAGTGACGATAATTATTGTAAATCTGCGTTAATGTCTCTTTCTTAGTGCTGTCATCGCCAGTTGGTGTGAGAACGTCTTTTGCGATTTGTGGCATACATACACATAGGGGCTTTAACGCTGTCGAATGTATGTGTAAAAAAATCCACTGTGGTAAAGGTCGGTCCAGTTTCATTAGTCCTTCAGAAAATCGTAGCGCTTTATATTCCCTTCCATTCACAGCAGGTTGTTTCACCATGTTTTCCATTAGTTCATTTATTTGCCTTAAAAGCAAACAATTACATATAATTAAATGTGTTCAGTTTAGGATTATAATGAGTAACTAGCCGTAAATCCACATAACTATGTGGAGCTGCTGCATATTTTAGGCTGAGCACTGTATTGTTGGACGTAAGGGATTGATTTGCTGACAATCACATACAGAAGTCATTTTATGTATACTGTACGGAATAGCGTTTTCTCTGTTGCTTCTCCATCGTTTTCAATCTCCAAATATTGAATTCAAAATTCCAAAGGTCTCTGATTATATCGCAGCAGTGGATCTTCTGTTCAGGTTATACTGAGCTGCAACACCGCAATGTATAATGCTCTAAGCCAGATTATGTTTTGACATATATATATATATATATATATATATATATACCCATTCTTAGGTAAAGATATGCAAATTACACTCATCTAAAACGGACACATGTTTTGACTCCTCGATATATACAGGGTCACTCAGGGAGTATTGTACTTCTTTTGAGGTTTGATAGAACTCGGCAAAAAAATAAGTTTTCCCTATGGAGGGAAGACGCGGAAACGTCTTGTTTAGGAGAGAGAGAGAGTGAAATTTATAAAAGTCGTTATTCTGCCTATTTTTCTCCTACATAGTTGTGCGAAATCTACGTTTGCGGGAGAATCAGTTAACGCATGAAGGAATTACACCGGCGTGTTCGGAGGAAAATTCTGCACAACGGAAGACACTTCACTAGCTTGCGTAGCAAAAAGCCAATACACAGGTTGAGAAAAGTCATAAAAAGTCGATATGTTGTTATGTCTTACGTTAACGCTTTTTTGTGAAAAATCGTTACATTTTTCCATTACGACCAAAACTGTATGTCCAAAAGACCACTTTCACGTAGTGGCAAATTCAATGCCCACCGCTTTCGTACCAAAGTGATGATGCTGCGTTACGTAGTTGTCAAGTCACTAAGCTTTTTTAATAACCATATCGAAAGCGAAGGCATGCATGTTTTCATAGGGCGTATGAGAAAGCTAGGTACATATTTTGAGGTTTGGCAGAACTCAGCAAGAGAATAATTTTTCCTAGTGGAAGGAGGGGGCGGAAACGTTTTTTCAATTTTTACGGTTCTGAACGTGAAAACTTGCGCAGCACCATCACCTTGGTACGAAAATGATGGGCATTAAATTTGCTATTGCATGAGAGTGATCTTTTGGACGTACATTTTTAGTCGCAATGGAAAAAGTTTGCGATTTTTCATGAAAAATCGTAAAATAGTTAACGCAAAATATCTATATTTATGCATATATTTTTGCTACGCAAGCTAGTGAAGTGTCTTCCGTTGTGCAGAATTTTCCGCCGAACACGCCGGTGTAATCGGTTACAATACTTCCTGAATGACCCTGTATATATAGTCTCTACTCAGCTGTTGAGCCGGACAGTCGCACTGGTGCGAGCTCTCGCTTAAATCGCCTAGATCGCAAGTTATATCTGGCTTTTTAACGGGAGTTTTGTCACAGACCATCGTGGCCACCAGTGCGACCGAACTGTGAGATCCAACACCGTCAAACAGTTCCATTTTGCATTTAAAAGATGCAAAATTGTTATAATTCGCCGCGTCACTGTGTTAGATTGGTTAGCAGTGCGTTCACCATTGCAAAGGCCTGTCTGAAGTGCATTTTAGTGTTTTTAAGTGGAAGTGATTGTGCCGGTTTTTAGATTTAGGTAAGGTGAGTCTACCTATATAGTTGTTTTAGTGAAATATAGCGGCCCTAATTATATTTCATTAATCTTAACTTCTATATAGGTATAGTGTATGCACTGGCTACAAAACCCAGACAGTGCATACATTTAGTGGTGTATCGATACGCTTTGTTTTGAACTCTAAAATCGAAGACAGCGTAGGAAATACAATAAGCAACGATATATTGGGCAGCCATATCGTGTTTTTAAACCACTATATATTTTAATTGACCACCTACATACCTACTATATATTTGTAATAGATGCTTCAATTTCACTGAATCGAAGAGACAGCAATTAATCTGTCTGATGCTAGTCTTCCATATCATTACCACAAATATATATCTTAAACCGACACTACTATTGTACATATTAATGTGCAATTTTTAACTTCTACTTTCGACGCTATTTTGCATAAATACAGTACGTGACGAAATATGACATAGTGCTCCCTGGGTAGAGACAAACAGAATGATGGTCTAAAGACCGCTTCATTTTAGCGATTTAACAACAACATATGCGTAAAATCGCGCCATCGTTCGCGTACGAAACTTTTAAAGAAATCTTACCACCACTGTGGACCAAGACAACGATGGCATCACGTGACGGCAGCAACACGCCGGAAGACTCAGCTGCCAGACTTGCGGGCGAGTCTGCAAATCTGGCGCGGGCCTCGCGAGCCACATTAGATTGACTCACAATCAACGAGAAGTTCGTGCCACCTCCCAAACTTCTAACCAATCACATACTAATAATTTGATTTTAAGTTCCTCACAAAATGACACTGCTGCTTCTAATAATAATTTTAACCCCCCTAGTACTTCACGCGTCTCCCAGCCAAATTGTAAATGTCCATCTAGTACTTGCTTAAAGGTCTTTAATTCTAAATCAGGTCTTAATTTACACCGTCGTCGTGCCCATCTGGACGAATATAATGAGAACATTTTACCCCCCCCCTCTAAGAAGGCCAGATGGAACCCACAAGACCGTGAACTTTTAGCAACATTAGAAGCAGATTTTATATTAGATAATAATAACGAAACACCTAGAGAAATTGACCACCTTTTAGCTACTAATTTTAACTCACGCACACCTGGGGCGATTAGAGGCCAACGTAATTCTCAGGCGCATAAGGATCTGGTAGAGGACCTCCTCAAAAAGAGGTCTCTCCTGGATTCCAACCTTGACGGATCTGAGCTTCCTGAGCCTAGTCGGCCTCGATACTCTGAATCAGATGGCCCCTATAATCCATCCCAAAAAGATATTATTATATCTAAAATACAAGCCCTCACAAACACATTTCCCAAACGCAACATAATTTCAACAGACCTTACTCATCTGTCAAATATAATTTGCTCAGGTGAGAATCACACTATCGCCTTAAACGAATTTCTGAACAAACATTTTACACACACTGTCCGATCCGAAACACCTTCCACTGAAGCGCGAGTATCTAAAAGGCAACAGCGACGTCAAGACTACGCAACCCCTCAAAAACTTTTTAGCCAAAACCGATCCAAATGCGCTCATGAGGTACTGGACGGCAAACACACCATACACAACATGCAGGCCACCGAGGTTGTAGAACACTGGGCCAACACGATGACACAACCACCCCCTGAACCACTCCCTTGCCCCGTATACACTCCGAACTCTGATCTCTTTGAGGTTTCCCTCCCTATCTCCCTAAAGGAAACCCACGTAGCTCTCCGCGGACCCTCTAAAGCACTAGGCTTGGACGGGATTTGTCTTTCGTCCCTCCGTAAACCCCTGTTAGAAGTAGTCTGTTGTATTCTTAACATACTATTAATTAGCGAGATTGCCTCAGCCCATGAAACTGCTCGCTTAGCGTTCATCCCTAAAATTAACAATGCCACATCCCCAAGCGATCTGCGACCCCTATCTATTAGTTCATACTTACAACGAACGCTTAACAAAATTCTCTCTAGACGCCTCCAGAACTCTATTAAGCTTCTCCCAATCCAGCGAGCGTTTCTCCCCTATAATGGTACCTTCGAGAATCTTGCGGTTCTGGATGGTATCCTTAACGATGCCAAGTCTGCAGGACGTGAGCTCAGACTCGCCTCAATCGACCTCCGTAAGGCGTTCGACATGGTGAGTCATGACTCCGTCCTGTGGTCACTCCGGACTCGCGGATACCCAGAGGTATTCATTAACTATATCGAACGCTTGTACCTCTCATCTAAAACTCTCATAGAATTTGGACAAGAATGTCGCACATTTCGGCCAACTAGGGGTGATAGGCAGGGAGATCCTCTGTCCCCCCTCTTATTTAATCTAGTTCTCGACGGCATTCTTTCAAAATTAGACAAAACTAATATCGGATACCAACTTACTGATGACTCCCGCCTTATGGGCTTAGCCTTTACGGATGATCTCATCCTCCTAGCCTCCACGAAATCCACACTCCAACGGCTCCTTAATATTGCGGACCCACTTTTTAAATCCCGAGGCCTTGAAATTAATACTAATAAAAGCTTTACTATCTCCCACCTATTTAATAGGAAGGAAGGTAAAGGTTTTATCAATACCGTACCAGAATTTAACGTTGGAGATCGGCAATTGCCAGCTAAAGGTATGAGCGATCGATGGAGATATCTTGGAGTCGACTGGAATAGTAGCGATAGCTCCCCTTAAACCCCACCAAAGACTCATATTTTTGAAAGACTTTCTCATTCCCCGTCTCCTATATAAACTGGTCTCCGGTCCCAGACCATCTTACGCACTCCTTAGTGACCTAGATAAAGAGATCAGAAAGGTTGTTAAGTCGAAATGGCTTAAGCTCGGAAACTCGGTGCCGAACGCCTACCTGTACACGCACACAGCACACGGCGGTCTGGACATCCCCTGCCTCCAAACATTTATTCCCAGACTCCGCGAGTATTCCGTCGAGCGAGTATTCCGTCGACCGGGCGCACCGGGTCTAAAGCTCGACCTCGTAATAACAACACCTACCGGGTTTTAGATGCCGAGGTTTGCGGCCCGAACCGGGACCTGGCAAAAGCACGGCAAGACAAGATCGTCAAATATGACGTCGAGTTCCTAAGAGCGGCGCTCCCCGACCCGCAAAAACCTCGCAGATTCGGATCCATCACTATCTCGATGAGTGGTGTATGGGACTCCGAATCTGCGAGGACGCTCTTGGGGCTCGGCGTCACGAAGAGGAATCTTATGGATCTCACCGTTTTAAACTTTGCAAGGAACCTTGAGGATATACCGCTCGCACCGGGTCCATAAGAGCGGGGGCTACCATCATGCAAGGACACGGACAACTGACTCTTAACTTCACGTGACACCTTTTTACCACCATTTTTATTAAGACGAGCACTGCCGAGTGTGCAAATGTATTGTAAATGATTAATAAATCATCACAATATTTTCTATATATATAAATATATATTTATATATATATATATATATATATAAGATATATATATATATATATATATAAATAAATTATGAGATATATATAATATAGAATAATATAATATAAAACTATATAATATATCTTTATATATATAGTATATATATTATATATATATATCTATAGATATCTACATATAGATATATATATATATATATATATATTATCTCTATATATATAGTTATATATATATAATCTATTTTATCTATATATATATTATATATATATCTTTATATATATATATATTATTATATATATATATATATATAATATATATATATATAGAAAATATTGTGATGATTTATTATCATTTTATCAATACGTTTTGCACACTCGGCAGTGCTCGTCTTCCAATAAAAATGGTGGTCAAAAGGGTGTCACGTGAATTTAAAGATCAGTTGTGCCGTGTCCTTGCTTGGATGGTACCCCGCTCCTTATGGGACCCGGTGCCGAGCGGTATAAGTCCCTCAAGGTTCCTTGCAAAGTTACAAACGGTGAGATCCATAAGATTCCTCTTCGTGACGCCGAGCCCCAAGAGCGTCCTCGCAGATATATATATATATATATATATATATATATTTAAATATATATATATATATATATATATATATATATATATATATATATATATATATATATATATATATATATATATATATATATATTTATATATATATTTATATATTTATATATATATATATATATCTATATATATTAGGTAAGTCAAAAAGTTCGTCGGCTTTTTTACCCGATTGTAAAGAGCCTTATTTATGCAGACAACAGTGTTTTTATTCAATGATATATTGACCGTTTTGTTCGATAACCTTCGCCCATCGCCTCGGTAGATCCATGATTCCTTTCTCCCAGAACGTCTTGTCCTTCTCGTCGAAATACTGAGTGAGGTGATTTTTTATAGTCTCCAAAGATTCAAATGTTGTGCCATCAAGGGAGTTCTGGAGAGACCTGAACAAGTGATAATCAGATGGTGCGAGGTCGGGACTATAAGCTGGGTGCGGCAGCACATCCCAGTCAAACTCCGCCAATTTTTGCCGGGTGGCCAAACTTTTGTGTGGTGTCGCCTTATCATGTTGAAAAGTGACGCCCCACCTGTTTGACAATTCCGGGCGCTTCGTTGCTACTGCAGCCTTCAAATATTTGAGTTGTTTGCAGTAGACGACGGAGTTGATCGTCTGACCCATTGGAAGCAGCTCAAAATGCACGACGCCCTTACAGTCCTACCAGCAGCACAGCATAACCTTCTTCTGATGAATTTCGGGATAGCTGCGGCCTGAGAACCTCTGGGGACCCAACTTCTTTTCTGTGTTACGTTTCTGTAGAGTATCCATTTTTCATCGCCGGTTATCAATCTCTTCAGAAATGGCCCATTCGAGTTCTTCCGGAGGAGTGCGTGACAGGTATCGACTCGCCCTTTAAGCTGCCTATCATTGAGGTCGTGTGGTAGCCAGATATTCCGCTTGCACGAGAAACCTGCATCATGGAGGCGATTCCAAACGGTTCCGTGGGAGACTCCCGTTACATCTTCAATTTATTTTATGGTCAAACCTGGGTTCGAAGTAACCAGGCTTATGACTTCGTCGGTCTCCACAACATTGGGTCCTCCTGACCTCGGTTCATCTTCGAGATTGAAGTTTCCAGCTTTGAAACGGGCGAATCGCATTTCGACTGTGGATTTGTGTACTGCGTTTTTACCGTAGACTGCACATATCCTCCGGGTTGTTTGCGCTGCACTTATGCCTTTACGGTAGGAGAACAACATAATGTGTCGAAAATGCGTATTATTGTCCTCCATTGCAAACAGCTGCCAATTCCGCAAACGAAACGGTAAAGTTGGAACCGGTATACCGTCGCGCCGCCACGGGTCTGCTCCTGAATGTAAACACCCAGCCGCACTCTCAGGCGGCCCTGCGGCAAAGCGCGGGAATTTCAAAAATGTGGTCCCAGAAAGCCGACGAACTTTTTGACTTACCTAATATATATATATATATATATATATATATATATATATATATATATATATATATATATATATATATATATATATATATATATATATATATATATATATATATATATATATATATATATATATATATATATATATATTTATATATATAGAATACAGTCGTATTCTTCCCATAGGAATACACGGGGCGCACAATTAGATTTGTTTTGGGAAAAATTGTAAGTGTCGAGAAAAAGGTCGTACCTTAGAAGAAGAAAATATACTATTAAATTTGCCGAAAACATAACTGCCGAATGTGTCTACAATCTATTCGTGTTTTTATTTCTATGATAGAATGCAGCTAGGTAATTTTTGTTGCCTGGAAGTAGACTAATTATCTAGATTTGGCAGTGCCATCTAGATGGCCATCCTTGTTGTTAGTGACGCATGTGGATGCTTTGTTTAGTTACTAGCGCATGAAACGTCGTGACATTTCTATGGTAGAATACTGATCGAATTTGATTAGTTTGTTTCTGACAGTAGAATCTATGTTATATTGCCAGCCGACCGTTAGCACTTCATTTTTATGGGTAGAGGCGCTCTAACGCCTAACCACTACGAGGGTTCAATTCAATTCAGACATGGTTTATTCACGGAACTGCATACAGCCCTATGCTAAAGTTCTCGTCATGAAAAGTGGTACAAGAGTTTGGGGATTAAAAGAGAAAGGGAAGATAAACAGAAGTAACTACCTATACCGTATGATTGGCGATACTGACGCACAAGGCAAATATCACACTGAGCTATAACTTGATAGACAATATAACTCAAAATGAGAAATCAAAACTGGATATTAGACCATCACCCTAAATAAATCCCCTTTTTCAGTTATGTATTTCGAGTGTGGTACGTATGACCCACACTCGCAATACATCAATGTCCCCAAATCGCATCATCTGTGAAGAGGCTCGCGATCAAAGAAGACCGTTGTCGATGTTTATTAGACAGTCTCGAATCAGAAGGACCGACCCCCTTTGTCGTCCCATGACGAATAGATTTTTGGCGAGTCCGTGGTAATTGTACCAAATCTTTTGGAGGGACTTGGTATCCAAGCCTAAAGTCATTTCTATATAGATACATCTGCTATGTTGCGTTTCTAAGTTTCCTTAGCCTTCAGACAAACCAAATTTTCATCGTCCGTTGCTGATTTTGGACCTCCTTCTCGGGGTTCGTCGTTAAGACTAGTTTGTCCAGTTCTGGTGCTTTTAAGTGTTGTCGACTAATAACGGCTTTAATGCTTTGGCAATCGTCGTGAGTGTGGCTGCCAGGTCAGGACTAATACCCTGGAGTACTTTTGCCGGGTCCGACAAGGCGGTTCCGATACTGCCTGGTGGCGTCGCTTTCTTAACTTTGTGCTTTCGCACCCTCCGTGTCAAAGGCCGCGGTCGAGTAACCCAGCTTACTCACTATATCTAGTAACTATGGCTCTCTTACCGGCTTGGTCTGCTGGTGCGTGACTTCCGCGCGCTGCGGGGACCTTCACGAGCCCCCATGTAAGTTAGTCAGACGATGTAAACTCCCAATAGTAACTCTCCCCAGGGTCACCATTTGTTGACGGGGAGGCAGGGCATACGATATCGATTGAGTGTCAACGAATTCATATTGTCACTCTGTCGTGGCCTATTCGAGGGCTGTTAAGGCAACTTAACCGACGGGGAAGGTGTGCTGCACACCGGCCCCGGGCCACACGGTTAATGCCCCGGACTTTAGCAACCTGGGAGTACCGTGTGGGACGCCTGCTGCCTTGGCTTAATAGGCAAAATGAAGAGCGAGTCGCCATATGAAGCAGACCGGCGGTCGGGAGAACCATCTAGCTTCGAAGCTGCCCTTCGCAGCGGCGAGGCAACCTGCCTTGGAGTGGTCGAGCACCCTGTAATGGGGGGTATTGTATATTCTGAGGTGTAACGCGGAATCGCGGGGTGATGGAGTCTAACCGGTACGGCGGAGTAGTGTGGTACCTCCATACGGAACCTCGATAGGGGGAAAGATGGGGGGTCTGTCGGCCTGTAATGGGCTGGCGGGCACTCCCGTAAAGGTCCGCGCGGAAATCGCGGGCGGCGGGAGTGTATCTCTCTCTTTTGTTTACTATATCTAGGCTTGCGCCGAGGAAGGCGCTGCGGTCTGGGCAAAAGAACGTGCGGAGCGCTTCCATCTTGAGTCGACGAGATGCCCCGCAAGACTGCAGCGTATGACGGTTTGTCATACGTGACTCCCCGTGTAGAGTCTCCCACAGGAACCGGGCACTGCGCTTCTTCTGTGATAACTGCAGATGGATTAACCGTCTGCACCTGTCGGAGGGTCCTAGCTTCCATGATAATTCGGTTCTTCTCACGAAGGTAGGCTATACGTGAACGAGTGGGGGAACCAGCCGCGTGAGACCCGTTGCAGTTGACACACCTCGAAAGATTAGGACACTCCGCAGCCAAGTGGTCTGACATGCCACACTTTTTGCAAGCCCTTCGCAGAGTGCATCTGTTAGCAAAATTACCCGCCCTTTGACAGTTAAAGCACAGTTTAGGCTGGTCTGGTTCAAGTATCGCCGGGTGGACCTTAAAACCTAGAAAAACTGACGCTGGTGGCTGACGGTCAAATGTTAAAATCACCTTATTGAGCGGAATTTTACCCGCCTGCGTTGAGTGGTAGAGGCGCCGCACAGCGGTAACTCCAGCACTACTTAGCTCGTCTCGTATCTCGTCGTCGGTAAAAGCCACGTTTACGCCTTGGATCCTTGCTTTGAAACTCGTTAAGACGGGGCAAACAGCCGATACGGAAACTCCACCAAGAACTGTCAGTTGCAACAGACTTTTAGCGGCTTCCACACTGCTGACCCACACGAGAATTCCGCCGTTTCCCCTTGATATCTTGCTGCCCGGTGAGATGGTGTATATCTCTTTGAAGAGACGTAGCATCGAGCCTTCCGCAAAATCATTGGGACTTGAATTGTCCGGGCAGTTCTTGCGTATAATAACCTTGAAGGTATTGAGAGATCCCGATGAAATGTCGCTCTTGAGTTTATCTAGTTGGCGCTGCTCGCGAGAAATTGCACTCTTCACTCTGCGTGAGATCACCACGGAAAAGCCATCTTCAGGGTGAGTCTCTGGCTGTCCGTCGTTCCCGGCCTCGGTAAGCGAACACTTTCTCCGTTTGGTGCCAAAGGCAGTATTGCTTCTAGGGGGAGCGTCTGGCGCGGCTGCCAACCCGGTGACACCCGAAGACAATTCATCACCACATTTGGACGCATCCATCGTTGCGCTAGAGCTCGAGTCAGCTACTTGTTCAGCGGAAGTTGGCACGCTACATGACACGGTGTTACCGTCCACACGCGAATTGCATCGCAGCCTAGATATATCTAGGCTATCCGGGGGTTTCCTCCGATTGGCCTCGTCCGACATCGCAGCACGACTGCAAGTGACGGAAACCAAAAAAAGAACAATATGATTTAAAAAAAAAACGCCCGGACTTTGGTATCGAACTTGGTCCCGTTGAGTGGTAGTCCATGGCACTGCCAATAGACAAGTTGGCTCTCGTACCTCCTAAACTACCACGTCTTCCGCTGCAATAATGTGTAAACCTGCGACGACTCTAGCAAATCGAACTCGGTCAGCTGGAGGCTCAGAGAAATCCGATTCCTCAGAGACGCAACCAAACTGTCTCCGAGTGTGCACTATGCACCCGTCGACCACTCAGTTCACGCACAATCGTTGATGCAATTATCACTGCAAACGTTAAAGTCAAAACTCAGAAAACAATCTAATTTATTGGAGCCAACAAAAACAAGACCACACTGCTGAATCGAACGGCAGAAAAATATGTTATGTATATTATATATATATATATATATATATATATATATGTAACATATATTTTATATATATATATCGGCATCGGGTATACAGCAGGGAGACCCCTTGGGGCCGGCTCTATTCAGCCTGGGTATACGTGAGCTGGTCAACTCAATACAAGTGCCTTTCAACGCCTGGTACCTCGACGATGGCACACTCGGTGGACCGATGGAGGGCTTACTCGAGGAAGTGCACAGAGTTCTTGCCTTTGAGACAGTCAGTGGCCTAGTGTTAAACACGGCCAAATGCGAGGTGTTCGCGCCGGGGACAGACCCATACGACCCCACATTGAGTGCCTTACTTGCGTTACTACCGGGGTGTAGAGTCGTGTCTGAACACGAAGTTACGCTCCTTGGCGCACCGCTCCTACCATCTGCACTGTCCAGTCTACTTGACCTCATGATGGACAGATTGTGGGCGATGCAAGAACGTCTGCCTCTGGTCGGACGACCAGGTGGTGGAGGCTCTCGAGACGGTTTTGGGTCTGAATTTACGACCACGAGAGGTGCGCCAGGCGGCTCTCCCCACCTCCATGGGCGGTCTTGGTCTGCCCTCGGCCCGCTCTTTGGCAGGCCCTGCCGTGGCCGCCTCGATGCACGCTACGTCGGGTCATGTCCAACGCCTGCTCCCGCCCGGGGCTTGGGCATTGTTTGAGGCAACTCGCGACGCTATAGAGGCTGGATTCCAAGCTTCACCGCCTGATATGAATAGACTTGCCTGCCAGAGGGCCTGGGCCGAGAAGGTTCACGAATTTTCGTCTGCGAAGTTGCTTGAAGAATGCGGTGACGACCAGGATAGAGCGCGCCTCCTTGCCGTCGCTCGCCCCGGAGCGAGCGATTGGCTACACGCACTCCCCGCTGACTCATTGGGTACCCGCCTTGATGACCATTCCACCCGGATCTGCGTTGGCCTGAGACTGGGAGCCGATTTGGTAGAGCCACACAGATGCACTTGTGGCGAGCCTGTCGGACGCCTGGCCAGACACGGCCTGTCCTGCGCTCACTCGGCGGGCCGGCGACCACGTCACACCGCTCTGAATGACATTCTCGCAAGATCGTTTCGAAATGCCGGAATCCCTTGCGTCCTGGAACCGCTTGGTCTTTCTAGAGACGATGGCAAGCGGCCCGACGGCCTGACTTTGATACTTTTCTACAAGGGTCGTTCCCTGGTGTGGGATCCGACGGTGACCGACTCTCTGACCCCCTCCCTTGTCGGTCCCGGCGCTTCTCGCCCAGGAACTGCCGCTTCCCGCGCCGAGACATCAAAGATAAGAAAGTATGCGAACTTAGGCCGGGCGTACCACTTTTCACCCTTCGCATTCGAGACGCTGGGTGGCCCTGGGCCCCTCACAACGACGCTAATTTCCCAGGTTGGCGACGCTTTACAGCAGGCTACGATGGACAAGAGGGCGGGCACTTTCTTCTGCCAACGGCTTTCCCTAGAGATTCAGAGAGGCAACGCGATTTCGGTGCTCGGAACTATGAAAGACTGGATGGGCCCGCGTCTTCGCGTCAGGGGTCGGGCAAGACTCCCACTCGGACACGAGTGATAGATGAGGAGTGAGCCATCGGCACCGTGGATTTAAACATTCACATGTATATATGAAAGAATAAAGGAAAATAAATATTATATATATATATATATTTTTTTTTGTGATAAAATATATTTTTTTAAATGACATTTAAGTGTTACAGCGAGATGTAATTAATTATCAACACTAGGGCTTGTGGGGAGCGCTACCAGTCGAGCTTATCCTCGAGGCAGCCCCTCATTGTGCCCATTATTGCTGCCGCATTGCCGCGTTGAACTGCCAGCGATAGTCGCTGAAGTAGAAAGTCAAGTGCTCTTTTTTCCCCTGTCGCCAGTTCAATTTGTTTGCCAATCTTCTGTAAAAGCGACCATGCCTCAGGGCCGGGCCCCCCGAGAGTCTCGAATACTAGCGGCACGAAAATGAACTCGTTGGCGAGCTGGGCATATTTGTTGGTCTTTAGACGCTCAGCCTTGCGTGCTGCGGAGCCAGCGGAAGATGCACTGGCCTCCAGGTTCGACGGGGCGAGCGTGTCGGTGATAGTCGCATCCCAAACAAGCACTTTTCCACTTTCAAAGGGGATAAGGGTTAGACCGTCTGGTCTCTTTCCATCGCTTCTCAGGAGGCCGGCGGGCTCTCGGATGCACGGTATTAGAGCGGATCTGAAAGCCCTGGCTGTAATCTCATTAACCTCGCTATGACGGCTTTGGCGTCCTTCGCTTCTACTGCAGGACAACCCGTGAGTCCCCCAGATGTCTACCTGTGTTCCACACGGACACCGGTGTTCCTCGGTTAGCCTTGTCCCCAACCTCAAACCAATGCACAGACGAAAGCTTTCGTGATCTAGTAAAGTGCCTAGGTTTGAGGAGGGGATGGCTTGGAGCCATTTGCTAGCTCCTTTCTGGACGACCGCACGTAGTCGGGCTTTGTCTGCCGTAGTTAGTGCGTCAGAGAGCAAGCGCTGGTACTTCATGGAGACGATGAGGTCGTCATAGGACCTCTGCAGGTGTTTGTTTGTCTCCGGTAGTAGGCCTGCGAGGTTCTTGAACTTCGTATCCGCAACTTCTTTGGTGTCCTGGAAAGCCTGCAGGGCCATGGGTGGGCTGAGGTGTCGAACAGTGCTCTCTGAGGCGTGTAATGATAAAGCGTGGCAGCTCGCTGCTAGGTCTGCTGTAGAACGAATCCCCAGCCCTCCGAATCTAAGGGGGAGAGTAGCCTGAGCCCAGTTGTTGTCGGCCAGAGTAAGATTAAGAAGGTCACTAAGGCTGATCCTTAGGCTTTCGTCCAGGTCCCGAAGAAGATCTTGGTTTGGTCCGACGTCCGTGCTGCGGAGGATATGGACGATTCTTGCTGAACCCAGGGACGATTTCAATAGGTGATACGCGCTGTGGGGACTGAGCAGGTTTAGCCGGGTTAGACGGGAGCGGAGGCTCTCTATCCTACCTGCGAGTTCCGGACGAATGGCGGCAGACCCCACTGGGGACCCCAGGAGCGTCATGTCTGCTGCCTCGACGAGTTTGCACCCGGGAAGAAGAGCCTCCAAGGCGGATAGGTTAGGGTGACCTTTGTAAATAAGCTCGCACTTCTCGGAGTTGAGCTCAAGCCCGCTCTTCAGTCCGAAGTCAGCAACTCTCTTGATGTCTGCTAGTACTACAGGTGCTTCTCCTCCAATAGTGCCGTCGTCTAGGTACCAGAGGTTTAAGGGAGACTGGATAGAGTCGACTAGTTCCTTAATGGCTAAGCAAAACAGTGGCGGACCAAGGGGGTCTCCCTGCTGTACGCCGCTGCATGAGAAAATCGTCTTATCATCAAGTGAAAGCTCCGACCTGGATCTGTAGGCTTGGTCAACCAGGGGGCCGCCTCTGGCCAATCGACTAGAACTGTCTTCAGTACGTGGTCACGACGGATCTGGTTAAAGGCGTTCTTGAAATCGAGTTTGGCGACTACGAAATTGTTGGGTGCGCTGGCGACGAAAGCTCTTGTAGTGTGGACTGCGGCTTCGATGCCGTTGGGCGTATTGAAGCCAAACTGGTGATCTCCAAGCTTCTCGCGCACCAAATCTGCTCCTAGTTTCACTGTGATCTTTGCCGCAATTCTGCGGAAAACTGAGGAGATGACGATTGAGCGAAGCGACCCACTCGGCTTTTTTATTGCGATGAGACGTCCCCCAAAAAGAATAGGGCGGATGGCCTCAGGAACTGTGCCACTTCTGATGATGTCCACCACTTTTCCTAGGTCACGCAGTAAACGGCTGGCAATATTTGCGTTTGTTGTGGCAAAGAGGTCTCTGAGATGGCGCGGCCGCAAGCCGTCCATACCTGCAGTGGACCCCGCCGGAAAGGTCCACACAGCCTCGCGGAGCAGTTCTGCACTGGTGATAGGTGGATCGGCGTACGGTGGTCTTGGAGGCAGGTCGAGGTCGACCGGAATATATATATATATATTATATGTTACATATATATATTATATATATATATATATATATATATATATATATTATATGTTACATATATATTATATATATATAAAGTGTGTTGCAAAAAATTAGCAAAGCACTTCATATATGTAACATGAAATTTTAAGGGTATGATGTACATGACGAAACACGAGTATGGTGTTAATTTCGTTGCAATCTCACATACGGTTCATACAAAAAATAAAACGTGTGAAAAACAGTGTCGCAAAATATTAGCAACAATAACGCCTTACGGCGTATTCGATTCGTAGGAGGGCTGTATGACTTATTTGATACTACATATCTATTTTAGAAACGGGTTTTCCGTCCCTTCTTCTAAATCAAATCGTAAACTCGGTCTTTCTTGGAGTTAATGAGCTGTTGTAAGTACGAAAGTGGAATATTAGTCCATGCTTGCTGGACAGCTTCTTTGAGGTCCGACAAAGGATCATATTGTCGACCATTTGCGTATTTCTGCTTCACCAAATGTCCTCAAAGATTTTCGATGGGATCCAGGTCTGGACTCAATGCCGGCTAGTCAAAAAGTGGCACTTCTTGTTCTTGAAAAAAGGCTATAGTGCTAGCCGAGGTATGGAACGTGGCGTTGTCTTGTTGAAAAACTGCGTCAGGTCCCCCAATTCTTCTGAAATGGGCTTCTAGCTGTGAACCGACGATACGCTGGTACTTGTCGGAATTGTTTCGGCCCACAATCGCGACTAGATCGGACTTCCCATTATATCCAAACGCGCCCCAATATTTCACAGAACCACCACCGGCCACACGTTTTGAGAACCATTTAGGTTCCTTCCGTAAGTCGTGCCAATAGTACTGACAGCCGTCAGGGCCATCGAGATTAAATTTCTTTTTATCCGAGAAGACAATGTTTTCCACTCGTTAACCCAAGTTTGGTATCTATGCGAAAATTCACGCCGTGCGACAATGTGCTTCGGTTGCAGTCGCGGCATAAAGCTTCTTTTTCGCGTATCGCACGTTTTTGTCAGAACTTAACACTCGGTACAATGTGGATCGGTGCACTGGCACTCCCAAAGTAGTCCTGGCCCTGAAAGAAGAATTTGGTCATGAATAGCCAACTGTATGATCCTACGCCGATCTCGAATAGTCAAAACTGGCTTACGCCCACTGTTAGATCTGCACCTTTCGTTCACTCCAGGGTGTAAGAACCTGTGGATGGTGCTCTTATGCCGTCCTAATCTGGTTGCTATAGCAGTTACTGTATGACCGAGCTTAGCATATGTCTCAATTCTTGCCTTTTCGTTATCCGAGAGATTCTTTGTACGACCCATGGTTTAAACATACGCTTCGCCGTTTGTTTGGAACAACGACTGAGCTGTAGACTATTTTGCAACTATAGAACGATTGATTTAGCTAGACAATATTCCTGAAATTTGATCCCCGGGATCGTATATCAGCTGTAGTATCGACTATCCTTCCATCCAACAAACAAGAGCTGTGTTGTTAGCATGTTATTGTTGCTAATATTTTGCAACACTGTTGTTTCACACTTTTTTATTTTTTTGTATGAACCGATTGTGAGATTGCAACGAAATTAACACCATACTCGTGTTTCGTCATGTACATCATGTCCTTAAAAATTTCAGACGTTCAAGTAAATCAACAATCAAATAAAGCAAATGGTTGTCATTGCCTTCCTGCTACATACCTCTGCTGGAGAGAGCCTATATAATTCCAGTACGAGAACGCAATGACGAAAGATGCATTTAGACGATATCGTGCCACAAGCAACTTAGCTTATTTACGAGCGTCTAAAATGTGGTTGTCAGAGCGTTAAAAAAAACCGAAATTACTATAAAAAAAACATGAGTTGCTAATTTTTTGCAATGCACTTTGTATATATATATATAGTCAGCTGTTCAGGACTGCTGTGTTGACGTGTTTTGTTGCGCTCCGCAAGGCTATGGTTTTATTGGTGGTCCTGTAGCGTTCACAAAGCAAAATTGTACCGTGACGGACAGAGTGCAGTTCCTAGAACTTCCTGGATATATTCCACAGTTTCTTACTGCCTGGGAAAACACAATTTTCCAACTTCCATAAGCGGACGTTCCACGCTCCAGAGCGACTGATCGATTACAGTTAAACGGAGTAGCAGCATCTAAGCACAACAGTGAAACCCGTGATGTGGCTGGTGATTATGGTGAACCTTCAAGTGTGTGAATAAGTTTACTCCGTAAATAATTTTGACTATCACATAGGATAATTTTTAAATATAGTCCAGTTTAGGGCCGGCCAGTCGCTAAAGTGCCCGCTTAAACGCCGCGGCTACAGTAGGTCAGCGGTTGAGTGGCGAATCCCCGAAATCTTTTTTTTTAAAGTATTATTATTGTTCAATTTAATTTTTGCGGCCGCTAACTCCGTAACGGGCGCAAGATGTCGGTCGAACACTCCCCGCTGCTAAAACCGCGCGAGACTGAACTACCGGTTCAGTCGGCAACAACACCAGCCGACACGCGTGGGGCGGGCGACCGTACAGTTCTTGCGGGAGGAGAAAAACGACGCGCGGGTGAAAGACGTGCGAGTATCGCAAGATGATCCGCCTGGTACAAGCGTGGATGCGAAAACGAGGTTATGCGAGGTTAGAGATGAATTTTAGACCCACGAGGAGCAACCTGACGACGCAGGATTCATCACAATGGTTCGCGGTAGGAGGTCGCAGGCGCCGAACATTGTAGTAGCAAGGCAGGAGGCAGTAATATTTTCTGCTGACGAAGACAAGCTGCGAAATAATTTCAATGAAGTCTGCGACTGTATTGCCAGCCATGTCAAGGGGAGGATTGAAGAGCCCCGTTTTACAAGGACTGGAGAGCTGTCATTGTAGTGGAGGTCGAAGAAGATAAAGGCACCCTGCTTCCGTCACAAGAGCTGGCTGGTGTTAAGGTATCTGCCAGGATAAGTGGAGCGCGCTCGTCTGTGAAGGGTAAAATATCTGGTGTACATCCTTCTATCTCAGAAGCAACCATACTAGCTGCACTCAAGTCGTCGGGAGTGACCGAGGTGGCTCGAGTTAAAACAAAAAACCCGAAGAATAACGTGATGTCCACGACAGAACATGTGATCTTAACTTTTACGGGCAACCATTTCCCGTCGAAAGTCCGCTAGGGTCTAAAGCAGCATGGAGTTGTGTTGTACCGAGATCCAATGCAGTGCTTCAAGTGCTACAGTATGGATCGCCTTGCCGTCAATTGTAAGGCTCTGAAGCCAAAGTGTAGGAGGTGTGGCTCCCTGCAACATCTTAGAAAGGAGTGCAAAGCTCGGGCCAGGTGTTGCCTATGTAATGGCGAGCATGAGGCTACATGGGGTTCTTGCCCCGCTAAATTAAGTCGTATAGAGATGTTAAAGCGAGTCTCGCGTAACAATATCGAGAAACAGTAGAACGCTGCAGCCGTGCTGCTTTGCGCCCCCGTCGAATACGTTCAAGCCTCCGAAAACTTCACGAAACGCAGTTGGTCGTCTGTTGTAAAGAACGGCATCAAAGTGAGTGACACCACCGCCATAAACCAAGAAGTCGACCCCGGAGCAAGGTCTACGAAGAAGGTGGCACCCTCAGCCGACATAGCTGCTGATCTAGTACAGGGGCTACTGGACAGAATCGTTCCTTGCATAATAGAAGCGATTCAAACACCAGTCACCAGCGTTATTGAAAAGCTGCTTCCCTCCTTGTTCCCCAGAGTCTCCGAAGAAGAGAAAAGTGACAAACCGACAAAAATTATCGACAGCACTCCCCTTGAAATCTCAATACGAGAATCCATAGAAACATCTCTGCGAGAAGCACTTCGCGCGTCGTCGTATAGGCTTGGTGCAGAGTTAACCAAGAGCGATAAACCTCGAGACGGATCGTGACTGCCTTACACAACAATTACTGACGTCCTAGCATCACAGAAACCTCAATCTAGTCAAAACAAAAAGTCGACAATCAGATTCTTTCAGTGGAACTGTGAAGGTATTAAATCGGGTTTACGATTACTTCCCTTAACGGATCAATTCGGCGTGTTAGTTATTACCGAGACCTGGGCCGCCAAGCCCACAGTCATCCTCGATTGGCGTGTAGCGGAATGTCTAGGTACCCAGTCAGAAGGACCAGGTCGAACGAGTGGAGGAGTTGCTGTCATATATAAAAGTAAACTTCCTGGAATTCATCCCTGCTACAGTGAAGACAACTGCGTAATCCTTACGGGAGACACAATAAACGTGATTGCAGCCTACTCTAGTCCATCGGAGGATACGGAAATTCTGCTGGAGAAACTAATAGCGTGTCTAGATATGGTAGACTGCAGAAAATAACTGTACTCTGCGGCGATCTCAACTGTCCACTTAATAAGGCAAAGCACCCAAGAACAGCGTCACTGTTGAACGTACTGGCGTCTCGGAGCATGTGGGTTGTATCTACAGCTGATGACTCGACATTTATCGCGCCGCAAGGACAATCGACAATAGATATATTTGCTACAAATGCTGATCCGCGTAACGTGGAATATAGAGGAATACAACAGGATACCCTGGCGTTTGGAGTGAAGCGGCATTTACCAGTTGCAATGAATATCTCACTTGGCCCGCAAACTTTCTACAGCAAGCGGCCTTCTCTGAGTCGTACTCTCGACATCACACGACTGAAAACCGTTGCTCGAAGTGTTCGTCCTGTTCCAGTCCTGATCGACGTAGAGTCATATGCTTGCAGGCTCCGTACCGTCATTACCAGTAGCACCCGGCCAAAACGAGCTCGTAGTAAGTTTGTCCCATGGTACAATCAGCAGTGTCGCTCCTTCAAGCACTACATGGTGCAAGCATACATCCTAGCTCGTACACGCCCTGAGATGATGCCCCTTTACACTCAACTAAGCCGCACGTACAAGAAAGTGGTAAAGGAAGCTATAAAGGAGCATGAAGAGCGAAGTGAGTACAAGTTACTGGTCGAGGCACACCAATCACCACACAAATGGTTGCGTGCCGATAGACGCGCTACTGCATGTCGAATCCAGCCTGAGAAGTTAAACGAGCACTTTCGTAAAATGTGTGCCGGTGCATTAACCATTCCGAGCGATGCTCCTGTAGTATTTTCTGCATGGAACGAGCGAATCCAGGAAGCTCGCCAGGCCCTGTCTCGCCCTTTTATCGACTCGGAAGTAACTGAAGCAATGGTAAAGGCGCCGCTGGGTAAGGCCCCCGGACCTGACCTAGTGGTAAACAAACATCTTTGGCAGGCCACGTTGTTAGTGCCGTGTTTCACTGCTATTTTCAATGAAGTGCTTAGAACATCCCAATTACCCGTGGAATGGAAACCAGTCTTCTTAGTATCATTGCTAAGGGAAAGGGAAACCCGCTGGCTCCATCATCTTACCGAGGAATAACGAGAAAGAGCGTAATATATAAGCTTCTGTCGGCCATCTTAACCCGTCGCCTGGAAGTATTTTTAGAAACTACCGGGGCACTTCCTGAGCAGCAATACGGATTCAGAAAAGGCAAATCAACAATGACTGCGTGCGCTCTGCTTCTAAACTCGGTGAATCTTACACTTCGTGTCAGGGGGAATTATCGATTCGCCGTGTTCGTGGACTTCAAGGCGACCTTTGATACGGCCTCGCGAACGATCATCCTTGACAAGCTGGCACATCGTGGAGTCCCACTGAGCATGCTAGAGCTTCTAAGAAGCATCTTGCAAAAGGGACTGGTAATAATAGACAATGGGGTTGCTGAGCACGCGCCGATCACTCAGACCACCGGTGTTGCTCAGGGTGATAACCTGAGTCCTCTGTTGTTCTCAATGTTGGTAAGCGATCTCCCGGTGGAAATACATAGTCGGCATTCACAAGTGGAAACGCTTATGTATGCCGATGATTTAGTATTGTTCTCCCGAAGTCGCTTTCACTTGCAGCAGTCGCTTATAACTCTACAGGGCTATGTAAACCGGAACAAATTGGAGATCAATGCGAGCAAGACAAAAGCGATGAAATTCCGTCAAAATAGTCGAAATCGTTTCATACTTTCCATACCTGGGGGTCGTGTTTTCTTCACGTGGCTCAAGCTTCTCCAGGCATGTTGAAGAAAGAGTCCGAAAAGGCCTACAATCTTTTATAGTGTCAAGGCCCCAGGCAGACTGTCGATGGAGGTTGCTGTTAAGCTGTTTAACCTGAAGATTGCACCCACAGCATCTTACGGTGTTCAGGTGATCTGGCCGTATCTCACGAGATCGAACCTAAGGGCGTTTGATCAACTCAAAGCCAGTTTTCTAAAGAAAGCGCTGAACGTCCACCGCACTAGCCTGAATAGGTTAGTGTTCTTATTGGCATCTTCGCCGTTATTCGTTGAGGACATACAGAGAATGTACAACCTGCCGAAGACGACGGTTTTTAGAGAACACGTCTTAGACTGGGAGAATAAAATGGCCGACATCGACCCGCTGTTTTATGAAACGAGAGCAATGACATCGAATTTGTGGAGAGCCTGCAGTTATGAGAACCGGCATCTAATCACCAGATTTGCCGTCCACGGCTTCCATCTGAAGATCTGTGCGCGCGAGAAGTTTCATGAAATCTCGGCGGAGTGTATGTGTAAACTTTATGGCTGCCCGTGTGATCTATATCACCTTCAGCGTTGTGAAAGAGCAATTCCGCTGTCTCAACTCTGGAAATGCGATGTCTATGATGTATTTTCGTAAACTAATCATTGGTTAATAAAACTACTATATATATACATATATATATATATATATGTTGCAACTATTATATATGTTATTATATTATTGTTGTTGTCGTCGTCGGCGTCGTCATAATAGTAGTAGTAGTGTCGAGCCCGGTGGCGTGGTGGCATGCGTCTGCGCCTCGCGACCGGAGGAGACACAGAGGTGCGCGGGTTCGACCCCCACCGTTGCACATTTGCATTTATGGGGGTCCGTCTATGAAGCAATGCGAAAAGCAGTCCCGTGGACGTTAAATCTTGGCTGAGAGTCAGCCCCGAATGGAGTAGTAGTAGTACAAGTACTCCTACTACTACTACTATTATGACGACGCCGACGACGACAACAGCAATAAGCCAAGTAGTGCCTGTCTGCTACGACGACGACAACTGGTTATAATGTTGTTGTTGTTGTTGTTGTGGCGGGGGAACTCCATCACCACCAACAACAACAACAACAACAACAACAACAACAACGACAACAACAACAACAACAACAACAACAACAACAACAACAACAACAACAACAACAACAACAACAGCAGCAACAACAACAACAACAACAGCAGCAACAACAACTGCTGCTGCTGCTGCTGCTGCTCGTGATGGTGACGATGATGATCTTAAAACGGCAGCAGCAGCAGCAGTAGCAGCAAAAAAAAACCGCACAATAAACAGCAACAGCACAAAAAAGCTAAGATTGGACTCATAGCTGAGCACTGACTGCCTGCTTGCCCGCTGCATAATCAGCGCTTTATGCTCGCGACACCACAACCGCCAGCCACGGCCACCACCGACAAAACCACGCGTAGTTAGGTTAGTTTTCCTCTCGTTTGTTCATCCTACAAGTTCGGTCATGACAAGCCGACAATGAATTTGAACAAAATCCACATAGTTGTTGAAATACACCAACAAACAGCAACAACACTAACCAGCGCGCTAGAAATGCGTTGTTTGTAAAATGTATGTGGTGGTGGTCATCTTTTCGGCAGCGTCGCTCATATTTATCGATATATATATATATATATATATATATATATGTATTTATTTATATATTAATTATGGTTTATTAACACCCAGGTTGGGTAAAATTATAAACATATACATCGGACAGAACTAGTGCTTCCATCACGTCATTGGGTCTTCTCCCATCTGCTAGTTCAGCCATTGACTGAACTGCTGGACATGCTGCGGCGTGGTATCTATCGCACTGGGCAGAGCACCTCGTACACCTGCAAAACTTCTGAGGAATGTGGAATTCTTCCGTGCTGCATAACACGTGATGAAACCCGTGGGCTCCAAACGCCGTAGTTAAATGTCTGCTCTTGTATCCCGCTGCTCGCCAGGCCGTGCTTGTCATCGCTGCCGTTTTATATATTCCTAAATCGATTTCCTTTAATTTTTCCATCCACATCAAAATATAGGCCTCAAACGCTTTCGTCCTAGGTAAACCCCATCGAAGTTGTAATTCCTGTGTCGTGAACGACCCACCCTCTAAGATATGAACTATTCTGTTCCTACAAGAATTGGCTTACCCCAAAACCCGTTTCATAAAGAAAAATCTGGCTCTATTTAGTAACTGCAGATGTGCTTCTCCCAGTTTTTCCCATATAAGTGATATACCGAATGTTGCTATTGGTTCTATTTTAATTTTAAAAATGGCAGACGCGGTATGTATTGACAACATTTGCGGGTTCTTACCATTTGACGTTATAGTGACTTCCAGATAAGTAAATTTATGTATGAAATGTACCTCATTGCCCCTGGCTTGAAGAACGTCGTCTTTTACTTATCGACCCCCTCGTCGAAACTTAACTGCTACTGTCTTTCGCCAGTTTATGCTGAGCCCCATCTCGTCCATATAATCAATTATTCGTTCCAGTCCCTGTTTTACATTAAATATACTTCTACCATAGATTGCAATGTTATCTGCGTACATTAAAGTACTTGCCCGTTCTCGAGTCCATCCCTGTCTCACCCGGTTAGGTAGCCCCCCCAATACACCGAAAAAAAGCAACAGACTAAGTCCGTCACCTTGAGACACGCCCGTAGTTTGCTTTACTCTTCCCACAATCCCTATACCGTTGTCAATGCATACTATTCTCTCCCTAAGAATGGCCCTCCCTTCGGGGGGGGGGCTAGTGTATATTCTGGGGTGTAACGTGGAATCGCGAGGGAATCGCGTCCAATTGTCGGGTAGGAGTAGTGTGGTAACTCCATTCCGAACCTCGATAGGGGGGAGGGTGGGGAATCCGCTGGCCTGTCTATTCGGGCTGGCGAGCACTCCCGCAAGAGATCCGCGCGTAACTACGCGGGCGGCGGGACTGTAAGTATCTCTCTTTTTTTGGTGTTGGTGTTACCGTTACGGCCATCACCATTATCATCACCGTCAACGTCACCGCCACTGTCACTGTTGTGTCGGTATCAGAAACAGCATCACTGACTGAAAAGGTACGGTAGGGCTTCGTTTGCGGCGGTGGCGCCTGCTGTTGTTGTTGCTGCTGCTGCTGTTGGTGGTAGAATTGGTGCTGTTCGTGGTGATAGTGTTGGTGATGGTGGTGGTGGTGGAAATGATGATCGCAATGACCTTCATATACTGCTGATTTTTCTTCAGGACCTACTACTAGTAGGTAGTACAAGTGGCACAACACGTAAAACACTGGGTTTTCACCCCGGCAGATTCCGACCTAATGGCCGGTTTGCTGCCTAAGCTGGTACACTGTAGCGATGCACGGTTCCACAAAACGCGACGACATTTTGACGATTTTGATGGCAGCGGTGTGCTGGTGAGCTGCACTGGGTCGACACCTTGCTGGCACAATGGTCTGTGCACTTTGCCTTTGGTCAATTTAGGCGATATTGTTAGCGAACAATACCGATTGACCGGGAGCGAGCGAAAATGCGACCGGCCGCTATGACGGCCGGACCAGCGTCTCAGGGCGACTGCGTCTTGCCGCTGTTGTACTTCAGAACGCAGACGACCTTAAGATCTAATGTCCCATCGTGTTCCGTCATGCTCAAAATACCCTAGAAGCTGGTTACGGCCATTGAAGATATTAGTTTTTTTTCGCCAAATGCGACAGAGACACAAGAAGAAACCTCACGTGGACATCAATCACCTCGAACTCTCACATAGTCCGAGACGTTGTAACTGACTATAACAAGTTGTTTGTTTTTTCGGTGAGAGGGAAAAAAATGCTTTTACGCACAAGCGGGTAGTGTGGGACTCGATGCCGATGTTGTTGGCATAATACCCACTAAAAACTTCTCACCTAAATGGCCTCAGGAAGAGGCAAGGAGCTATTCTTTAATACTACTTCAACTACTACTATGACGACGACACCGTCGACGACGACGACGACAATAAGCCAAGTAATGCCCATCTACTACGTCGACAACAACTGGTCATGCTGTTGTTGTTGTGGCGGGAAAACTCCATCACCACCACCACCACCAACAACAACAACCACAACAACAACAACAAATGCAGCAACAACAACTGCAGCAGCTGCGGCTGCTCGTGATGATAACGACGATGGTGATGATGATGATTTTGGAGCGGCGGCGGCGACGGCGAGACCAATGAGCAGATATCACAGACACGAGGCAAACGACGACGACGACGACACAGCAAAAAAGCCACACAATAAACAGCAGCAGCACAAAAGAGCTAAGATTTGACTGATAGCTGAACACCACTGCCTGCCCGCTGCATCAGACTTTTATGCTCGCGACACCATTGTCACCACCACCACCTCCACCACCGTCACCTCCACCACCGCGGCCGCGACGAGACCACGCGTAGTTCTTTCTCGTTCGTCATACAAGTTCGGTCATGACAAGCCGACAACGAATTGAAACAAAATCCGCATAGTTATTGAAATACAATACCAACAATCAAGGGGCAGTAGTTTTCGATCACACATCCAGGAGAGGGTTAGGAAGGCCACTATCGCAGCCGCGGCAATTAAATGTCCACATAAGCTCTCGGTCGATGCAGCGGTAGCCCTTTTTGGGAAACAGATAGCGCCCATCGCCACAAATGGCATTTCACTAATATGGGATAAGGTGGGAGTAGACGAATTGCGTTTAATCGATGGGGTAAGGTTTTTCTTTCTCAAGAGGGTTTTTGCGCTTTCAAATACATGCAGAAATAGGGTGGTCCACGTGTTGGAAGGTGGCCCACTGCTGACAGAGGAGCTACAAAAACGATGGAATCTGAAGAAGACGTGCGCCTTTGACGTTTATAT
This sequence comes from Dermanyssus gallinae, assembly GCA_003439945.1. Classification (NCBI taxonomy): domain Eukaryota; kingdom Metazoa; phylum Arthropoda; class Arachnida; order Mesostigmata; family Dermanyssidae; genus Dermanyssus; species Dermanyssus gallinae. Next base: position 922,281 of record QVRM01003495.1, on the reverse strand, counting down.
GCGAAATTGGGGAACCAAAATTAGCGAGGTAGACATAGGAATTTATGGGACAGCAGCAATGAGAAGCACTGGGTGGAGGGCTAGCGGGGTGAAAGATCGCCATTTAACAACGGCATTTGCAGCCCACGGATTTCATTACATTCTATGCAACAAGGAGGGCTTCCATGAACCACAAGACGAATGTCGATGCAAAGAATGCTGGATTAAATGTGATAAATACCACGCCGCGGTTTGTCCGGCGGTTCGGTCCATAGCAGAACTGGCAAAACGCTAGATCGATTGTTGTGTGGAAAACTGTGATGTAACATAAACACACTTACCCAGCCCGGGTGTTAATAAATAAATAATATAATACCAACAATCAACAACAAACACAACAGCAACAACACTAACCAGCGCGTTAGAATCACATTGTTTGTAGAATCATGTAGCAACGATGTATGTGGTGGTGGTGGTGGCGGTGGCGGTGGTCATCCGGTTTCCGGCTGCGTCGCATATGTTGTAGCGTGTTTAGATAAGAAAACAGCGGGTGCGAGTAGGATTCTGTAGCAGTGTCGTAAAGTCAGCAGTATATGTGTTATTCGTTGTTGTGAGCGAAGGTGATTGTGGTTGCCTTGAGTGCAATCGATTAGCTAACCGTCCGTCCGCTTGACTGTTATAAAAGATCCTGCAGTGTCAAAGATGCGAGTGTTACATGCTAAATGCACAGTAAAATGGGATGAAGTAAAAGACGAGGAGGCAGAAGAAGACAGTGGGCGCGAGGGGGGGGGGGCGTTCAGATGATGGCGACGACGATGACGCCCGTTAGCCAGACGAGTTTTTTCAAAGCGAGAAGAATGGTGGCTTAATTCAAACAGACAACAATGTATCATCGGCCGGGTCGTCAGTATTAGGCCTTTACAACAACGAGAAGGAGAGACGAAGAAGGAGAACATCGGTTTTAGCGAGAGAGAGAGCGAGAGAGCAACAACACTAGTTAGAGAGGGGGTGGAGAGATACGACGATGACGCGTGTCGGTCGATCGGTAATGTAGTAAATTCTCTCACGCGACGGCGTGAAAGAATCGAGAATGAACTCGTTGTTGTTGTTGTTGCGGTTGTTGTTGTTGCGGTTTTTGCAATTGTTGTTGTTGTTGCGGTTGTTGTTATTGTTGTTGCGATTGTTGTTGTTGCCGTCGTCGTCGTTGTGCTCGTCGTTCGTGGTGGAGCCCCGTTGTTGAAGCTGACCCACCCGCGTGCTGCCGCCGCTACCATTGCCGTTGCCATTGCCGCCGCCGACGACGATAATGTTGAGCCACGGGACAACAAATAAGCAAACGTCAATAATCGGTCGGTCGTCCGTTTGTTCGTTTATTCGTTCTTTTGCTCGACATTACATTTACATGCTTACATTGCTTTTTCTGGTTAGTTAACTAATTAACCTACGTATGTGACAGCTGCAGGGGATGACGCCGCTCGAAACGCCCTTGAAATTCGTCAGACGATGACGATTTGGACGGGGGCGCTTCCACTGGCAATGCATAAAGGCTGCGTTGATTCTATATCGGTGTCTCAAATCTAGCAGTAGTATTAAGAAGCAAAGCATAAAATACACATTGAGGCGTTTATTAATATGTATGTAGTAATCATATATGATTAATATAATAGCAAGCATATCAAGCCGAGTGACAGAGTTCGACTTAAACAGTGTTTGCTAGGTGTGTCTGTTGGGTTGAATTGTTACAACCCGAGTAATACTTATTATTTAAACGATTCACCTGTTTCTGGCGGCAACTTAACATGAAAACGTATTAAATATGTTGAACGACGACCGACACACTGCCGCAGGCCATCTCTGTTCTCACATCGTACGTTGTGCCATAAATGTACTGATTTATCGAGGAATTGATGAGTCGGTTGTATGGTTCTGAAAAATCTCTACATCTCACGTTCTTATCGTTGGGCGGCTTTCGAGCAGGCAACAAGCTGAGTCGGATTTATTGAGCGTCTAGATAAAAGGACGCTTATGTATGCCTGATACTTACGTACGGCTGCATATAATGCATTGCAGCACACGCGGCCGCGGGAGTACAGTGTACATTGACAACCTGACTGTTGCATGCTGTTTGCGAAAAGACGAGTTCGTTTTATCATTTTTACTAGGCGGGGGTTATTCTTGTTACGAGTGTTTGGTAGTTTATCTAGCGCATAACTTGTTTATCTATATTTTTCGATTTACCTAGATCTCATGCTTGTTTAGCCACTTCGATGTACCTATATTTTTCGTGCATGTTTAGTCATGGCAAGCATTGTTTCTAGTATTAGCTTTGTACAGATACTTCTGGCAACCCTAATAAAAGGTAAACCTTGTCATCATAGCCACCAATACGCCATACGTATGTTGTCGCTGTCAGTTCAGACCGGCACGACCGCTTACCCATGCTTGTCTTTGTTTATTTTTTTAGGTGATTACCCTTAGCAGCGCAGGCTTATCAGTTAGCATTGTAATTTAATTACGCCTGTACTCGCTACTAAAACTACACACATTACTTCACATATATACCCATTGACGCAGTATATTGTCTAATTATTTGATGGAAATTATTCTAAGACGTGTCTCTAATCTCTCTCGCTTCTGAGACGTTTGGAATTCACTATTAGCTAAGAACGCTGACGTATGTAGCACTTCGTGACCGCGTAGGTACGAGGTGTACGCGCTTGCACTGCGTTGGTTCTTACTTAATAGCGTCCTTAAATGCCTAGCAAAAAAAACAGCTAGCAATTTTGGTGCCATATATGTGCAATTTACGCATCTGGAGTATGAGGAGCCCTGATTGATAAGCATTGCAGATCGATATTTAGTTTGGACACAAGTGCCCGTATGATATTTACAGTCAATAGCAAATTAATTTGTAATACGCTTCTGTCCAGCCGAATATGCTATGGAATTTGAGTACGGAGTATCTCGTTAAGACATTTCGGTTCGGCAATTGTTCCTAGCGGGTGTTGCGAATTAGGAGGGACTTAACTTTATCATGCGCTGCTACTGCTGGCTTATAAAAGCTCCGAATTGTCAGGTTGGCTACCATTGCGTATGTTTCGGAATCAACGAGGTTCTGAAGTAGAGGATCAGTTAATGTCGCTTTCTAAAGTTTTGTACCGTGATTCTCCAGTTTTCTTTTATCCTTGTAGTATGCGACTATTCACCTCACGTACGGAGAGATGTATGTACGCAGTGTGCATAAGCTTCACGCAAGAAGCAACTTTTCATTCCCAATAGAACAACCGTAAAGAAGAAGCGTTATGTTTTGTTGCACACGATTTTTTGTATACAGCGGTTCTAAGTACACTGAGGTTATATTTTTATTGATTTTCCCGTGTGTTGTAATTTTGTAATTTCTCTGAAGATTGATACGTTCTGTATGAATGTCTGTCTGAATGTACAGTGGAAACATTTCTGAATGAATGCCTTAATTGTTCAAAAACGTAGCTCCATTGATGTTTCCACTTTCATGTATGTCTGGTCAGAAGAAAATCTGCATTGAAGAACCTAACTGGGCGAATACTTCACCGTCCAGGAAGTTGGCGGAGGCACTGCCTCAACTCCAGAGAAACAATGCACCCGAGCCAGATGGCATCTGTAATGAGCACTTGCAGCAGGCAGCCACAATGACTGCACATTGGATCGCGCTTATAAATGGGTGCATCAACAACGGACGACTACCTGCAGCGTGGAGACAGTGGCGACGTCATGGCACTTATTCCAAAGGGCAAGGGACCACGAACCGAACCCGCTTCTGGACAGGGCATCGCCTAGAAATGCTGCACTTGCAAACTGCTTGCAGGCCCGGCCGTCTAACGTCGTTCGTCGAGTACAGGCTTTGCTTAGGGCGATCATTTTAGCCCTTTGCTTTTTCTCTCCTGGTAGCCGAGATACCAACGCGTACACAGAGCCGATACCCAGATGTCAAAATAATCATGTATGCCGACAATCTGGTGCTCTACAGTAACAGGAGATCCCATATGCAACAGGCGTTGTCTACCTTGTCGGCTTATGCGAGCGTAGTGAATTAAATATGCGGAAGACAGAGATCATGAAGTTCACGCGGGCAGGCTGACCGTGACCTGGTCCATTTAACCTAACTGTGTGACTGACACAGTTAGGTTAACTGGACAGGACTCGAACTATCTTAATTAGTTCACATATGTCGGTATCATAGTGACCTCTTTATTCAAGACCTTCGTAGCACACATAAATGAGAGGTCCCGAAATGCCTTGGTCGCGGCGACAGCTCTTAAGTAGCCCCCAGATGCTCGTGATTATAGCACGCTTGTGTGGGCAAATTTTGCATATGTCAACATAGAACCGTCTCACGTATTTGCTGTGTGATACTCCATTATTCATGGAACAGATTAAAAAAAGTTTGAGCTCCCAGATAACCCCGCATACAGCGAATCTATAAGGCGATATGAAAGAAAGATGGCGGAGATCGATCCATATTTTTATGCGACAGATGCAACGGTTAGGTCAGAATGGAAGGACACTGGCAGGACAAATATGCCCATTTTGCTATGCACGGTTTTTGGTCACCTCCTATGCCAGAAGCTTAGCAAAGATGATATGAGGTAATCCGGTCATCGTGATGTTGCAGTTATGTTTAGTATGGCATGATTTCCTGTAATGCGCAACTAGATAAGGTATTATTTAGCCATTTATTTCATAGAAGGTCATATTTATATAAATACCTTCGAGGTGGTTATAAGGAGAGGGTTTTTTCAGTATCATCGGTAATTGTTACTCCTTGGTGATTGAGAGGAGAAGCGCTACTATTTAGCTTCAGTCACTTGGTACGATAGCGAAAGACGTATCCCATGTATCTGCAGTCGGCGATATCGTAGGTGTCTGCGAGGTTACGTGCAAATTGCAATTGCGTTTGATTAGACTTAAAGAACTCAGTTTTTCATTCGTCAGCGCTATAAATAATGTAATGAGGTATATATTTGTGCGGGGTTGTATAGCCCTTATTTAGAGTTTTAAAATATTCAATCATAAGTTGATGTTGTTCTAAACCTGTCCCACTGCCGGCAAAAAGAGCTGCCAGTCTATAGAGGCCAGAAAGCCTCGCATTGTGGTAATATATGTCTTAAGTGCGCGTGCCGCCTTCACTGCGCGACCAGCTATGGACGAAATCTGAAAGACTGTTGGCAACGCAGAATGAACTGAACAGTATTTCTTTGTGTATTTTGATTTATAGATGGCTACCGGCCCAGTTCTGCGTGTTAAAGATAAACTAAAGTCGCCGGTGAGTGCACCCGGCCGGTCGACCTAGATAAGGTAATCGAGGTCGTGACATAACCTTCGCATCCGTTCATGAGGTTCTGCTGCTATCCTCGTTAGGAAGAAGTAAGTGCATATTATACGGCGAATCAGAAAAAATGTTTTACCGTCCGCCTGGTGACACTTCACTGGAGTGAAATTAAATTGAATTGCCTTTTTGTTACGTACATAATAAATTTTCGTATTTTTTTAAAATTCATTTTGAAAGACCTAATGGAAAATACAAATGCACACAAGGTCATCACGACGGGGAAGCTCCCTGCAAGGGTGGACCGGCAGCGTTGCGAGCCTACTACTCCTGGCGGGTATGTTCCCGGAAACCATGGGAACAGGCTGGCTATAAGGGTTAGCTCTAGTTTCTCTTGTAGTATGGCATTAAAGACTTTAGATGAGGTGTTAGGGTTAGAGAACGTTTTTTCGTCATTTTTGCAGAGGTTATGCAGGCTAAAAGAAAGTCGGTGTTTTCATTAGGGATCGTTCGAGCGAGAACGAGGGCCGCCGCTGCGCTAACCGCACGGTACGCCGCTATTACCTTAAGGGGTCCGACACTCTGGACCCGACGCAGGCGGGTCTTGTTATCGGCCAACTTTAGGAAGTCGGTAGGCCAGGCCAGAGCTCCGTGCAAGGCAGCAGACTCGGCCCCGGGCATAATTACCGCTGTCTTGATTATCAAGGCCATTAAGTGGTAGCAGTGAGCCGTGCGAAGCTGTTGACGGCCTTGATTGTCTCCTCCGCCGCCCACCTCAAGTGTTCAGCACCGCGGAGACGTCTAGGGTGTCTGTCTAGGGTGACGCCGAGGTACCTCCCCTTGTTGACGAGTGCGATCTTCTGGTCTTTGAGGCGGAAGTAGAGCGGAGGCAGTTCCTCCGTTTTACCAGGTCAGCGACAGCGGGCTCCGCCACTTGCGTCTAGTGGACGAGATCGGCAAATACTTCATTCGCACAACTCTGCAACAGATCTAATGTCCGGGTCTCGACGGTGACGAGGTCGTATGCATAGGCTAGCAAGTTGATCCGCCGGGGGGAAGGTTCCTTAGCCGCGACACATTGTCGTAGGTTCCATAGCAGGGGACCATATTTGGAACCCTGTGGCACCCCTGCACTCACGTTAAAACGGATTCTATGAACAGTATTGTCCGGTCCCGTAGGTAGTTTGATAAGATTCGGTGTAGGTAGAAAAAAAAGGTGCAAGTTTTCCTGTAAAGCGTCTTCAGGATGACTCTTTACGGTAGGCACATAAAAGCTTCCGGACGTTAAGTAGGATAGCAAGATAGTCGCAGCGACAAAATTACAAGTTATGACTAGAAGTGGGACGTCACTTTGGTTAAAAGAGTATGACCAGCAGTCGAGAAGCCTGTTTAGGTCGCAGTGGTACATTAGGGGTGGAGTTGCAGGAGTAAAAACGCCCAACGTTTGCTATATTGCTCCAGCTAAAACCATGAGCACAGCCGTGTCCGGGAAATCCGCCCGCTGAACGCTAGGCTCGCTAAGCAAAAGCAGGCCAGTTCTGACCTTTAAAAAATCATGAGCGCTTCTGCTGCGGTTGTAGTTCAGCTGGAGTACTTTATAAGCAGGCGTCATGTGTGGTGTTGAGAGTTACTTGCGTGTTTGATGTCTTTGCGGCCCGCGAGTCTATAGAGGGCCGGTACCGTCTTGCGGCTTCTTTGGGTGGTCAGGGTGAGCCCTTCGGCGCCCGCAGCGTCACTAGAGCGCTTGGTCGGGTGCTGTGAGTTGCTTGCAAGTTGCTTTTTGTACTTCGTATTTGTACTGTGGCACCTATAGCTGCCGCGTTAGTGCATGTGGGCAAAGACTGCCCTGTATCTTGTGAGGTGGTGCTTTCCATAACGTCCCTGACCAGGAGCCGATGATTGATGTCGTGCTGGGAGCGCTTTTGCCGCTATATGCCCCCTTTCGCTACGAGGGTGACAACACGTGCAGGCCCTGTTCAGGGACAGGTACTCGAGAAGTTTGCCGATGGTTTCTGGTCACCCCAGCTTGTCATGTTGCAGGGTATTCGTCCAAGGTCCCTTGAACCCAAGAGAGTGTTGGCCTTTTGCAGCGCCTGGTCCAGGATATCGTTGTTCTGGAGAAACGTTGTACCCTTGAGGAGCCTGAGCGCTCGTGGGCTTGCCGTTATCCCTCGATTCGCTTATTTGACGCAACGCGACCACTTCTGTCCTGCGGCTGGCAATGCCCTGGATTGGGCAGGCCATGTTTTGCAAAATGGTTCTGTCTAAAAGGCCATCCTCCCGGGTAACCTTCCGGCCCCGACTGCGACATTTTCGTATATGTTTTTTTATTTATTGGTCACGTGCTTGATAGGTTTTTGTGCTATGACAGCTGCTTTGTCAATATAGTTATCTGAGACCGCTTTTTCAGGGTTGCCCCCCTCAGAAGTTATTTTTTGTTGTACTTCTTCGTAGGTTAGTCATGGGCCAGTTTGCAATTACCGGATCTTTTCCCGGGGAAAACATGGTAATGTCTGCTCTAGAACTTGAAATAAATCAATTATCACGGGTCATGGTAGTTCTTGGTGGTTGCCATATACCGTGTTGTTAATGTACACTCTATATTTATAAACAGTTAATCTAAATTAACACTATATACACACATCCCAGAAGCACAGCCAAACTAAACTACAAATCGGCTAGAACCACTAGTCGGCAGGTTAGGCGATGTTCGAATTTTGAACTTTTGCGTTTAGGGACTTTCGGCACTTCTTTTTGTAAAATCGAGTTTAGCAGAGTTTCTTTGCCTACACAATCGTATTCACTGATTGCGTTAAGCTCCCTACTTCTAAGACCGTCGAGTGCAATTAGTCAGCCTGTTACTAGTCTGAGGTACCTAAATCGTTTTCGGGCTGACTCTCAGCCAAGATTTAACGTCCACGGCACTGCTTTTCGCATTGCTTCGTTGACGGACCCTCATAAATACAAATGCGCAACGGTGGGGCTCGAACCCGCGCACTTATGTGTCTCCTCTGGTTGCGAGGCGCAGACTTAAGCAACCACGCCACCGAACTCTGAGGTACCTGCGCTCGACAAAGCTTCGCGGAGCGAAGCCAAGCACGACCACACCTGACGACTGACAGGGGTAGACTGACGGAGATGATATATAGGCAAAGACATAACATAGACTCATTTAGTTTTCTTCAGTGTTCCAGTTTTCCATATTTAACACCTTCTCCCTCATTATTTCTGGGTATACAACTACCATCCTTGAAAGTAAACGTCAGCCTTCGGCATTGATGGTTAAGTGCAAAGGTGTCCGTATTTAGAAAACAAGTTCATGACTGCAAATTTAAAAAAAAAAACTCGTTTGAGCAAGTGCCGCCCTACTGATAGTAGAATCTTTTTTAGCCGATATAGATCAAAGTAACCAACATGTAATTTCTAATACCGGCAAAAGCATATGCCACTTTCAGTTATCGGTGATATTATTATTTATGGATTTATAGAACTTCCAAATTATGACGGTTTTGCTTAATTTTGCGAGTTGTTTAGGCCAAGAAAATGAGGCTGCGCATTACTGGGGTCATGTTAGTCACATTTGAATTTCTCATTATGAGCAAATTCGAACACCCGTCAATTCGTAAACATGATTGCGGGCTCAGTAGCATTTACCGATGAACTCAGTTTGGTTCAGTTTACTATTATTTTTAAACACAGAACATACGTAATTCATACATCGTTTTACTTGTCATTTCAGTTATCTATATTGTTATTAAAACTCGTAGGCCGTTTCAATTTATGGCAAACAAACGTCCTGGAAACGCTCCAGCACGAATATTCTTAAAAACGTCTCTAATCCGCATATTAACTTAATTAATCATCAGCTATGACTAATTAGGCCTGAAAAAAAATCTGTCCATGTCGACGTCTCGCCACTCGCACGGATTTCACCATCTACTAGATCAGTCTGCTGGGTTTCATGAGCCCAGCGAGAACTGCAAATGTCGTCGTTGTGGCGGTCCATGTACCCTGTATCACCTCACGGACTGTACTAGATCAGTATCGCTCTCGCAGCTTCAACGAGAATACTCATAAATCGTTCTTATCATGCCATGTGTCATATATATTATGTTAATTTTAAAACGCCCAAATAGGGTGGATTTTGTTAAATAAATTATGTTTACTCACTGATAACATCTTGGAAATCGTTCGATACCAGTCGAATATCGTTCGTGCCAAGCATCGAACGTGTAAGCAGGAATAAACGAAATTATGAATACCATGGCTAAGAGGTCCTACCGTCTCAATCCCATGATCGCATCGGTATTCGATAGAAGTTGAAGTAGTCAACATTAAGCTTGACAATAAGATAGTAATAAGACTTACAATGTTATATCCTAGTTACATCCGTACATTGTAGTTAGTTGGTTTAATAGTTTAAAAACAATTTGTGCCGGTGCACTTCAGGTGTATTTCAGTTGTTTTAGAAATTCAGATCTGACCTAAACTGCACATTTTGTATAGTTTACCTTACCGATATTGCAAAGGTGTTCTAAACGAACATTATACGTTCGTGTGAATAAATCGAAGCGAAGAAAAAATATAAATTGTTACTCTAATGTTTCGTATGCGATAATTCTACTGGCGTTTGATGCTTCATGTTGACAGCTGGACGACTCCTGGCAAGCCACCAGACGAATTCACAGGGCAAACAAATGGCTAACAAGTAGTGTGCGCAGGGCTATTCGTGTGTGCTGGGAAAAACGCTATTTTTATAGACAGCTTTTAATGGACGCAATTTGGTGTTAATTTTCAGGAAGAAATTCCTACCTGTTCACCAATCGGAAGTCCGTTTAAAGCGGAGGCCAACTAAGGCATAGCTAATAAGGGAGTGAGTTAAGTAGAAGGGTGAAGCAAAGTTGTCCCATAACGGAGTCTTGCACTGCCACGATTAGACGCAAACTATTTACGCTCAACAGCGGTGTGAACACTATTTCCCAGAGGGAATCAAGACCGGCGACGTCGTTATTAAACATTAAGTCATACAGTAGAGCGTAAATCCACCCTTGACTCCCCAAAATGTAAACGTTTAGGAAAAACACGAGAGGATGAGACAGAGCGCAAGGAAACAAGGGGGTGAAAAGTTAATGCACAACTTAATTTGTTGCAAATCCCTCGATACATACTGCGCTAGAAGTGTAAAAAAGATCTGTCCAACTGAAAAGCCCTGGCCTAAAAAATATTCTTCATGATTATTGCGAAATCAGTTCCAATATTCCGGTTATTAGCGTATATTGTGATTTCTAAAGTGCCTTTGAGATGATGCTACATAATATCTTGCACTCTAAAGAGGCAAGCGGAAACATAGAGCAGTAAATATCGGATTTTATAAGAGGCCCAACTTTCACTGTTAAGCTGCATTCTTAGGTGATGAGACCGGATGATTAATGGCTCAATTTTAGGAAGTTTACTGGTTAGATTGTTTATAGATGATGTGAAAGATATTGTGTCTAGTGTTGTAAAGTGTGTGATGTACGTAGATGATGTTAAAACCAATCATGTTAAGCCTCAATGCTGAAATAGAATTTAAAATTAGTCTGGAGGATGTAAAAGTCAGGTGTGGAATCGAACGAAAGTTGATACCAATGATTTCAGTAAAAGACCGAAAGAAAACGACTGATATACCACAATTGAATCGAATAACTCAAAACAAGGAAATGTTGTGTTTACTGTTTGATTTGACAGCAACCAATTCGAGAAAAGGCTGTGTGGTAAAGCCAGAATCCAAATTCTACTAACAGCATATAATATATCTGCACGCGTTGCGTATGGCATAAGACGCGACGGATGGATGTAACATGATGACAAGATTTGAATAAGAGTGTAATTTTCTGATTAGATTTATATTCAAATATTTTTCAAAAATAATTTATGAATAATACAAATAACAAAAAAGCAAATCCAGCGATTTGGTAATTAACCGCGTGTTGCTTTAATGTTGTGCATAAATAACTGGGAGCTTTTGTCATGCAATATTCTGTCAAACGCCTTGGGTTGGATGAATTTATTTATTAGCCATTTTTTTGAATAAACTCTGTTAGAGTATGACACACACCATTTGTCATAAAGGGTGTTTCAGCTGTATCAAACCGAACTTCATGTACCGTTATTCGATTTGGTGTCGGTGTGGAATTTAGCACTTTTTTGTTCATATATTGCGGGTACCTTGCGGGTACTACGTTTAAGTCACCCGCAATAGCGATATCCGTTGGGACGGTGAAATGCTCTTTAATGTCAGCCTGCCTTTCTTCTCGATATTAGCTCGTATTTCCTTCTTTTCCTGCCCAAATACAATAAAAGATACTGCAACAATCAAAGGTTATTGTTATATCTGTTGTTGTTATTGCTGTCGTTTGTGGTGTCGCTGTTGCTACCAGCGTTTTGTTGTTTTTGCTAATGTTGTCTGCCATATGTGCTGCTTTCACTTCAGCAGTGTGGCGCGCGGTCGCCGATGAACGGGTGTGAGATGCGCTAGGTTAAGCGCAAGTGATAAATGGTCATAGCCAGGTTAGCCCACAGAGAGGCACTGCCAGTACGCCAGATGGTCGCGCCTGCTTCCACGTGGCCCCAGTGCAAGTTCCTAGCCCCTTCAATGGATGGCCTTTGTCCAAACATGTTTTGCATTGTAAGAGCGAAGCTACGAGTTCATCGTTCCGGCACGCAGCTGGCGGTCTTGCAATCTCCCGGCCAGCGTGTACACCAAACGTATCCGGACGATCTGAAATAATTCATTTCGTATTCTGTCCATAGTATCGTATAGAGTATACTCCACATCGTATTGAGTGCAGATATTCCCGCCCATTATCTCAACACCATAAACCTATGGTCGTCCACAACGCTGAAAGCTAACAAATTTAAGCAAATGCGCATTTCATGGCGATCATTTTAGTGACAAATCTATGGCAATGCGAATTGGTAATTGCGGAGTAATTGAGATTTTTCTTAGGGCATCTCAAAATTAAGCGCATGCATAAATGACTTTGTCCCAGAAAGATTTGAAGAGCAATATAAGGAATTGTAGAGCTCGTTAAAGCAAACATTTTTCCACGTCCAACGCCTTAAAATCATAATCTTAAGACTAGCGCTAATACTAATTAATTTCATTTATTTCCACACTATGTTGGGTAAAACAATACCTAATCTATACCTACATACAAACAAACACGTTGGCAACAAATAAGCCGTAACACACATATTTACAGCGGTAAGTTACCAGAAGCATTCGCCAATCGTGATAACGAGATGAAATATATACAGTGAGTGGCGTGATACTTTGAACATGGATTGCTACAATTTTTACAAACACAAGATTCATTCGGCTCATGGAATCCCACTTTGCCACACACGACGTGGTGATACCCGTGCACTGCAAATCGCGTAACAATATGGCGGTTAGTCCTACCTACATCTTTCCATGAATCTGATGTCATTGCCCCAACTGTGTAAAATTCTGGATCAATTTCTGCCATTTTAACTTCGTATTCACTGATGAAACGATCGTATCCCGGTGTCGCAGGGAGATTCAGTCGCCTCTTCAGGTCCTCTACGAACAGCGGGGTATCTGCCAGCAAGTACACGAGTCTATTACGAGCTGAGCTGTGCACCCCAAGCACTCGCTTCAGAAACGCGGATTTAACTCCATTAAGGGACTAAGACTAGCGCTAAAAACTAACATATTCAGGCAAATGCGCATTTCATGACGACCATTTTGGTAATGATAAAATAAATAAAAGGTAAATACATGGGAATGCGAGCCATGATTGCGTTTATATATAAAAAAAAAATTAGGCGGTGATTATCCTCCGTCCCCTACGGGCTTGGAACCGCCGTGAGGCATAACGTCAATGCACCGGAGGGCCGGACATGTTGAGGTATCTAGCGTTTCCCAATTAGTCCTTGTGGCAGCATGGCCGCTGACCCTCAGCGGTATATGGTTTATCATCTATTCTTGCTGAAGACTGCTAAAAAAAAAAATCGACCACCGTCAGAGATCGAACCGGCGATAACCGGTAGATGACAACCATGACAAGCGAAATAGTCCCCTAGACCACGCCGTCACTGCGTATATATATATATATATATATATATATATATATATATATATATATATATATATATATATATATATATATATATATATATATATATATATATATATATATATAGGGTGATCTAAAACGATGCAAGTACTTTCCAAATGGCCCATGGCGGAGGTCTTATTTTGGAGTGAGAGTAAAATTATTTAAATCTGTTACACTGGTGCTGTTGTCCGACATAGGAGCACAAAATGTGCGATTGTGAGGCAACCGCCTTTTTTTGCTCTATTCAAGCCTTACCATCTGAACTCCTGTGTTCTTCCGTGTCATCCTCTCTACTATTATACATTAGACAGGCAGGTAAAACCGCCTTTTGGATGACGTGATCAGTCTAGCTAGAACGCACGCTGTAATTGTCGCTACCGTTATGCAGGCCCTATATATCAATCAGTCATAATTGTTTCACTCGAATGTAAACAAGATGGCTCATGTTATTATAAGATATTATTTGTCATCCTGCCCATACACAGAGAGAAGAATTGCAGAGATTGTCGTTGTAGTGCCGGGCAACTAACCAAGTGGCGCTTAGCGCATTGGTGCGAGCAGAACCAACAAATACACGGACTACTATACTAATCATGAAACTCCCTACGGAAGCATACGAGGTGATGGAACCCGTGTACGCTGTACCTGGCGTTGAAATGCCGATTTTCACAGACCTCTTCACAGAGCTCCGTCCCTGCCTCCACAACTTTGCGTCGTCCCTGTCATAGGCATCCGCAGCCTAAGCTTATGCATCGCCACCATCGGCGCACAGCCCGACAATACGTACACGAAACGGCTTCTCGCCCTAATTAAAAGGTAAAGCACTCGCTTCAAGTTTAGTGTGAAGCACACAATTCAAGCAAATTCAAATTCGCTTGAGATAGGTATTACCACACTCCATCTAAACGACACGCTAACCTATTTAAAGTCTTCAGCATAAACAAGCACACTGTCGCATCAACAGACAGTTCGATATAGTAAATCGAAAAACCTAGGCATAGGAAAGAGTTTACAAACTCGAAGGGCCTCCCACAGCAACGAATAAGGCAAACGTCCTCCGCGACAAATCTTACCAGTTTTGCTTCCAGCCTTTCTTCTATGACGTGCGCCTTTACCATGGCGGAGGTCGCACCAAGGTTACAATGAGCAACAATGGTGACATCACCATACATTACCACCATGAGTATCAGCTGATCAACGCTGATGGGTGGAGCTGAATTTGTTGCGGTCCGTGTTATGTAGCTTATATCGATGGCTCACTGGCGTCACTAAAGTGAATAGTACCGTAACGGACTAAGTGCAGTTCCCAGAGTCTCGTGCATAATTTCTACAACTTTCACTGCCTTGGAAACGTAGCGTTTTCAACATCCACAACCGGACATTCCACGCCAGCCACGATATATTACACTACTGCTATACGGACTATGACTGTCAGACCACCAGTAAATGTTGTAAAATTTGCGTTTGTGAGCTGTGAACTCCAAGTGTGTGAAAATCGTTACGTTTGTGTGCTGTGAACTCCAAGTGTGTGAAAATCTGGAATTACCATTCAATTATTTTCCGAGCACACTACAATTGATTATCGACCCCACAGTGAAGCGTAGCACTTAGCTGGCACCAAGTGACGTCTGCCGCTGCAGCATATCTGTTAGGTGGCGGTTTAAGACTTGGCGGTCCCGGGTTCGAAACGTGGCCGTGTCTACTTTTCTTTTTAGTTGCTGCGTTTTATTTATTATATCCATTTTAGAAATTATAATCGTTCATATCCTGAACGATTGTTGTTATAATCGTTCATATCCTGAACGAAGTTGATCTATCTCAATTTTATCTCAATTATCCGCGATCTGCTTTCCATGGCGAATCAGGATAATTCTCCACAGCCGCTGGTACATCCTGCAGCGCCTACAACACAAGTAGGTCAAGTGGTGTGTAGCCGTTGCTCCCGTGGCCCCGAAGCGGTGGTGAATACACAATTCACAAAATGCTGTAGTTGCCAATTAAGCTTCCACTTAAGTTGCTTGTCTCAAGAAGATGTGGCTACTCTCACGGAGTCACCAGATATTTACAGGTGTCTTCTCTGTCGTCAGCCCAACATAGAGAAAGTAACGGTGAATTTTGCACCCGTAATGTACCATGCGTTAGACTCTCTTGCAACCCAACCGGCATTAGTGGCTGTTTTGAGCTATATTTACCAACGTATGGCCTTTCTAGAACAGCGCGTAGAATGCCTAGAGAAGCAGCCCAAGAAGTCAATGGACTCTGATCAAGCACCACTACCACCTAAGAGAAAGGTACTTCTAATCGGGGACTCGTCTGCCAAGCAGCTTTAGCAGACAATGGGAAGAGTGCTGCCAAAAAGGTTAAGGTAGATGTCGTTTCTTTTTACGAGAAGTCGGGGCGAGATATCCTAAATGATATGCGTGCACGTCTTCTAGAAGAGAAAGGCAAATTCACATACCAGTTGATCTACCACCCTGGCTATGGGGACTGCTTTAACTTTGAAAGCGAAGAATTAATCTCCGCTGTTAACTCATTTGCAGTGTGGCTAAGCCAAGACATTCTTACTGCAACGTTGACTGTGCTGTCAGTGCCTGTATTTTCAAGAGAGTGTAAGGAGGCGAATGACGAGCTGAAGCGTCTACAAACGCTCGGTTGAATTAAGTACATCCCCGTCACCAACCTTCAAATGCAGCTCCGGGTGACTAACTCAAATGACTACGACACAGACACAGCCTTGCGTATTGGAAATGTATTGGCAAAGCATGCTGCGGGGTCTCTCGACATTCCAGAGATGCAGCTCCGAGCGGCTGTTCAAGTGCCTCTGGTCAACCTCAAAATATCACAAGCAGTAGGCGCTGGCCAGAAAGCAAGCGAAATCAAGGAGAAAATAAAAGAGAAACTGAAGAAGGAAGGCGAAACCAGTCGGGCCGTAGAACTGCCAAAAGCAACCAGGACCAACGCGGGACATGCTCCTCCAAAAGTCCAACATGTAGAGAAGTACAGCGACAGTGGCAACGGCAAGAACAACAACTGCAGCCGGAACAACAACGGCAACAACGACAACAACAGCGAAAACAACTACCACTGGAAACCTCGCAACCCGGTCAGCAATTCCAAGCTCCGCAGGCCCAGCGGAGTGAACACGAAACGGAAGGAGCTCTACGAACGCGAGGAAATAGGACCATCTCCAGTTCGGGAAACTATGATGGACTATATAGAAGCCGCTCTGCAACACTACGAGGCATCTCAGGCCAAGCGCCCCCGCGTTCCACCAGTAATAGGACGACGCTTTGCATCACACAATGGAACATCGAGGGCGTAGGTTTGGTGATGGGTTTTATATCTAGCGGCAGTTTTCACGGTCTAGATGTAATTGTACTGACGGAAACATTTGCTACGAAACATTTTGATGTTCAGGGGTTTTATGGCTACCACTGCCCAGCCACTGCCCACGAAGCCGGAAGGCCAACGGGTGGAGTTTCTGTATTGCTGAGCCGGCATTTTAAAAATGTTAGGCTGGTATTAGCAGAGGATGATACTGTGGTCATAAACACGCGTCAGTTTATAATCGTGGCAATGTATAATAGTAACAGTAGAAGCAGTACCGCAGACTCGACCGAAGACCTTGTAGAGAAAATGTGTTCTACGTTCTCAAGAGTGCCAAGTAATCAACCAGTCAAACTTGCTGCCGACTTCAATTGCCGCCTTGATGTATCGTCGCCGAGAACATCTGCACTCGATGTTCTCCATCAGTACGGTCTCTGTATATGTAGTGACCCACAAACTCCCACCTTCTTTGTGGACTCGCGTGGACCAACACCTAACAGTTTGCAAGCTCGTCCCAGGACGTCGACAATTGACATATTTGCGACTTCATTTTCGAAAGATAATGTGGTATTCAAACGGTATGAATATCTGACGGTTACAGGTCTAAAGAACCACGTGCCCGTCTCTATTGATGCTTCCTAGACTACGCCAGCTACAACTTCTAGCAGGCAAGGTGTCTCTAGGAAAATCAATATTAAGTTGCTTTTAGAGAGCCTCGCAAAGTGGGATCCTCAATCCATTGAGTCCAAGCCGCTATCTTATGTCGTTGACTTCGTTTCAACGGTAGTGGTGAAGTCAGCCAGCAAATCGCAGAATTTCAAACGGAAATCGGCCGCATGGTTTGATCGGGAATGTTATGAACTTCACCAACATTTGCTAAGTCTGCTATCAGCATCGAGGACAGATCGGTCAACTCGGAACGCTTACTTAGACATGCGCAAAAAATATCGGTCCCTTACGTCAACAAAAAAGGAAGATTTCTTCATAAAACAGGAACAACGGTTAGTGATGGACGCACAGGAACGACCCTACCTCGCCGCTCAGACAGCGCGAGTGTGTAGTTGCACAATTCCTGGAGATGTGCTTCGTGAACATTGTGAGGGCATGTTTGCCTCTACCAATACAGTGCCCCGGGAAATCTCAGTTGCAGCAGAACCTGACGAGGAAATTGAGAAGGTTCTAGTAGCTTCTCTAGAAGCACCCGTCAGCTACAGCGATGTTCTAGAGGCTATTGGCCAAGCTAAAAGGAATAAAGCTTTCGGTCCCGACCTTTTCCGAAACGAACACCTCAAAGACACTCCTTATATTTGGCCTATTCTTCTTGCAATATTCAATAGATGTTTAGATGAGGGCTATGTCCCGGAAGCATGGTGGGAGTGCATCCTTAAGGTCATCCCAAAAGAAAAAGGTGATCCTACTGATGTCCGATCCTGGAGGGGCATTGCCAAGAAGAGTTGTATTTATAAGATTTTAGCATCAGTGCTCACAAAACGCCTTTCTATATTCTTTCATCACCGTAACATAATACCACACGAACAGCATGGATTCTGTCAAGGAAAGTCGGTCATAACAGCATGCACGAAGTTATTATCCGAAGTGAAAAGAAGCCTGGAACTTCATAAGTCAAGAGAAAGGTTTCTATATGCCTTATTTGTCGATATGAAGGCCGCTTTTGACACTGCTCCGCGAAATGTTATACTCCAGAAGCTAGCCAATGCAGGTGTTGGCCCCAAGACACTAACCCTTATCGCCAGCATTCTTCAAGCAAACCCGATAATCCTTGACGATTCGATCTGTGAGCATGAGCCCGTTATCTAGACCACAGGTTATGCTCAAGGTGATAATCTTAGCCCTCTGCTTTTTTCTACCCTTCTCAACTGCCGATGCAGCGATCTGCCGCCAATAATTCACAAAGAACATGATACGGTCGGCATCATACTATATGCTGACGATATCGTCATGTACAGCCGTGACAAGCTGGAGTTGCAGCGAAGCATACGCACCCTGGAGGGGTACTGCAAGAACAACGGCCTTAAGATTAACGCCGAGAAAACAAAAGCTATCAAATTAAGACCTGGGGGACCGCTTGCTCGGTCCGGTCGCTTGAAACTCAGTACTGGTGCAGTCAAGTTCGTTAACACCTTCTGTTACCTTGGGGTTAACTTTTCGATGAAGGGCACAACCTTTGGACAACACATCGCCGAACGAATCAGAAAAAGTCTAGTCGCGATGTCTACAATCGAAAAGCCCCAACAATTATCCCTGACCACACTAAAAGCACTTTTTGACCTGAAAGTTGCTTCGGTGGCGGCCTACGGCACCCAGGTCACATGGGAACACCTCAGTCTATCACAGCTAGAAAAACTAGATAAGGTTAAGCCTACGTTTTTCAAGCTAGCCATTGGGTTGCCACGAAATGCGAAAAACCGTCTAGTTTACCTTATGACTTCTACTCAACCACTTGTAGAAGATCTAGTAACTAGATTCCGTCTCTCAGAAACCGCTGCTCTTATTCAGTTTAGAGAAAACTTTATGAAGAAGCAGTTCCCGGAAGCTTCTTTAATTCGCCAGCAATGGTCACACAGAACTGGCAGAGACCACTACAACCCAACCGACATCTCGTGACCAGCTATTCACTTCACGGGTTTCACCATAAACTCTGCCATCGAAGAGGCTTCTACGATCCTGATGTCGGCTGTTTGTGCCGTTTATGTAACCAGCCGTGCCCTATCTACCACCTCGATACCTGTCAGAGAGCTATTTCCCTTACGCAGTTAGCTCGATGATATTTTATTACTTATCTATAAACATGTGTTTTATTACAATGATCTATATATATACATACCATACATATGGTGCAATAAATAAATGATGATGATTCCCACCATGGCACAAAGAAACTTTGGGCGCATATAGCGGACAAGATCAGCAAGGAGCAGCGTGAACGTGATAAGATTCAGTGGGCCCCCTAAGGAGTCCCAACATTGTGCGTTAACTAAAGCAGTCCTCTCCTTTCACCAGCAGCGTGTCGCCATCAGTCATCGACGAAGCTGGACATTTCCAGCTCGCGGAAAACAAAAAAAATACTGAAGAACATGGATAGCGTTGTGGGTCCCCCTTCTGAAGGCCGACGAACGTCGTCGCTTGTGGGCGGAACCCACAGAAGGGAAGGGAGGAAGAAGGAAGGGAAAAAAACTTTGATTTCTTGGCAAAATGAATGGGACGCCATACAGGACGGGGCACTTGGGGCCCGTGTAAAGGCTCTAATTCCGGACATTAAGGCGTGGATTAACCGGCCCGGCGGCGAGTTGACACACCACGTGACTCAAGTACTCACAGGGCATGGCAACTTCGAGAGTTACCTCTTTCGAATAGGAAAAGCAGATACGCCTTTCTGCCAGCACTGTGAAGGAACAACGGAGGACACGCCGGAACACACAATATTGCTGTGCCCGGCGTGAGCTCCATTACGCAGGGACTTAACGTCAGCAAGTGACGGCAGTCTTAAGAAGCTGGCACACCTTCTTATGAACTCACGTGATGACTAGAATCTTATAGCTCGTACAATCGAACGTATTATGCACGCCAAAGAAGAAAAGAACCGTTTCTACTTGACAAGCCCCAGTGAGGCACTCCAGGGCAGCGAAAATAAGGATGCTACTATTCATCCCCCCCCTCAATTGTTTGAAGTATTGCTTGCGCAGTTCCCAGTTGAGTGTGAGCATGGGGACATGCCTGGTTTTTAGTGGGTTGGAGCCCCACACTACCGGATCACATTTGCAGCTGAGCTTTCCTGCCGTGGTGTCCGTGTGTGCAAACCGCATTTTCCAGTTAGTCCCTCAAAAAAACAAAAATACCTCTCCTGAATCCACACTGCTTCGGAGCCAGGACATGGTTTGCTACATTTGCAATTCGTTCAATGATCAGTATAACGGAAGATTTTTTAAGCTCTGATGGCATTTCCCATGTAGAGATTTAGATCAGTCCTATCGTCGCTGTATTTGCTATTGGGTAACAGAGAGAGCTTACCAATACGTCAAACCCTGGGTATCCGCTCTTGTTTTATAAATGAAAAAATCACAGATGATCTCCTTCAAGAGCGGCGCCGACTGCATCCAATGTTCATAGTAGACGTGGTCTGACCCACTCATTTTCCGCCTAAGAAAGTATCGGATAACTCGAGTCACTTCCTCTTCCCCACAGGGCAGCTTCTATGTGTGTTAGCGACTACTCAACCTCTAGATCACGAGTTGTCTATGTCGGTGTTGAACGGAAGATTCGTGAGGTGACGCTCTGCCTGCTCGTCACTCACTGAGTGCCGCAGCTACTTAAGAGATCGGTTTACGTAGGCATGAGGTTTTATTTCTGCTCGTTCAAATAGACGCCCGTTTGTCTAGCATTTTTGATTTTATAGTTAGAGCAAAGTCTTATGTAAAACTTTCTACTAGAAGCACAATCCTGTCTTTGCCTTGCCTGGACTTGTGGGTCTGCTCTGGCTTTTGCAAATTTCAGCAAACCGAGCAGTTCTCTATGGCGGAGGTGACAAGTTCGTTTGAGCTACGACCGGGATCTCCGCGGCCTAAACCTTCTCCACTTGACTGCTCTCTGAATCAGTTTTTAAGAGACCGACACCAGACATCCACACCACTTCTGACCACGACACTTTCAATACAGACTGTGGCTAGATCGAGTTGATGGGTCGGCTTCATCTGTGAATGTCTTTTGAACTTCCGCCCGTCTCGGATGGTGACCTTACATTCGACTCGCTACCATCGATAACATTCAACCTTTGTTTTATTTTTCAGTACCCTTGTCCTGAAGCACTTTCTCCAGTTCAGTCCAGTTAGGTCATCACCATTGCCAGGTCTCTCGCGTAGACAAGCGGTCTCACTTTTCAGGAAGACCCTTCAGCTTTAAAGCGCTATTATATATGACATTTCAGAGGATTGGCCCCAATACGGAGTCTTGTGACACACCCTTACTACTTTTCCGGCTTCCGCCTTCGTCTCAATCTAGTGTCCGTTTGCTCGGATGGTCAGCCATCTGACCGTCTAAGGTGTACCGAGTCACTCTTGGCGGCCAGTGTCAATCGTATACATTTCTATCTCATATTGACACTGAGCAAGACCACTGCACAGTCTCTCCGCTCCCACGATGTTTTTTTTTATCGTTCTTTGTCTGCGATTTGCAGTATTTTCTTAATCGGTGACGGTGTAGAGTGGGGTTCCGCCCCATACGGAAACTGTATTAGTGGTCCGCCAATCGGCCGTCTTCGCCGGATTAAAATGAGTTTGGGGTAGCGAAAATGCTGAGGTTGCGGTCAAGATTTCCATATCGAGGACTAGTTAAGAAACGATTACAAATAGATCAAATATAGATTCACTTACCAAGAATGTTCGCCTTAAGCTTTTAAAAAACGCCTTAGAAAACGATAGAGTTATATGTAACAGTCTATTAGTTCTATATTAATAATATCTGGCTCTTCTTAAAAACAGGAATGACAATTAAAAACACAGGCAAAAATCTGTTAGCCATGATAAACACGTAAAATTAACTTTACCCCGCATACAGCATACCGTTTTTTTACAAATATAAATAAATTCGCGTTTTATGTAGAGTTTGCTTTAGGCTTTAATGAGAACAATAGCTGTATTGTTTCATTTTCGGGAACGATAGGATATTGTATAGTTGTGTGTGTGTTTTTCCAAAAGCTGAGCAATAAAGCGATTGTTCCGACTAATTAAATTCGCTGTAGCCTATGTAAGAACAGACGACTTTGATATTCCAGGTGTAAATTTTGTTCCTAGAAGGCTATTGTCTCTTTTAATTGTTCCCATATAAATTTGCATCATGACTACAGGCTCAGACGGTAGAGAATGCACACTTTTTGCTTAAACGAGTTAATGTATACATTAATTATATTCGTGCTGCAAGGTTGTAATAACCCAGATGTAATAATAATAGTATGCTTGGCCAGAAATCAGATGGGATGATGACCCAGGGAACGCCTACTAAATCGTTTGTTTGCGTAGCGACCTCTAAAAACTACAACGGTGGTTGAGCAAACGATCTTAATTTATGTGCAGATTCATATTGAAAAGCTCGTGTAGGTGGATCTAGTAAGTCGCATTCTCTGTGGGCGTTGTCTATAGGAAGTGCGCCATCAGCTCCAGCAGTGTAGGCTTCCTCGAAGTACATGAGGCCCGGAACAAAGTCTCGACACGGCCCTGCTTTTGAGTGGATTCTACGGCATGTGAGCAAGATTGTAATTTTAAATGCGATTTACGCTACAGAGATGAAGTTTTGATAGAGCACACTTGCCTCTCGTGGGTGTCGAATACTTATAGCAGCCAAAAGTGGAGGAAAAAAGTAAACAGAGCGCTGGAGGCGAAAGGCGGGCTTCTTCGAGATGTTTGTGATGTTAAGCACTAAGTAGGCCCTTTGCCACAAGAATGAGACACGAAAACGACAAAACTTTAGGATGTCCGATAGGGAGTTATTCACTAAACCGAATCGACAGTAAATTTAGAAGTGGATCTAGATGAGCTCACTGTGTCTCGCAACTGAAATCTCGCCACGAGAGCTATAGATGCGCCACTCAAGGTTGTAAACTTCAGACCAGCAATGCTGGAGTACGAGTAGCGTGATTGGTTCACTGGTCAAGAGGCCAAACCATGTGGAAACTCAGGTTTCTGAGACCAGACTCTGTCTTCCATGTGTCTTCCATGTGGCTATATAATGATGTTTTAAGTCTCGAAAAACTCATTATTATTATTATTATTAAAAGCACCTTAATTCAAGAGTCATATATGTCTAAGTATACATTGTTTTGTTTAACATCTGAATATAATTATAGCATACATAACGTTTGTTGATTTCGTAAAACTTTCCACGAGAATATGTTGTTTATATTCACTGAGCGCGCAAATTGCAGTGATCTAACATTCACTTCACTTCGTAGTCCATTATCTATTTATGGTCTAGTCAGTCCCGAGACAGCACAACTTTTTATACAGCGATAGATCACCTCGCTCGTGTAACCTACGTATTGGCACAAGTAATGGCACAAGAAGACGCCTTCAAGAGAATTATCACATATTTTTGACACTTGTCTGATAATTTTGGTCCGTACCCTTTCATGGCATTTACTCACATAGAAATCAGGATTTTCTTATTCTGAACATAATCAGGATTATGTTCAGAAATATCTAATTTGGGGGTGACAATCACACCAAGATTACGAAAGGATTTACTACTGGTAATGCGTCGTTACCGAGTGTGTACAGTGGCGAACTGCCATCTGATGACACCACGGCACATTTAGACACAGATATTTGCATCCTCTGCTCACAACGCCTGCTTTTAATATTTTAAATTGCTAGTTGAATAACACTTGTGGGATTGTCGACTGCTGAGAATATTTTTAAATCGTTCGCAAATTAGAGATTAGTGACACCTTCTGAAATCACTGCTGGGAGATCAAGGACGTATACTCTGAAGAGCAAGGGCCTTCTAATTTTGGTAACATCAGTTTGTAATTCACTTTTTTAAATGTCTTTGAAAAACCAAAATATATGCAATTAAGTATTCTAGGAGTATTTATTGTGTAGGCTTTAATCGTAGATGTAAGTTGTGTTTCTGTGAAACGGCCCTGGCGAACCCATGGTGATTTGTGCCAATCAATTCGTTACACACTAAAAAGTTTCCAATATGATCAACGACTAACTTCTCCATTAAAACCCATCACAATACGATCTCTGGAAAATATACAATAGTGGTTTAGCGATAAAATCGCAAGTGTTTTTATAACGAATTGGTCGTATACTGTCTGGTGTAAAACTGCACTTGTCCTTGAGTATTTTTATCTTTTTTATTATGTCCCCTATTGAAATTAAAAACTACTTATGGATTGGTTAGTTATGACGTCTTTCTATAGGCACGCGATTTATCCGTGACCGCGGCTGATCATTCGTAGGTGTATATACAGAGGAAAACAGTTTGAAGAATGCCGGCGCTTTACTTTGATTATTGTAATATTAATAAGCACATTACCGACTAATAATAATAAGCACATTACCGACTTTAGGTAGAGGGATTTCCTCGCGACCTCGGAGTCGCTTACTCACGTAGCGATAAAACGATTTAGCACCTTTAAAAGTTAGCTGTGACTCTTCAAGAATTCTCAACCTTGTCGAGGCCTTCCTGAGCTTCACTAAGATGCTTTTAGTTGAATACTCAGTCGTAAGCTTCTCTAACCGTTGAACATTGTTTCGAGAAATAATAATAATAATAATAATAATAATAATAATAATAATAATAATAATAATAATAATTTATTTCTTATTATTCTTCATGCATCATGCACGGCGGCCTTATCGTATTTACACCACAGCGCCGTTGAGTCGGGATGGGTAGCCGAGCGCGCGGATTCTGAAAAACGAAGGAAGTATCTCGAGCTATCTAGAAGCTATCACTTTGTACCCATTACATTAGAGACGCTCGGCCCCATCAGCTCAGGTACGGCGAAAATCCTGAAAGATATCGGTAAACGCATAGCAGAAGTTACGGGCGATCGACGCGAGGCCATGTTTTTGAGAAAGATGATGTCTTTGGCCGTTTGTAGAGGAAATGTGGCTTCCATCATAGGCGCCATGAATTGATAGAAAGCGACCGGAGCATAAACGTTCATACCCCACAATTGTAATAACTGAATAATAATAATAATAATAATAATAATAATAATAATAATAATAATAATAATAATAATAATAATAATAATAATAATAATAATACGCTATGGTTGTCATCTACCGTCGTGTCGCCGGCTCTATCCTTGTTGATGAACGAAACCCTAGATATCCCAACATGTCCGGCTTTTGGTGCATTGAAGACCTTTTTCTTCTCAATTGTTTGGTAGTGAATGAGATACAGTAAATGTTAATGATTTTACGCATTAACTCAGTTCGAGTAAACAACTTGATTTCACTAGAACGTACATTGTACACGCTTAGGCGCAAGCGGCGGTCTCAACGCCTGAAGTATTTCGTTCGGAGTTGGTACGTCGAGTTTTCGGGCTTGACTACTTTTGTAGGGTATATGTGCATTGAACCCCAACTGGTTCGTTAAGTCGAGAGCACTGCCACTAGGCCACCACGTCGCTGAGCGCTGCCGCAGCTCCTAGGTTCTAAAACCGTTCAAGCTTTCAAGTGTAAACAACTGCGCGGTTGATTCAAATGCGATCATCAAGGTCCGATCATGAGCCTCATTTATCCGACGCACAAATAGGGCAATTTCGAGTCAGCAACCCATTCCTGAATTTTACTACAACAAAACGTGTTTTAAACTATATGCTGACCATAGAAGGTTGCTCACAACGCTCACGCTGTAATCGTACTTAAATATATCGTCGTAATTGTGCTTAAATATACCGTTAATATCCATATACATAGATGCGTTGGACACACGCATGATGAGAGACGTATTTGTATTAGTTAATTAAACGCGAACGAAGTCCCTTCCTACTTCGGGCCACACTAAATCGTTAACCACTAAGTGCATAGGATGTAGCCCCTCACGTTTATAATACCCATCATACAGGTAATGACATGCAGGTATGCATTTATCATATGAGCTGTCTAATTAGTGTTCCATACGCCTTGTATTGTATGCAAATGTAGTATACTTGTCTGTATTTCATACTAGCGTGTTCTGTCTCTCGCTGGGTCCCTTATATATATATATATATATATATATATATATATATATATATATATATGTTGTTTTGTTTAGTTTTCTGTTTGACCAAGGCCGAGATAAAAATCATCTAACGTATAGCCTGCGCGTGCGTCAAAAATACTCTTCTGTACGGTCTGCTTTTCCTATTAATTTACTTTAGCTAGGTGGGAACAGATGGGAAAGCATTTAGGTAGGAAACGGCGAGATTGAGCAAGTGCGTTGTTATTGCGTATGTGCTAAAATTAACAACCTATTAGATTGGGTTTTAATGTAAGTAATTATTGTAGGAGATTGAAATAAAATTTGAAACACGCTAGGATGTGGCGGGAAGCGCAATGAAACGCTGCCGTCTATTAATGTTAAACACGCACCAGCGTTCTCATTACAATGCAATATTGCATTTAGAAATGATACCTTCTAGTGACTTCGCAGCATTAACGGCCAACGGTTTCTGCCGAAGCATTAAGCATGCGCCAATGTTGCGCGGCATTTTCGATGATCTCTGCACTTCGTAAAGCTTCAGTTCGGTCGGAATAGGAAAAAAAATGGCAACGCCATTAGAGCAGGCCGGGCAGGCGTCTGGAAAGTGAACAAAAATTGCTTCTCGTCACCATTGTGCGTCTGCCCGGGCTCGTACTTGTGCATCCTTCATCCTATACACGCCTCCAGCCTTTCTCTCCCTCCTTCCCTCCTACTCAATCTGCCTCTTTGCCACGTATCGTCCTCTATTGCCTCGTTTTCGTGCTGCCTTTTGCGCCGGCGCGTCGCGTTCTTCCGTCTTGGCACGTTCGAGCTGCTTGGCTGTGATTCGTTCATGCTTGACTATCTGCTGGGCTTGAGCCTCCACCGCCAACCTCCTTCCTTATCCTAGCTTTCTTTGCTGCTTTGTCTTTTCCTCCTGCTCCTTCGTGTGTTGTTGTTGTTGTTGTTTTTCTTCTTCTTCCTCTATTCTTCTTGCTGTTACTTCCATTTATTCTCACTTCGTCACCATATCTTCCAACAGTGCCGACAGACCGGGGCCTCGATCTCGCGGAGCTACGAGTGTTTCTCGCGGCCCGATGCCGCTGGCCTCTTTCGCTCACTGTTTGGTGCAAACGAACGCGACAAACAGGGCCTGGGACGAGTCGTGGCTTTCTTTTCGTTTGTCCGTTGTCGTCGTCGTCGGTGGTTCGTCGGTGGCCATCTGTTCGCTTGGCTTTCTGTCATCGCACGCGCCCCTGGTCGCTGCACAATGTCTCTTCTTCGCTTGCGGTACGTTGCCGCCTCGTGCAGGATTTGCTAGGATCCTGCCCTATTCCCCTCTTTTTCTTTCCCCGCAACCAGTCGGCGTCACTCCTCTATTCTAGCCCCTGATGCGTCCGTTTTCACACACGCTTTCCTTTGTCTCTCACCCCGCCGACAGGTCTCACACCGCCACCATTCGTCACTGGCTCTTATCGCCCGCCCGCTCGCTCGCTCGCTCGCGTATGCTACCCCCGGCTTCCCCGAGCTTCTTATCCATTCCCCCGCGGCGGCGGCGGCGGCGGGGGAATGGACACACACCGTGATGCGCGCAAAGCAAGCGTTGTCGGCTCTCTTGCTCCATCTTCATTACCTCCCATAAATTACTTGTGCCGCTGGCGTCTGACGCGACATAGCCAGAAGAAGCTCTATTGCCACCTCGGCGACCAACCACCACAGCCATCTGCTACTGCGACTGGCTGGCACTAACTACTACAACTGCTAGTGTTACCCATCTCTCCGCCGTTCCGTCGTTTCCCTCATCTCTTCGTCGCTCTCGTTGCTTCTGGTTGTCTTAACGTTGTCTCACGCGACCAACTTTTGCGTCGCCGTTAAGAAGCGTTGTTGTGTCCTCTGTTTGCGGCAATAAATAGACGCCATGTAGGTGCAACAACACGGACATTCTCGTTGTCGTCGTCATCACCATCATCATCACCATCATCATCACTATCATCACTATCAGCAAGTACAGTGACAGTGGGGGCAACAGTGATACACATACAACAGTGGTAGCAAAAGCCACAGTCATACTAATACCAACAACAGGAATGTAGCGGAAACAACAACAGAAACAACGAAAGTAATAGCGTGAGCAGCATTACACATATACAACCGTAACGTAAGCTCAGAGAATGGAGAAATCAATACGAATGTCCTAGAGTAGCTGATCCACTGTCTGCCGGCTA
Organism: Dermanyssus gallinae; assembly: GCA_003439945.1. Lineage (NCBI taxonomy): Eukaryota > Metazoa > Arthropoda > Arachnida > Mesostigmata > Dermanyssidae > Dermanyssus > Dermanyssus gallinae. The sequence continues at coordinate 893,626 of QVRM01003495.1, read as the reverse complement.
CTTACCAGTTGCAAAAAGTTCCAGGCACGAGAGTAATTGTTTACATTAAAGCGTTCGAAGTTAATTAAGGCTGAGATATTTTGGCGCCAAATTATGTTGTTGAAATGTATATTTAATCTCCTCGACTATAGTCAAAAGACAGGTACTGTCATATATTTAATTAGTTTTTGCACACTTGCTTCATATGGCAGCTGTTAGTTAAACCTGAATGGTTCCTATTGTGTATTTTAAGCGTTGTTTTAAAAGACAACGACGTTTCTTATAGCCTTTGTGGCTGTCTCCTATAGACTTTGTCCCGGTTGTCCTTGCGTTTAGTTTAGCTAAGACCATTTTAGCCTAGGTCGTTGACGTGTTCCTCCGGCAGAACTGGGGTCTTTGGTGTTGGTTGTTCGCTCTCGGGAACAAGGGCGGGTCTGTGCGGTCCATTGTCTTTTTTCTAAGAATGTCCATTATTGTCCTCAACTTGGCCTCAGATATATTTCAGCATGTGGGTCTATCTTACCGAGCTCTTCACGTTTGCGATTTGAAGGTAAAGCTATAATAGAAAACCCGAGATTATAGCAGAGTGACTTGATAATAATAAATTGATAATAATCCACAATGTTTTGGCTAAGCGTTAGATACTGTGTGAAGTTCCTTAATTCATTATTTGAATACATCGGACGACTGCCTTCGTACGGGCAATTCGCCTGAGGTGACAGAGGACATTCGACAAGTTTTCAACATTTCGTTTTGCTTTTAAAAAACGAACGTATTTAAGCGAAACGTTCCATTGTCAACTCCATAAAGTGGAAAAACGTTCAGATATGCAATCTTGGCTTAGCCACTTTTTTTCTGTTCGCAGATGTCAAACACATAGTGAAATGTTTAGTAAAATGTTTCTTGTTAGTCAGCCAGTGAGAAATACCACGCTAAAGAAAGCCGCCCAGAGCTTGGGTATAATTATCGTTTTGTAGTTTGTCAACTGAATATGAGCCAGTGCACCGTTTGTAGAGTCTACCAACGGTATCGTCTTACGGCCTGTTTCCATCGAAAGGCGGTTCGGCCATGCTACAACTAATCAAAGCGACCGCTTTCTTTCGGATTAGAATTTTGCGAAGTTCCCGACTTACTGCTGTCAAGTTACACCAACAGTTCAGTAGTGCTCTCCGAAAAGTTTCTAGTGCACATACTGTGAGACGAAGACTAGCTAACATGAATTGTAGGCCTCACAGAGCCGCAGTACATCCACAATTGGCTACAGCGCACCGACAAGCCTGATTTCGATTTGCGCGAGATTATGAAAAGAAGGCCGTTGATCAACGGCAAGACGTTCTATTCACTCTGATGAGACCATGATGTCGTTTACGATAGAAGGGAAAGTGAACTAGCGACGACCTTTATTGTGGAGCATGCCAGTTACAGCGGCGGTTCAATCGTGGTTTAGAATAGTGTATAAAGGAGTTGGGGTACTATATCCTTAGGCAGGAGAGCCGAAATCGTAGAGGTCCCTTAAGTCTTCCATTTTCACGGAAGACGATATTTAACTCCCAACGATAGGTTAATGATGTTCTGACACCTCATTTAAGTATTTTGGGAACTACCTCCATGAAGCAGTATATCATATTTCAACTGTAAGTAAGTAAAATAATTGTAAACCGCTCTCGGAAACATAGTTGAAGCGACACTTCTTAGTTTGTACAGCAAAGTGCATGTCCAGCGCAACCTTTCAAAATACTTTCAACTTTTAAATTGTATTTAATATGTTTTTATTACTTTTGAAATATTACACATAGACACTTAAAAATCTTTACATAAAAAACTAAAAGTCCCCACAGTATAAGATCAATTGCAGAATTATTTCTGACGACGCTAATGAACAGAATGATAAGTAAGGGTAATCATGCCAATCATTGGACAGGTTTGAGCACATATTCAACTAAGCATTTATTGTAGCATTCGGTATAGTGCAGTCATGACAGTTTATCTATAAACGATTTTTTATGACTTGCGTAAGATTGATTTATAACACTTTTTTTTTATAAATCAAGCTTAAGGCTATTTGCACAAAGCCACAAGTGCAATATTGCTATATTATCCGTAAGTCAGGTCTTGTAGATCGAGAGGTATGAGAAGCATGCATGCATGCGTCATTGGTAAACTAAATATTTTTAACCAGTGCAGCATTTATATATATATATATATATATATATATATATATATATATATATAATAAGTGCCACCTCCCCAACACCTAACCGATCACATACTAATCATTTGATTTTAAGTTCCTCACAAAATGACACTGCTGCTTCTAATAATAATTTTAACCCCCCTAGTACTTTACGCGTCTCCCAGCCAAATTGTAAATGTCCATCCAGTACTTGCTTAAAGGTTTTTAATTCTAAATCAAGTATTAATTTACACCGTCGTCGTGCCCATCCGGACGAATATAATGAGAACATTTTGGCCCCCCTTTCTAAGAAGGCCAGATTGAACCCACAAGACCGTAAACTTTTAGCAACACTAGAAGCAGTTTTTATTTTAGATAATAATAATAATAACGAAATACCTAGAGAAGTTGACTACATTTTAGCTACTAGTTTTAACTCACGCACACTTGGGGCGATTAGAAGCCAACGTAATTCTCAGGCGCATAAGGATCTGGTAGAGAACCTCCGTAAAAAGAGGTCTTACTTGGATTCCTACCCTGACGCATCCGAGCTCCCTGAGCCTAGTCGGCCTCGATATTCTGAATCAGATGGCCCCTATAATCCATCCCAAAAAGATATTATTATATACAAAATACAAGCCCTCACCAACACATTTCCCAAACGCAACATAATTTCCACAGACCTTACTCATCTGTCAAATATAATTTGCTTAGGTGAGGACCACACTATCGCCTTAAACGACTTTCTGAACAAACATTTTACACACACTGTCCGACGTCGTTTTTTTTTTTTTTTTTTATAGGACTAACTGGGAAATGCGGTACGCACACACGGACACCACCGCAGGAAACTCGTCTGCAAGTGTGGGCCGGTAGTGTGGGGCTCCAACCCACTAAAAACCAGTACTGTCCGACGTCGTGCCTTTAGAGAAACTCCTTCCACTGAAGCGCGAGTATCTAAAAGGCAACAGCGACGTCAAGACAACGCAACCACTCAAAAACTTTTTAGCCTCTGAACAACTACACGACACGTTCGATGGAGCACATTTAAAAAAAAAAACACACGAAACGCCCTTTGTATATTACTGGTTTAAGAATATGCCCTACCTATCTGGTAAGGAGTATTTAAATTTACTAAAGCTCAGGAGGACCTCCGTAAAAAGAGGTCTTACTTGGATTCCTACCCTGACGGATCTGAGCTCCCTGAGCCTAGTCGGCCTCGATACTCTAAATCAGATGGCCCCTATAATCCATCCCAAAAAGATATTATTATATCCAAAATACAAGCCCTCACTAACACATTTCCCAAACGCAACATAATTTCCACAGACATTACTCATCTGTCAAATATAATTTGCTTAGGTGAGGACCACACTATCGCCTTAAACGACTTTCTGAACGAACATTTTACACACACTGTCCGACGTCGTGCCTTTAGAGAAACTCCTTCCACTGAAACGCGAGTACCTAAAAGGCAACAGCGACGTCAAGACTACGCAACCACTCAAAAACTTTTTAGCCAAAACTGATCCAAATGCGCTCATGAGGTGCTGGACGGCAAACACACCATACACAACATGCAGGCCACCGAAGTTGTAGAACACTGGGCCAACACGATGACACAACCACCCCCTGAACCACTCTCTTGCCCCGTATACACTCCCAACTCTGATCTCTTTGAGGTTTCCCTCCCTATCTCCCTAAAGGCAACCCACGTAGCTCTTCGCGGACCTTCTAAAGCACTAGGCTTGGACGGGATTTGTCTTTCGTCCCTCCGTAAACTCCCGTTAGAAGTAGTCTGTTGTATTCTTAACATACTATTAATTAGCGATATTGCCTCAGCCCATGAAACTGCTCGCTTAGCGTTCATCCCTAAAATTAACAATGCCACATCCCCAAGCGATCTGCGACCCCTATCTATTAGTTCATACTTACAACGAACGCTTAACAAAATTCTCTCTAGAGCCTCCAGAAATCTATTAAGCTTCTCCCAATCCAGCGAGCGTTTCTCCCCTATAATGGTACCTTCAAGAATCTTGCGGTTCTGGATGGTATCCTTAACGATGCCAAGTCTGCAGGACGTGAGCTCAGACTCGTCTCAATCGACCTCCGTAAGGCGTTCGACATGGTGAGTCATGACTCCGTCCTGTGTTCACTCCGGACACGCGGATACCCGGAGGTATTCATTAATTATATTTAACGCTTGTACCTTTCATCTGAAACTCTCATAGAATTTGGACAAGAATGTCGCACATTTCGGCCAACTAGGGGTGTTAGGCAGGGAGATCCTCTGTCCCCCCTTTTATTTAATCTAGTCTCGACGACATTCTTTCAAAATTAGACAATACTAATATCGGGTACCAACTTACTGATGACTTCCACCTTATGGGCTTAGCCTTTGCGGATTATCTTATCCTCCTAGCCTCCACGAAATCTTCTCTCCAACGGCTCCTTAATATTGCGGACCCACTTTTGAAATCCCGAGGCCTTGAAATTAATACTAATAAAAGCTTTACTATCTCCCACCTATTTAATAGAAAGGAAGGTAAAGGTTTTATCAATACCGTACCAGAATTTAACGTTAGAGATCAGCAATTGCCAGCTAAAGGTATAAGCGATCGATGGAGATATCTTGGAGTCGACTTTGAAAGCAATGGCAGAGTTGACTCCACCAAGGATATACTCCTTAATTTACTCAACGGACTTACGATAGCTCCCCTTAAACCTCACCAAAGACTCATATTTTTGAAAGACTTTCTCATTCCCCGTTTCCTATATAAACTGGTCTCCGGTCCCAGACCATCTTACGCACTCCTTAGAGACCTAGATAAAGCGATCAGAAAGTTTGTTAAGTCGAAATGGCTTAAGCTCGAAAACTCGGTGCCGAACGCCTACCTGTACACGCACACAGCACACGGCGGTCTGGACATCCCCTGCCTCCAAACATTCATTCCCAGACTCCACCTCTCCCGCCTGACAGCACTACAACACTCTACGCACCTTGGGGTCCAATGGATGCTAACTACCGAGCTTTTCAAAAAGATCTTGCGAAAACAAGACTTCTTTGCGAGCGCTTGGGAACCTCCATTGAAACCGCTACACAAGAGACCGATTACTGTTCTCAACAACTACACGACACGTTCGATGGGGCACATTAAAAAAAAAGCACACGAAACGCCCTTTGTACATTACTGGTTTAAGGGTATGCCCTACCTATCTGGTAAGGAGTATTTAAACCTACTAAAGCTCAGGATCAACGCACTACCAACGCGTGTTATATATATGTATTAAGGCGAGCACTGCCGAGTGTGCAAACGTACTGTAAATGATTAATAAATCATCACAATATTTTCTATATATATATATATATATATATATATATATATATATATATATATATATATATATATATATTAAAGTTAAATAAAAATGGACCAAGTGTTTATCCCTGAGGAATTCTATATTCAATGTCTTGTTTGCTGAATGTTTTGCTGAATTTATGGTTTTACACATTAATGTTAAAGCCAGATACTAAATTGGGCGTAGGTTATTAAGAATTAGGTGCTCACTTTTATCAAAGGTGGGACAAATGTAGTTTTAAAATATACGGATAAATTTCTTGTTCGAAACATAGCTTTGTCAGGTGCTCTAGAAGACAAGCAAAATTTTCAGAATTACTTCTTACTAATCAACCTGGTATTATTACCTTTTTCAACATCCCGCAGAAAGTCGATTGAGAAATTGAATGTTCATTTACTTTTTATTTGAGACTGTGGAAATCTAACTGATCGTTTTAGATCATCACTACATTACACGAACTGTTTCCCTAGGTAAGCCTCTCTCGGTAAGCGCACTAGCTTCTTCGGTTTGTTTCTATAAGCTACATATTTGCGCCATTCATTATTGATATACATCTATGATTTGCACTAATTCTATTGTTATCCATGATTTCCTACGTGTATGCTTCTTTTTGCACTTGATCACGTTTTTGCGACTAATTTATCATGATGTTGCACCGCACTAATTAGACAATTTACTGATTTTTTAGCATCCGTTATTTGAAAAACTTCTGTCCAGTCTTTTAAGTAAAGCAGATTTTCTATTTTCTCAATCTTTTGAGTTAAACTCGTCTCCTATTTTCTACATTGTAACCTTCGATTGAATGTAGTCTTTTTTTCACGGCCAGCGTCCCAAATCTTATTCAGGGATATCACATCTAACTCATCACATGCAATCTCGATATCACTTAATATTTGATCCACTTCTCTCCTTTACCTGTGGACATTTTGTAAACAAATATAGGATGACGTCTTACACCAACACTATTAATACGCATGTTCAGTTGAACGCACTGGTTTCAAAGACACATCGGAGAGAAGAAATGCGGCCCTCTAAAGCTTACGTTGTCCGACGAAAACATTGAGCTGAGGGATACCCGGTTATGTATATTTTTTTATTTGAGAGGTTTTGTAAATGTTAATGCACATACGTCACAAGCAGCTAGCGTAATTAGTGTGGGACTCACAAACCCACTAAAACCGTCTTCTCCCCCTCCAGGCTTGGTATTGCTTTGGCATTACTTAGAGACTTAGGAGAGGCGTCTCCGTGCCGTCCGCCGTCAACGTTTCTCCTGCTCTCCCCTCTCCTTCTGCACCACCGTGTGATTAGCCCGAATAGGCAAGAGTCTAATCGTCTCGATTATTATATCGCTCGATCCTCTCCCTCCTGGTCTTTTTTTTTTTTTTTATAGGACTAACTGGGAAATGCGGTACGCACACGCGGACACCACCGCAGGAAACTCGTCTGCAAGTGTGGGCCGGTAGTGTGGGGCTCCAACCCACAAAAAACCAGTCATGTCCTAATCCCCCAATCGATCGGGAACTGCATAAGCATAACTTCAAACGATCGAAGGGGGAGAGTAGTTTAAGCATTTAGCTATCCCGGGATGCCCCGCGGGATGATGTCGTGCAGTAAAGGCAAGAGTCTAATCGTCTCGATTATTATATCGCTCGATCCTCTCCCTCCTGGTCTGGTATCTGACTCTTGGTCCAGCTCCCTTTGGTCACTCTGGGTCATACCTCTGCCCATTCCTTGTGCCAGGTCTTAATGATGGCTATGGTCCTGGCTATGGTCAGATCCAACTCTTTGTCGAGGAAGCGCTTGCTTCTCTCCCCCGCGAGCAGGTCTCACGGTAGCATCTTGGCTAAAATCAGAAGGTCTTTGGTCGAAACCGTCCGGTATGCGCGGCTTACCCTGATCGTCAGCGTTCGTTTGGTATGCATTTAGCCGAGGACTGTGAGAAGCCCCCCATGTCAGGATCGTGCTGCGAAGGTGGTGGGAATAACATAGCTCATCATATTACCGAACACGCACCACCCCAGATATAGCCTACGGAGACTTCTGAACTTCGTGTTCAAATCGACCATTCTTTTTGGAAACGTGCAGCGGATCGGAGTTTAATTTATCATTTGGGAGTATCGCATTATCAGTACTGCGGCCTCACGTCTTGCTACGGAAGCAGTTCCCCGGGACCTATAGGCAGGCAAACGTACACGCATGCGGGATCACCTAACTAGAGAGTTCGAAGAAAAGCGCAAGATAACACCCGATCGATGGCAGAGGGAGTGGGACAGTATTCTGGACGAGCAACGTGAAACACTCGTAAGGAACCTCAATCCGAACACCCGCCCATAGATTAGTCGTTCCGACGTTGGTCCCACATACCATCTGGCCAAAATTGATGAATTTACATTTTCTGAGATATTCTAACCTTCAGACCGTAAGGAAGTTTTGCAAATTAATTTGCTGTGAACACCCCTCGAATAAGCTCATAGCTGAGCCATTCAGTGTCTTTTTCTGAACTTCAAATTATGAGTTACTTTCTATTTATTTTTTATTCGACCGTAATGTTGCGCATTATAGGCTTTGGAATAGCCAGCTAGTTCGTCAGCAAAAACTATTAGCCTTTTTTGTAACTTACTGAGGAAATCACATGATGTGTCCGAACTTCGGCTATGTTTACATTATGTTCATGATCCTAGATATCAACTTTTATTGTTTTCTTCCTACCATACTTGCCATACAAGCCTGAATGACTGAATCTTGCAGCCGGTTAATTGAAGCCCTCGCCACTAGGCGTCGTCCAACTCTTGGAATCGCCACTAGGAGCCGCACACTTCTTGGAGCCGACACTAAGAGCCGCACACTTCTTGGAGCCGTCTAAGTCTTTATAATCTTGCTGCGTGATACTAAAAATACGAATGCTGCGTAGTTTTGAATGCCGCTCTTGTTGGCGGAGTTTATTTTCTTGCAGATATAGTTTGTTCTCCAGGAACCAAGTCGTTGTTTGTGTGCTTAATTTTATTCTTGAAACTTTATCAGCTTGCGTTCTATGACACAAATTCGATTTGTGAACGAAGAAAAGTAATAGAAGGTTCATTCTTGCGTCTCTTAAGAACTCGAAACAGATAAGCACAGAATAATTCGAATATGGCCCCAAAAGCTCGCAAAGCACTAAGCGAGGTCCAAAAAACGAATCACTCAAATTCTTTCAGAATCATATTTTTGGTTAAAGTCTAAACCAAGACCTTTTGGTTAAAGTACATTTACGAAGAGTTGAAAACGCTCATACTACGAATGGACAACAGCTCGAATTGGCGCCGGAGAAGCGCGGGGCAGTCTTGGCCATCGGCCGAATTGCAGTCTACCCGGTGAACTTTACATCGGTAGACAAGAGCGTCTTGATAGTCGAGCATACTCGCTACCTGGGGGTACATCTGGACAGATGATTTAGGGAAAGTGAGATTGCTACGACAAAGGCAATGGAAGCAACACTCGATATTGCGAGGATCTTACCAATCATCCATGAATTAAGTAAACGGATTGGAGGAGACTGGTAATGCCGGTGGCCGGATCGATAGTCCTCTTTGCTTGTTAAGCTTGGTTTACCTTGGCAACAGCCACAAAGAGGGCCAAGAACCAGCAAATTATGGCGCTAAGGATCAACCAAGCATACCATATGGTAAATGCGACTGCTGCCCTGGCCGGCACTCTTCCGTGGGATTTCGTAGTAAGAAGCTATGTTTTCGAATAGACAACATTGCGAAGGGGAAAGTCCGGAGCCAGGGTTCGGTTTTCATTCCTAGACATTAAAAAGTAAATGAATCGTTCTGAAGGCTACATGTAATTTTTCATGATCAAAGTTCTAACTGAACACGGAGTTTCCCAGGCTTACCTAGACAATTTTAACATTGTTCCTCAATCGGGGAGCTGCATCCTCTGCCCTGTTCTGCTACCCCAGGGTAAGCAAAAACCTTAACTTTGATCAAGGTGGCGTACCGGTGGCATCGAAATGGCAACTCGAGCTCGAGAAATCGTCCTTTAAACATTCTGGAAATATGTATGAAGGATTTCAGTTTAGTTCATTCGCAAAATGACTAGCGGCTGGGAGGTTGGGGGCCAGACTGCAAAAGAACTTTTTGTGGAAAAAAGACGACTCGCTTAAATAGGTCTGATCTAGGGAAAACCTTCCCCACAGGTGACCCCGCTACTACCTGCCCAAAATACTACTAATCGAAGACCTGGGCGACCTGGAGCAAAGCTCAAGAGAAGCTGCCGTTTCCAGACTATAGAAAACCCGAAGTTTTAGTTGGTAACGCTGGTAGTTTCGCGGTGAGTCCGACACTGTTTGGCCTATCTAAAGATGATATCCAATCGTGCATAACGCATTTATCCCCTCTTAAAAAATATCAAGATTGGGGCACAACACTGGCACCAAGTCGGCGTAATTACTATGATAACTTCAATGGTTGTATTAGGGAAACATATCACGATCACTCCCGGACATCGACCTTGCTAATAGTGAATGCAGCAATATCAACATGGCCATGTTAATATTTTCCCGCAGAATGCCACGACCTACATTATGCATTGTTCCCTTAATCAATAATTTGTCGTAGATTGCATCCAGATGGCGATCTCTTGGAATGCAGTCGAAGGTTGTTTTAAAATCAATAAATGCGGAGTATATCATTCAACCCGGATGAAATCCGTGCTGTTCCGTTGGCAATACAATGATTTACTATAACCTAGCCACTACGGTGGATGCTAAGATTTTTTATGCGACACTAATTGGTGCTATATCGTGATCATTTTCTAAGTTCTTTGCATCTCCCTTTTGTCGCTATAGGGAGCTTTTTCCATTCGTCCGGTATTTTGCCTAGACGCAAACAAGCATCGTTTTGTTTTGTCATAATCACTTGCTTGACTTTAGTTTCTGCAAGTGTAATTTCTTTCGGGTAGTGTTGAATTTCCCCCTAGAAGATAAATTACCTGTATCATCCAGCATTTGCTATTGATCAGTGGCTTCGGTGGAGTGGTCGACAGAAGAAGCCAAAGCTTGCGTATACAGTATCTTACTAATTGCACTCGCGTTTCTTCATAAATGGCTTTCTCGGCTCGACCCACTTCTTGGCTAGATCCCATTTGATTCAATCTCGACCTTTTGTTACCTTAGTATGGACATTTGCGCTTCCAATACGCATTAGACATTGTTAACTATTATCTGCAGAATGCGATTTCAGTTGACTGACAACGAGTGCTTTTAGTCTCAGCCTCTCAGGGACGTTATGTTATTGTGAAGCATTTAGGTCGGTCATTTTGTTCGCACCAATTGGCGTTGTCTGACAATACGTTCTGTTGATATTAAGTCCGCCTTCTCCGACTGCGTGCCTTCCCCAGGAAAATTCTTGTGTTGTACATCCTCCATTCGGCGTCTGCTTGCTGTTCTTGATAAATCGGTCTTTAAAACGAAGGTACGGTGGGGCTCTATTGACAAGAGGCCGTAACATTCTGCTACTGCGACACCTACTACTTGGCGATCAGTTTTGCGAGTTGTTCAGCTCTCTTTCTGAGTAACTGCAGCTCAATGGAACAGTCAGAAAATTACTTTGCAAATACTCAGTTACTTGTTACTCATACTAGCCGACAAATCTCTTCAAAAGCATGGCTTGCAGTTTGTTATGAATTATCCAGAATTTGGTATGCGCAGTTTAAGTATGTGTACTGGCATGCCGCAGCCTTCACAAATATTGCGATCAGTCACCTGCTGAAACTCTCCCTTCCACTAGTGTCGCAGGGGGGTTCCATATTGAGTTCAAAGTCGCCGTCCAGCAGCAACAGTTAATATTATAATCGTATTATTTAAGTTGATGGTGACCTATTGTACTTCCACTCAACTTCAAAGTGATTTTACCGTTTGACCGTTCCTATCTAAGTTGTATAATAGCTGGTGTACAGATAAGTTTCTAACATCGCCGTCTAGCACGTCTTAATCAGATCGAATCGTCGCCGTAGCAGTAAGGGGCGCTAGCATTCTCTCTAAGAATGCGGCGCACTGTCGAATCTTTTTGAGGCTGGTCTCCGCTAATGAACGTTCGCTAACGCGTGAATCATTACTACGCGCCTTCTTCTTTCTCGTAATCTTCTCCTTCTTCATCATCTTCTTCTGCTGCTGCTGCTGTCGCTGCTACTGCTGCTGCAGCTTCTGGCAGTCTCCCCTCCCAGGGCCCACATGGGCAATGAACGTATCAATTAGAATCGACTTAAGCGGGAACCTGGCCGAGGCTGTGGATGTGGCTAAGAGCACGTAAGCGCGCCTGACGCAACAACGTGGAGTTGCCGTCGCCCTAGGCACGGGCACGGAGAGCAGGAGCGGGGGGGGGGGGGGGGGGTGGCGAAGGGAACCTCCCCGCTCCCGGCTTAAGTAAAGGCCAATGTTGACGGTCACGACAGGGTCTTCGTCTTCGACTCGAAGTAGCGCTGGAGATTTTCTCGTCGAAGAAACCCCCCGTAGCGCTACGTTGGCGACGCCAAGATTGAGGGAGGGGGGGGATCCTAATGAGGCGTGTGTGCTGAATCAGTTCATACCGGACTGGCTCCAAAGAAATCAACCCCCAGGCGCGTGTCGCATGAATTACAAATAAGTAGTCATGGAACCTAATTGCTATATATGTATATATATATATATATATGTGTGTATATATATATATATATAGCTTCGAAGAGGGCGCGACACTTATTATTTTGATGCGAAACGTTTAGATGAATTCATTAATTTTAATCAAAACCTAGTAACAAAAACGCAAACCTCTTTGTTTCTTAATATAGCCAACAGCGCAATGTCGTGCGTGCAGAAAGACTAAGTGACGCAACTATTCTTTACGCATGTTTGAAAGAGGGAGACGTGTCAAGCGCGAGGTGATCATCCAAGAGTTCGAGCACTTTTTGCCAGCAGACTGGAGCTGACTTCGTTAAAGATTACGTCAGCCAAATTGTTGAAACCAACGTAGATGGGAAAGTGACACGACTCGTTTGTATGAGTTTCTTTTTCAACCTCTACTGGTGGATGGTAATAACTTCAATGCGCTACTGGACTGGTCAGTGTGTTTATTGTATACTGTAGTGTAAAATATTTATTGTGGAATGTAGAGTCTACTAGGTGGTCTGCGCCGAACAGCAGGAGATGACATATTTTGTGGGTATGACATCTTGTTCTGAATTAAAACATTTGAAGGGATATAACGCTTATCTCATTTCTGCAACATAAAGTATTTCCTGGACTAACGGCTAAATCAAAGGGCGGGAGCGACCAAAGTGAGACGTATGCGTATCCGTACAAACGGAGCACTATGCAAAGTAGCACCATTAAGCAGATAATATTAGAACTCATCGATTACTATCTAATATGTGTTTGTAGCTCACCAAAAATGACTGCAAAAAAAGAATACACGACATAGGTAAGAGTATGGATATCAGCACAAATGTTATTAAACAAATAACTAAATGCAATTTTTTTTATAAAATATTAAAATAGGGAGATTTAAAGCTACGACCAAGGAACTTGGATTAAGCATTCATGGTTATTGTAAGAACCCAATATATTTTAGTTTGCACGAATACAATGCGGTTGACGTTCCTACCTCATTAATACTACAGACGATCGGTGCATTTTTGATTATGGCCTAACCGTACTGTCTTCGACACATCGTAGACACTGCCAAGTAAAGTTCAAGTTAAACCAGAGCTGCCACATCCATAATCAAACAACCTTCTCTCTCATTAGATGCCCATACACTAGAGGAAGACCTACAGAAGACCAATGACATAAGCGACGTAAATTATATTGACAAAACAATAAAGAAGCCTAAACACATGGCCGCAAAAAAATCTGAGACTTAAGAGGCACTAGCTATGGGTCCACAAGAAGTGTCGACAATTAAAGCGAGCCATCTGTCTGTATAGACCCGAGCCAAACAAACTCACTAAAACCGTATTTTTCCCCGGCGCCCCAGGCTGGGTTATTGCTTTGGCATTACTTCAAAACCACGGGAGAGGCGTCTCCGCGCCGTCCGCCCTTAACTTTTTCTCTGCTCCTCCTTCTCTTTCCGCACCACCATGAGATAAGTTCAGATAGGCGAGATTAATACCAAGTTTAGCCGGCCTGAATAAGTGTGTCGGGACCCCGAGGGTCCGACTGCCCCCCTCGTCCCCTCCCACCGGGGCACCTCGTCTTAACCATTGTATCGCTTGAACCCCTCCCTCCAGACTTTTTCCAGGGCCCTCTTCAGTGTCAAAATGGCGTCGAACCAGTTCGTCGCCTCTTACCACATCTCCGCTGACATTATCAGGTGGTCGACGACTTCCTTGATTGTAGGATCGTTCTCACGATGGTCGAACCTGCGGCCCGTCCTGCCCTGAAAGCTTCGCAGCGCAGAACGATGCGCTTCACGTCGTTCGGTTCACCAAAGCCGCACGACACACAGATGACACTGTTCGCTTTTTAATCATGATCATGTAGCTTCCTTCCTCTCTACCGTCTCTACAAATACTTCCCCGTTCATTGTGTTAAAGGCATTTCTGACATCGAGGAAAATGAGGAGCACAAAATCTCTCGTTTTGAAGGTCTTCTGACCCGCCCGTTCCATTACCTTCTTTAGGGCTTTGACCGCGGAGCGACTTTTCCAGAATCTGTACTGAGTTTCTAAAAGCGTCCCCTTGGTGTTGATCTTCTTGTTAAGGCTGTAGACTAGGACTTTCTCTACGATTTTGCTCAAAGCGTCCAGTAGGCTGATAGGCCGAAACGTCGCCCCCTCTTCTAGGCTCTTCCCTGGTTTTGAAACCAGCCTAAGGCTGGCCCGTCTTTAGATTCTCGGTAATTTTCACCCCCTTAAAAGTGTAGTTGTAAATGCTTTTCAAAACTCTCAGCCACCTTCCGACAAACATCTTTACTACCTCGAGGGGACACCGCACGGGCCAGGGGTAAGCTTTTCTTAGACCCGTTCGACCTTTTCCAGCGTGACTTCCGGGATGTCATCGGGATCTACGTCAAAATCCTCCCTGCCCCTCGTCGGCTGCGTCGGAAAAAAGTTTTGACAATCTTCCGCAACAAATGCAGGGGGAGCCTGGGCGGAGGTCTCCGGAGCCTCGATATAACTATAGGGTTGGGCTGACTCCACACGTCCTTCTCGACTGCCTCTCTTACTAGCTCCTTTCACGATCGGGCCTTACTCTTAGCAATGAGTCCTCGGAGTCTCGTTCGGAAGGCTTTGTACTCAGCAAGTTGGGATTCGACTCAAGCAATAGCTTTTCTCACCATTCCCTCGTTCTCCCCACTATTTGCCTTTTGGCTATCTAACTATAAGCCCTTGTGTATGGGCGGTTACGTCTGTTACATACCTTTCTATTCTTCGCGATTTCATCATTCTACAAAAACTTTGGCGTATGGTGGCCTTGTCCGCCTTAATTTCGAGAGGCCTGCTTTTCTAAACGCCTAAATAACCAGGGCAGAGAGCTGGTACTTATCTGCCCCCTCTTTCTTCTTCTTTGCTTCATCTGGGGTGAATCTGGTAAAGCAGGCAGCGCGTTCACATGGAGTGGCAGGTAACGTAAGGAATATAGATAGCTTAGGGGAAGATAATGCAAAAGGGTATTGGGACAATTACAAGGAAGCCAAGAATAGGTATCAAATATGAATAATTAAAAATGCAGACGAGAGGGTATTTAACAGGATTTTAGGATGACGAATGAGCAGTAGAATAGAACATACACAGTATATAAAGTGGACACTGCGAAAAAGCACGATTTTTCATGACTGGCGTAACCTTTGTAGAAAGGGCAAAAACTAGCATTGAGATTACAACCACAGCAGATGAGATCAAACAAGTAGTGAGAACCCATTCTTCTTTTCAAGGTAGGGTAGATAATATCACGTTACAAAATATGCGACCAGTCACAGTTACACCCATAACGTATCGAGTATTTGTGCAGGTATTTAAGAGTAGAGTACAGCGTATTCTTGAGACAAATGGGAAAATAGGAAAATATGAGTGCAGATTTAGGAAAGAGTTAGGCTAGATGTTAACATTTTTTTATACATCAGGTTGTAAAAACATCAAGGTTGCGTAAGCAAGAGTTTTAGACCTAAAAAAAGCATGTGATATGGTGGACAGAATAAAGTTGTACTACATTATGCTGGGGAGAGTTTTAAGAGAAGCTGAGTAGAGTTGAAACCGTTGCAGAGGAATCTTTTGTCGCTATGTGGCGAACTATGTTATTAAAATTGTACACTCACTCCAAACCTGAATATGAATGTATTGTTTATTAACCAATATTTGGTTTATGCACAGATGTGCTACAGCTCTCCTAAATAACTTTCATCAGCGATATTGCTTTTGTGCACTGTTGGAGATGATACAGATCACATGCATTTCCGCGTAGGTTGCATTCACACTCGGTTGATATCTCATGCCACTCATTGCGTAAACATATCTTCATATGAAATCCATGCATTGCAAACCCAGTAACAAAACATCTGTTTCTACAACATGGACTCTGATATAAAATTGGCATAATCCATGTATGGTCAGATAGGATGGACGATGCGAAGAAGATTAGATTGAGGTCACAAGTCGTCCTAACATCCCGGTTACTACACAGTGCAGAGAACTGGCACATGATTGGGCCTGAATCACGAAGGTTGATCACGGCTTCACTAAAAATAAGATAAAATTAGCCCTAAAAGATTGTGGGACGGAGACAGGAGTGCTAAAGAAAACGAATGGAGACGAGGCCTTGACAACCCCGGAGAGGTTCTTGCTGTAGTTCACTGGTAGCCGCACCAGACGAAGTATTTCTGGCGTGCATGTCTCATGGGGTTAAAATGTATGCGCCAACCTATTGTTATTGATGCCAGAAACTGAGTCATATTGTGGCAGTATGCAGTACCTGGGTGGTCTGTGGAAATCGCGGCCAGTCAGGACATACGGCGGAAGACTGTGAGGGCTGGCCAAAATGTATTAACTCTAAGGGAGCTCACTTATCAACGTTGTCACTGCGTTCACTTAAGAAGTTGAAATTAAGAGGCAAAAGACCTGGATGGAAGGTCGTATCCTTCAGCAAGTAAGATTTAAGAATGGAACCACGATGAATGTTGGGGTTAGGGATTCCCCATCGCCGCCTGAGGGAATGCAATCGGAAGTCACGAGATAGTAGAGTAACTCACCCGCACTTCATAACAAATCCTATGCTGCCGCAGTGAGAACCATCGTTGTTGACACTGCTGATGGGCAAAAGTTTACAGTAAACCTTCCTGGCACGACCCCAATCCCGCGCAAGCCAGCTGCACCTGAGAGGCTAGAAAAGCAGATAATCAAGCACCTCAGAGGAATATGTCACATATATTTAGATCGTAACACATATGCATTCATCGATCAAAGTTGTTCGTCAGTGTTAAATAGGCTTAAAGCAGTTTGCCCAGAATCGGCTTAATGTTTACAAGGTCTCCTGCTATACTTAACATAAGCACGACGTCCAAAAAATTCCCTAGATAATTACGATCAGAATTAATATTTGATTTCAGGCTTATTCACCATGACTCAATAGAATAGTAAACGCCAAATATAATATTAATGCACATGCTAATATTGTAGACTGTCAGATTTGATGTAATATTCCCGGGACTTCTAATTATTTCGCAGCAATTCATATCAACGCTGAGAAGCTAAAAAAATCGACTCGAATATCGACTTCCTTGGGAGACCTCTCTGTGAGTAATGTTCCGCGTTCTTCTTTTCTAAAGATTACTGCCATGTTATTACCATTTAATCTTCGGGAACATATGTGGATCATATCGCTGTGCTGTTGTCGTTATGCTTTGGGGACATCCTGCAGCTCTACATATTAGCTTGTTTGAAGCGTTATTTTCCACGCGGCAACACAACAAAGCTCTGCAGGCTTTTGACGCGTTCTGTAACCAGCTCTACTACGAATATGATTCATGTTTCGTCGCAGTTGTTGACGATAATTCGATTGGTTGCTCATATACACTTGCATTCTCTCCTGGCATTAGACGTCTCAGGTGCAATGCAAACAAGCTATACATATACTTGGTGCCGCAAGGCAAGCTCACGCGAATCGAAGGCTGTCTACTGTCAATGCTCTTCAAAAACGACCCGCAAGAAACTCTGTTTACAATCGCAAGTTTACAAATTTGGAAAATAGTTCGTATAAACGTTTAAAGTTCGTTGGCGAGTCCCGTGGCAAAGAAAAAAAAAGAGAATTGGAGATAATTGCAGAAAGTAAATACAGAATCTGGCGAGTATTGCCGATGAGCTCTACCGGCACCTCGCAACCATTGGGTCAAGCACGGTAGCCTCCCTTGACATATTGCGCTGAGTTAGCATAAATATGGAGGACAAATCGTTTAGATTGGATGAGATCAGTGCATTCCAAGCTCACCAAGATTCTCCAAAACACAAAGGCGGGCTGGGGCTATGGGGCTGTTGAAGTTCACAACAAGTTATTGAAAATGAATACCCCGGCACTTGCTCGTCCTCTTGCCAGTATAGTCAACTTATACATTACCCCTGCTTCGTGTCCAACCAGATTATATGACCAGAAAGTAGTTTTTCTATTTAAACACAAAACTGGGTAACTACCATCATGTATCTTTGGTCGACTACTTATATAAACTCCTTGAGAAGCTGGCGATTAGGAGGCTCAAAAGGCACTTTGAATCAACTACAATTTTAGGAAATCGTACTGGCTAGGTACTAATCGTACTAAAACTGGGTTATTGTGCGCACGTTTAGGCATCATTCTACAAAATTAATGAAGCGCATTTTGGCGCTGCAGTAATAGTCGCACAGAGATTGTACTTGCAAATCTAGAGAAACACTAACAATGAGTTAACGTCCGTGTTTTCAAACAAATTACTACTGATGATTGATTTGCGGAGTATCTTACGGTAAGCTCGAAAAAAACTACGGAGAGACGTAACTACCTATGTACTCGAAATAGCCATTGTTGACGTCGTTAATGATGCATTTGCGTAGCATTTACTTTCCCCGTGCGTATCAAAGTGTGAGGTGTTGTGAAACCCCTTGTTCAATAATAAAGGAGACGTATTATAGAAATTGCCAAACAGTTTTTTAGGTTCGCATGTACTATACAACTATGAAATGCCCGCGCAGTAATAGGTTAGCCTTCTAGTGGGCTAGACATGAAATTACACAATGTGTATAATTGCCTGTCTTCGCGAGATAATGCAGACACGCGTCGCGTACAAACCAGCCCATTGGTTTCTAGGAGAACCATATATGAATGTTCGTGACAATGCACGTTCATACAGTCAACAATCATCGACTGGTATCAACAGGTATCGCAGCGCCCTTGAGAAGCTCAGCAAATATTGGCTCATCGAAGTATTTGCCTCACCAACACAGTCTGTACATCTCACCTATTTACTCGTTTCGCCACTGTTTAGCATGCAATTTCCGCACCTGACCGTACTTATATTGTCTGCATAGCTTGCAGTCGGTCTCTTCGGTGATTATCATCGAGTTCGACCAATCAAGCCTATCCCTTCAGTCTTCTTCATTCTTAATATTGTCAAATCCTCCATTTTAAATAGCAATAAAAAATCTACCTTAAGTGGTATAAATGCCTTAAGTCTATTCAGAAGACACGACTAGGTCCCTCCCATTGTTGAAGCATGGATACGACCTGTCGCGAAGGAATTTACCCCCATGGCATCACCGAATTTGTTAGCTGAATATAAACGTGCGGATTAGAAAATGCATTTAAAATTCTCATTAAAACTTAGGTACGTTTATGTTGTTATTTTTTTTCGGTGGAGTTGTCTATTATATATATATATGAAAATTGGAGTTCGTAAACTTCTTCCCATATTTAAACCCTAGAGTCCATTTATGGGCACGATCCATACAACATAATAGTGACAGGTGCAGAGCGGCAATCTACACCATTTATTTGAAGACGACGGACGTCCGAAGACTGGCACGCCGTGTTGCTGTGCGATTTTTTGAGCTGAAGATTGTGCCATTGCTGAGTTACAGACGTTGGAAGAGTTTTAGGTTTTGAAATGCATTTACGTACGACTAAGTGAGTACATAACTGGACTTGGTTAGCCCCTTTACGTGTTCACGCTCAACAACGACTCAACACGCCTCCACACGCTCAGTCAGTGCGGAACTCAGCCACCTAACATCAAGTCTGACGGACAAGCCTTGGCGCTTGGCAAAAGTTGAGTCGAAGCATTAAGGCAATGCCCATTAAAACCCTACATAATTACACGGCAGTTTTCCATGAATGTTTCCTTTTTAAGATCCTCCGACCTGCAGGATTTTTAACGCAGAAGAGTAACTTCGCACAGGTGGCGGGAAAGTCTCGCAAGCTTTAAATTGCCAGATACTTGTCCGCCATTTTACTTCCTCCTTCTGCCTCTTTTTTCTTTTCATGATACGTTAAACGGGCTTTGTAGCCGCGGCTCAGTTTTTGACCGATGTGAGCATGTACGGAACTGGCTCATTCAGCGTGTCCTTTCTGATTGTGTCTCATCTGGCCTCGGCCCCATACGGCGTATCTCAAGACCTTGTGTCCCGGAGAGTCCAGTACCTCGTCGCAGTACAAGCAATGCGTTGAATCGGCCCATCCCATCCAGTTTTAATACATCTAAATATCTGGGTTATGTGAGACCAGTTCCAAGACGATTTATCCATAGGCGGATGTTCGGAATGAGTTTTTTTACGAGCACTTCTGGTTGCCCATCCGGGATGCTATTTCGATATTTTTGCCACGTTCTTCTGCAAACACTTCAGCCAGGTGAGGCGCCGACGTTCGGCTACTTTTAGGTTTCAGTGTACTGTCTTTACCAACGAGCGAGGCCGCCATGCTGATGGTGCGATATCCCCAAAAAATACGTAGCGCCCCGATCCGCTGAAACTTACTCAGAATTTTCATCGTAGCGCCAGTTTTCATTGTAGGCGGCATCCGAACGGGCGAGTCAAAAAGAATAATTGACACGGATACGCACATCTTGACTACCCCACTGTTCAAGCAATTGGAAACCAACCGCACTTGACATGGTGGGACATGCTTCCGCCAGCGCGTATGTGAATTAAAGAATTATTTTATACGTGCTACTATTGAACGGAATTCTTTTACGTCTATCAACACCACCAAAAACAAACCCCTAGGCTTCCAAGTAACTCCTTGATAAGTTCGGCCGTCGCCATCATTTCGTAGGTATGCGACAGAACAGACCTACGCTTTCGGAACCCAGCTGCATATTGACAACAGTCCGTTATCTTTGGCAAACGTTTTTAGCCGATTCTTCGTGATAGCCTTGGCGTCTTTGGCTACTTAGTGCTTAACAAGCAGATCGGACGATATACCCCTTTGCCAATAGGCAGTAGTACTAATTCAGTGGACCTCAAGCTCCCGGAAAGCTCGCTTGTGCCCAAGAGTTTTGTACTGATCTTTGCCACGAGTCAGGAATACTCCCCGAAGAGGCATTTTACCGCTCCTGGCGGTACTCTATCCAAGCCTGGTGCCTTTGCACGCTTGATCTTATCCGCCGCAGCCATAACTTCGCCCAGAGTGGCCTCAGAGCCGTCAATCTCGTTCATTTAGCCATCCGGTTGTCTCAACAGCTGTCCGATCGAAACGCGGATGCTCTGGGATAGAGCGTTAATCACCCGAAGTTTTCCGTCCTTCTCCAGATGTTCACTCTTTATTGAGCTTGTTCTTAGGATCCGAGTCTATCTGCTTTGGCACACCCCTCTTCTGTATATCTGCCATACATATCGCCTTCCTTGAGATCCTCTTCGTCTTTTTGCTGGACGATTCTTTCACCCTGAACTCGATACAGATGTCGTCGCTGAGATTATTTTCCTCCTTTAACGTTGATTACGCAATAACGTTTTGCTATGTCTTGCAGATTGCGAGGAGCAGTACGTAGCTTCACCACTGGTTAAGGTCACATGTCCGATTTGAACATTCATAACATCACAGCTTACCCCCTGCTTTTGGACCCCACACGGGCGACGCAGCGTTGAAGGTACCGGTACAGATGACCAGCTGCTCTAAGCTGGCCCGTGCCAACATTGTAACGTCCTCGAGTAGCCGCTGCAGGTCCGCTAGTGACCCGTTGGGGCTACTATAACATGAATAGATGACCCAGACCGTTAAGTTCAACCCAGGGTAATCTTTTGCTGCTTCGTGTTTTAAATACATTATATTTCCGACTAATCCTACTCTATGCGGTGCAACTGCTTCCGCCGTCATCAACCGTTCATATACGAACCTTGTGCTTGGCAAGGATGATGTTAGGCTCGCTCAGAAGGCATTCGTTAGCCCTGCGGCGTCTAACAATCGTTCGAGGACATTATGGGCGCCTTTGCTACGATTGCAGAATGCTGTCGCAGTTTTGTCTGCTGGCCATGATTATTGTGTGACTTTGACATCCGGTATTGCGAATCTTTAGGCGTCCATGCTTATCGCGTAGGAGTTGCGTGAAACTTTCCTTGTTCCTGGTGGTGCCCATGCCAGTGGCCCGTATTCTTTGAGCCTATCGGCGCTTCCTGCGCAGGCACCTGCTTGCTTTAAGATTGTCGCCGCGATAGCATGGCAGTCGTCTAATGTCGGACGGCCATGCTGTCCTCTTGGCGCACACGAGACTCGGAACGCCCAAGTGGATTTTGATTAAAGAGAACTTGACATCAATTATGCCCTGGCGCCCGTAGCAACTCCAGCGCTGAACGGCTCATGCAGCCGTTCACGACATCAAGAGATACGGCGACTTCACTCCAACATCTATATACTACCACTTGCTATAAGGTCGTAGCCCCTTCTGCTGTCGTTAAGGCTGTAGCCCGAGGAGCTCCTGAGCCCGTTTATGATCCGCTCCCTGCCGAGCCTGGATGCGTGGTACATTCGCGTGTGCCTTGCGACCAGGACAGCTACATGGGTGCACGGGTTTGATCCCTATCATTGCAAATTTCCATTTACTGGAGTCCGTCTTATATATCATATCTCTTCTTTATTCGACCGTCCGACTCGCGGGCCGAGTTACCGCGGGAGTAGCTATGACTCTCTTTCCAGCGTTGTTGCCTGCGGCGCGCAATTAGCGCGTGTTGTGGGTACCTTCACGCGCCAAGAGAAAGTTAGTCACATGTGTAAACTCCCGATAGTAACATTCCTGAGGTCCCTTTTGTGGGCATGGGAGGCAAGGCATACGATGTAGATTATGTGGCAACGAATACTTATTGTCATATTGTTGTGGCCCATTCGAAGGCGGTTAAAACTATTATCCGGGCGGGGTTATACGGGGAAAGTGCCCTGCACACCGGAACCGGGCCGATCGGTTAATGCCCCGGGCCTAGTCACCCCGGTGGTACCGATTAGGACGCCTGCTGCCTAATAGGCATAACGAGATGGGAGTACGCCACTTGAAAGCAGACCTCCCGGCGAGAGAAGCATCTGTGCTTACTGCTGCCTTTCGCAGCGGTGAATGCCCCCTGCTCTGGCGTTGGCCGAGTACATCCTTTGGGGTGTGTGAGTATATTCTGGGGTGTAACGCGGAATCGAGAGATGATCGTGGTCGATCGTCGTGGCAGGAGTAGTGTGGTACTCCCTTCTGAACCTCCGTAGGGGGGGATCTGCTGGCCTGTTAATTCGGGCTCTTCCCATATGCCAATGCGTAACCTCCGTAGGCGGTGGGAGTGTAAACATTTCTATTATTTCTATCCCCTATCCTTATCAGTCCCCCACTTATGACTTATCTCAGCCAGAGTCAATGACAAACGGCTATCCCTGGCGAAAATCACGACTTAAATACAAGTCGGTGAATATGGCAGGCGCGCAAGGGCACAACATCACAAAAACTGAAAACCACATTACTTATCCACTCCTGGGACGCCGATATAGAGAGATGACACAAATGCTTAGCGGGTCCTGCAGTTTCCTAATGATTGCACTGCCCATGTGACCAAGGCTCACCCAAATTTTTTCTCGTGGCAAACCCCCCGGGAGCCACACAACTGACGAGAATTTTCTAACAGTTCACCTTTTGTGCACAAAGTACTCCTAATTACCAAGTCTATGGGCTCTGCACAGAGAAACGGACAAAGCGGCTTTTCGTACCAGTATCTAATGATATCCTCCGGGACCGATCTCACCTGCATCCACAACGTTCGCCTGCTGCACTAGACTCGGCTCTATATTCTTGTTTGCCGTCTGTAGACCGGTAGCGGAGACGGCCAGAGTCGGGCATAGGTCACCAATTGCCAAACCATTTCAACACTTGTGAAGGATTGGCAGGGAAAGGTTGCCGAAGCCTCAGCTGAGATTTGGCACCTTAGTGCTTATATTAGGCGGCACCGTGGGAGGAAGCCGCATGATCTAACTGTCACGTATACAGAAGATAAATCGTGCTCAGATACCACTACCTTGTGTGCTCCACTACAGGTTTTTACTAGCCCTATGACCAGTACCAATGCCAGTTTGGCTGGCAGGTTTGCGCTAAGTACCCGCAATTAACCGTTAGACGCTTCAGTTATCCCTACTTCTCAACGAGAGGCGGAAGCTAGCGTCGCCTAGGGCGTAAGTCGTTTGTATTAATCTTGGAAAATGCAACTTGGATGTGAAACAAAAAATTAACTATTCTGCCATCTACCTTCAACAGAGTTCTATTTATCTCTGCCCGTGATTTCTTATACCCAAGATTACGGTGGTTAGGTTTTCGTATTTTTATGCCGCAGTATTTGCATCACTAAACTTAACGTATTATCTAATGGCATTTTTGATGTTTTTTTTTTGTTTATAATAATGGGCATAGTCCTCTGATGTTCCTCAATTTAATTAACTTAGTCACATATGACCTTTGCTGCTCGTATCAGACACAGTATATATACGTCAAATTGTTGTATTACACTCATTTACAAGTGTAATATAAATTCGTACCCATTCAAATAAAAATAAGGCTTTAGATTGAATTCGTTATGACACGTTGCAGTTGATCTAGAGTACTGTGGTGTAATTCGTTTTATCGGTGGCCATCTCCACAGGAGCCAGGAGCGTACGCAACATGTACGTTAAGTCCGAATATACCCGAAATGAGTGCACATCATACCTATTTAATTGCAGCATATTAAGGATGAAAATGATGATTAAGCTAGCTGTTTCTAATATTTTGTTCAGGTATCTACTCACAGGTCAGACAGTTTGCCGTTTTAAGTAGCGTTTGTGATACCTACATTAAAAAAAATATATACGTACTTTTCTATTTCAGGTAGTAGATATTAGAAAAGAGTTGTATTCGTAAGTATGGCTGAGCGTCAATTAGGTCGTTATATAGGAGATCTAGTTTTTCTTGGCCAGAAGAAGGCGTATTTCTCGCAAGACCGCATCGATGACAAAGCAATATTTTTGAAAGCTCCGGCTCAGTCAAAGTAGCGCTCGCAAACAAGCCCACCCACAAGGCCCACTGTTTCTTTGAAGGAGAAGCAGAGCCAAGAAAACAGAAAGAGAGAGAGAGAGAGAGAGAGAGAGAATGGCTGCTATTATGAGAAATGTATCTCCTAAATCCCCCTCTGCTTGGGCTGAACTCACTTTCTGCTCGGCCGAATAGTTCGCAATGGTAAGCCTTCGCTGCGGCCTCAAACTTCTTAGGGGGGAAATCTTAGTACTGCGAAAACTGCGAAAGCAGTCGCCGTAGCAGGCGCCAAATCTGGCGGAACGGGTCGTCGTACAAGTTAGCAGTGATAGCAGAAACGCTACCAGCAATACAGCAACGCATGCTAGCAGAAGCCTGGTAGCTGTGGCAAGCCTCCTAGCCATAGTAGACGGTAGTTAGTCCCCGACGCTGCGTCGTAGAGCGTGGTTCTGGTGGTCACACTTCGTCACGGGGGTTCGAGCCACCCCACGCAATCGGTCCCACTTCAGTAAGAAATCCCCGATGGGATCAACAGAGTGACGACTTGAAGCTTCGATATAAAATTGCTGCACCATGAGAAAGGCAGATTGCAACGATCCGACGTTTCAGAAAACAGCTATGCTGGTCGTCTGTTATCATAGTCATGATCGTCATTGTCATCATAATCACGAATGTTCTTGCCGTTGAAATCATATATTTCGAGGCCAATGTGTAAACTAAATAAAGTAGCCGAGACCCCAAAAAGCGAAAATACGCGTCGGTCAATTATCATCTCGACTTTAGACCATGTGCATTCGAGACGCTAGACGGAGCGGGCCCATCCACCGTCCGACCGTCGTTTAGACAAAAGTATGGCAAGAATCTCGAGCTCATTATTGGCAAACACGCCCCGAATATTTGTTTTGCCAAAGATTGTCTCTAGGCGTGCAAAGTAAATGCGAGGCGCTTTCGATCTGCCTGGCGCAGACAACTAACTATAAGTGGCGATGATGGCCTGTATATGTGTGCGTGCATTTATCAAGTTAAAGTTTAAATATTTTTTGTTTGCGAAATTGTGTATGCAAAGATATATACGTGCAAAAAGCAAAGTAAGCCAGCAAACTGCACATAAATAACGCAAACAAGGCGCAAAGGCACGGTATTGTCCTATGCTGCACATCACAGATAAATATATCATCCTATTTTGCAATACATTGCCCATCATTATATAATAATAATAATAATAATAATAATAATAATAATAATAATAATAATAATAATAATAATAATAATAATAATAATAATAATAATAATAATAATAATAGTTTTTTTCGTCCGCTACGTTCGGACGAAGGTAGTCGCATTGAGTTTGAGCTCCGCAAAATTTTTATCTAACAAAGTGCAAGCGTATTCAGTGATAAGTGCAAAGTGACTGAGGGATCACCCAAAGCTTGGGATTTCTGATTCACATTACCTGTAGTAGTAAGTAGTAGAAGAATTACCTGTAGTAGTAAGTAGTAAAAGGCAAAGTGTTCTATTTCACCGCCGGCGGCTTGCAGCAGCCAAACAGTTCTATGGATTCCGGTGCACTGCACGTTGAGAACGTGCAATCTAAAAGAAGCGCACGTTCACCGTCTCCAGCAGCAACGTGTAAACGAGCCGAATGGGACAGTGAACATCGCTGCTCAGCAAAGTGTCGCCCGTCAAACAAAGTATCCGCAACAACAGCTGTGGCTGCCAAACTGGCGCTGAGAAGAGAGAAAACATTGGATAGCTTAATGGAATCAAATCAGAAACGCGCAGAGACTAATGATGGGGAAAGTTCTGAAGAACAAATTATGGAGAATGACGAGATCCCAGATGACAACAACGCTGACTGGCAGTACAAACCTACCAGAGCAGATCGCGCCATCAGAGATGCTCGTAAGAAAGTAGCAATAATGATGGGCAGACAGGTAGACCAAGAGCACCAAGGTGCAGCCTATAGTCCACGCCAAAGCAGCCTAGAGATCATTTTTGAGTACCGGAATGATCCCGATGCTTTGAAAGGGCTGAGCGTTCTAAAGATATACGCCGAAATAGGGCAATCTATCCCTGGCGCGCACGCACGAATCACGTCGCAGGGCAGATTAGCTATCCGTGCAGCCAGTCAAGACCAAATAGCATCTGTCAGGGCACTAAAGAATGTTTGCGGAGTGGACATTCAAGAGCTCTCTGATACATCAGCCCTCTGGGGAAGAATTTCCGGAGTGAATCCTCAGTTTTCTGAAGAAGATCTTCTGGAATGTCTCAAAGAACAAGACGTTGAAAAAGTTCGCAGAGAGAAGTTTTCCGCGGCTGGCGTAGGGAAGGACAATACCGTAGTAAAAGTAATGAAATGTTCAAGCAGGGTGCGACTGAGGTTCAGCAATACCCTGAGGGCTGAAGTAGACATAGTAGGCGAGGTTTTCAAAGTTACATTATGTCCCGGTTCACCACTACAATGCCTCTCGTGCCAGAAGTTCGGACATAAGGCATCCGCCTGCATAAAGAAAGAGGATCCTACGTGCAGGAGATGTGCACGTCCCGGCCACCAAATGTGGGAATGTCGAGAAAAAGCTCGGTGTGCCAACTGTGGTGGCGCTCACTCGGCTACCGATGGCCGATGCGAAGTAAAAAGAGTGTAGATGGAGGCAGAGAGACAGAAACTTTACACCAAGGTTTCTAACCGTTTTTCGAATCTAACAGTCGATTTTCCCAGCTTCGAGCAAACGTCGACCACGAGCTCAACCACCACGAGTAGGGATGGGCAGAAATCATACGCCGACGCAGCGAGGCCCGCCGGCCCACAACCGGTACTTGACAAGAATGGCAAAACGTTGTGCCACCTTCCGCCGCCTATTCTACCGAAGAAAACAGCGGCCAAGCCCTCAAGTGGACATAGAAATGTCACTCGGCGAAATCAACAACAGCCGTTGCCTTCTCAGATTTCAACCATGGTTGACAATATCTTAAAGATATGGAAAATTGTGAAAGGTCTACTAAGTGCCTGGCTAGAAGAAAATCCTGTGGTCGCGAAAGTGCTCGACTTTTTGAAATCCGAGCCTGGAAAGGCACTTTTGATATCAGCCATGAAAGGTAAAGAGACACCAACGCCCACTATTTTAATAGAAAACCTGAGCGAAGAAGAGTATCAAAACACTCCGAATTTACCATGAGCTCCCAACCTCCAGCCCATATAAACCCCGATGAACCCCAACTACGATCACAACAATCATATACCTGCGAAATGTGCAGGAAGGCTCTAAGGTCACTCCGGGGCCTACGTATGCATATGACGCGCATTCACCCTACATATACCCGGCCTTCATCTAGTCAACCTATAAGAGACTCGCCGTCGCCTGCGTCGCTTTCGGCTCAAGACGACCCGAACAGGCCACTGGATGCGAACCTCGATTCGATTACGCTAATCCGTTCCCTGGCCCGGGTGCATCGAAACATTAAACTAGTCAAAGTGATACCCAGAGGAGTCAGAGAAATATGCTACGCAGCATACGCTGAAGCACTTTCCAATTTCAACACAAGGAACGACAATGCGTCTTGGGAGAAGCCTCTCATAATGCCAATACTCATGCTACGCATCCCAGCACCGAGGCACAATGACCGAACATTATGCCAAATAATCAGAAATAACGTTACTGAATCGCGATGGAAAACACTTGCAAGTCTCCTAGACGAGTGTAACCGTAATATTATACAGTACGATACACCACTCGATACAGATCACGATAGGGGAAAGATGGCAGAGCGCAAATTGGCGGAAGGCGATGTGCGTTCCGCCGCACGGATCTTGCTTTCGACCGACTCTTTTGCACCATTCAACGATCACACCGAGCAGGAATTAAGAAGAAAGCACCCCCTTCCATTATTAGATGCAAGCGAACACTTAGGATCCCTCCAGGCACCATTAACAACAGGAAGACACACTATACATCATAAATTGGTTTCTGACGCCGTCCGATCTTTCGCCGTAGCATCTGGATCTGGACTAGATGGGCTGCGCCCCCGACATCTCCGGGACATGCTAGACAACTCAGTACCCTTATCCGGGAGACTTCTAGAAGAAGTCTGCTCCCTGGTAGCCTGCCTTCTCTATGCCTGACAATATTTTACGGGGCAAGCCTTACGGCCCTAAAAAAGAAGGACGGCTCAATCAGACCCATAGCATGTGGCCTCACGATCCGAAGGCTTGTGGCAAAGGTGGCTATCGCCGTCAGTAAAACTTCTATAATGAAAGCTTTAGGGCCGAGGCAAGTAGGGGTCTCTATAAAAGGAGACGCGGAAGCAGCCGTTCACGCTGTACGAGCATATATCGAAACAGACGGTCCTGTGCGGGTTCTAGTCAAGCTAGACTTTAGCAACGCTTTTAACACAATACGACGCGACGTAATAATAGAAGAAGTAAGATTTCACGTACCAGAACTCCTGCCGCTAGTATGGCAAAGCTACAGGGATCCATCACTTCTATCCTGGTGTGACAAAGAACCACTTAAATCAACAAATGGAGTGCAACAAGGAGATCCACTGGGCCCCGCCCTGTTCAGCCTAGGTTCCAGTTTAGTGGCACAAATGAGAAGCCCGCTAAACATCTGGTACCTGGATGATGGTACATTAGGAGGGCCGGCAGAAGTAGTGGCCGCTGACTTACTCAAGGTTTTGCAGTTTGCGAGTGAAGGGGGGACAGTTCTTAATCTTTCCAAATGCGAAGTAATAACGGTTGGGGCGGACACTAAAGAACGAGACGAAGCATACAAAACTATTGCTGCCGTTTTACCAGGCTGCAGGCGAGTTAACCCGGTCGAGTTAGAGATTCTTGGGGCTCCGCTTGGTCCACAAAGTATTTTCAAGACCTT
The DNA here is from genome assembly GCA_003439945.1 of Dermanyssus gallinae. Classification (NCBI taxonomy): domain Eukaryota; kingdom Metazoa; phylum Arthropoda; class Arachnida; order Mesostigmata; family Dermanyssidae; genus Dermanyssus; species Dermanyssus gallinae. The sequence goes on along the minus strand of QVRM01003495.1, from coordinate 863,811 downwards.
AGGAGATAAACGCCGCGCGTTGCTACAGACGCGACCTCGTCTGTTGGCTATGCACTCACAAGCGGCACTATGCCTTTGGAGGTATAGTTTAGGTTCCCCTAAATTCAACTACACACTACGCACTTCACCGACAAGCCAATGTCCCGACGCCCTGCAATCGTATGACGACTCTACGAGGGACATATTAAGCGAAATTCTCAACATTGACTTCACGGACAGTACGTGGCGAAGAGCAAGTCTCCCCATAAGAGAAGGTGGACTGGGTATTCGATCAGCAACCGAATTGGTCCCCATATGTTACGCAGCGCCATTAATAGAATTCGGCCAGCTGGCTGAGACGCTAGTTGACCCGAGTGCTCACCACCGGTTGTACATAGCTAAGCAGAAGGCAGAGTCACTGGTCAAACTGAGATTGGATCCAGGCCCTCGGGAAAAACATACCACGCAAAGAGTGCTCGACAACTACAGATGCAAAGTCATAACCCGTGAGATCATCGAAAGCCTTGAGTCTCCCACAGAGAAAGCGGTCTTCTTGGCCGCACGAGACACCTTGAGCGGCGGATTTCTCAGGGCTCTTCCGTCACCGCAGCTCGGCACCATGCTGGACAACATCTCATTCCGCATGGTGTCGGCTCTAAGAATCGGCGGGCAAATATGCGAACCTCACATTTGTAAGGCCTGTGGAAAACCAGTGGAGAAGGATGGCTTCCACCCATTGAGCTGCATCAAGAGCCAAGGTCGGGCCCCTAGGCACACCGAACTAAACTCAATAATTCAAAGAGCTCTCCGGAAAGCGGGAATACCTAGCATGCTGGAACCCAGACTAGGACTACATGACGATAAAAGGCCTGACGGTGTGACCATTGCGCCGTGGGAAAAAGGCAAATGCCTGGTTTGGGATGCGACAGTATCCTGCACGGCCGCACCGTCTTATTTATGCCACAGCGCGACGGAGGCGGGATGGGTTGCCGAACATGCAGAAAAAGAAAAGTGGCGTAAATACACAGAGTTAGAGCATAGATACAATTTCGTGCTGATCGCAATGGAAACATTGGGCCCGGTCAGCAGAAGTACAAGGACATTTATAAAAGACTTAGGTGATCGAATACGAGCAAACACCGGGGATATACGCGAAGACGAATTTCTGAGGCAGCCGCTTTCACTGGCAGTTTGCAGAGGAAATGCCGCGTCGATATTAAGTGCGATGGGCTGAGAATAGCTAGATGGTAACCATGAAATAACGAGGATACACATTCACACCTCACAATTGTATTGTCCTAACACATAATAATGATAATAAATAATAATAATAATAATAATAGTGGCTCCGTCATACTTGATGCACAGCGCCACCGGGTCAAGGTGGGTTGCTGAACATGCTGAGATCGCAAAAAACGCAAATACTCTGACCTGGAAAAAGATACCACTTTGTACCCGTCGCCATGGAAACAATGGGCTCAATCAGCAAAAACACAAATATCTTCCTCAAAGACCTAGGTATCAAAATTAGTGCTAACACGGGTGACCAGCGCGAGGGCGAGTTTCTGCGTCAGCAACTCTCGCTCGCAGTGTGTAGGGTAAACGCCGTCGCTATCATCGGCTGTATGGATTGAGGAGTGGGGGTGAGCCTAGGCGGGTACACGTTTAGGTCCCACAATTATAGAAAAACAGCGAACATAATAATAATAATAATAATAATAATAATAAGGCAAGTCTACAGCGAAACTCAACGGCTGTACGAGAAAGTTTCTACGCGTCTGCAGGTCTCAACATCGACTGAAGACTTTCCCGCAATGAATACGGAAAGTTCCCCGCCAGCAAACAGCAGCGATGAGCGTAAGTCGTACGCTGAAGTAACAAGAACTCCCAGCAAGCCTATTATGGGCAAAGATGGGAAGACGGTAGTGTGCCATCTTCCGACGCCTATAAAACCCAATACGGCCGACAACAAAGCAAAACAGGTTCGTGGAGCTGAACCCAGGCGCCAATCTCCTAAAGGTGCTACACAACACAAACGCTGCGATTAACCAACGGCTTCTTAAAGATACTTGGATTATTTAGGCCACTCATTTCTGAATGGCTAAAGAAGAATCCAGTTGTCGACAATTTACTTCATTTTCTAGAGTCTGAACAAAGCGTTTCTGACCTCTGTGTTCGAGGGCTCAGACGTAAACGCCCTTCCCCCTCTTTCATAAACTAAGCCAACGACTAGTCCATCATCGAAATGACCAGTCAACCTTTACGTCATTCCGAAAGCGTAGATAACCGGGATATTCAGCAAATTCACACGTGGTCACAGCCAACCCATACATGCGATAAATGTGGACGAGTGTTACGAACGTTGCAGGGCCTACGAGCACACACAACGCGGATTCATAGTCCAAATCGTTCCGTACTCACCTATAACAGAACAGAGCGACAGACAAACCAGGCTGCGGCACATCTTCCACGTGACTTGTCATCCAGCCCTGCACTGAACAACGATGCCCTCCTGCAACTCCTGGTCCAAACGCGCAAACACCTTCGGCTGATACGAATAATACCCAGAAGCGTCAGGGAACCATGCGCAGCAGCGTTTGCAAAGCACTGGGTGACTTCAACCGAAAGAAAGACGTAACATCATGGGTGAAGCTCTTGTCGATACCAACACTAATCTTTGCCCTTCCGAGACATAAAACTGACTCAACGCTATGTCAGCTAATCCGACGTAACATGAGAAGCCTAGAAAATGAGATGTACCTCACAGAAGATACATATACAACAACGCACAGAACGAAAAGCAATAAAGACCACCGCGTAGGCCTCGCAGAGCGCAAGCTGGCTGAAGGCGACATACGAGCCGCAGTACGTGCGCTGATGTCTTCTGACGTTATCGCCCCCGTCGACCATAAGACAGAGGAGGAACTTAAGCGCAAGCATCCTCCGCTTGATAATAGTAGCAGCGATAATATAGAGGCAATGAATGAGCCTTCAATGGATGACCATAGACCCGTGTCAGACCTTCCAGTATTGGAGGCAGTGGGATCTTTCGCGCTAGCTTCAGGAGCAGAGCTGGATGGCTTACGGCCACGACACCTAAAAGATATGCTAGACCAAACGATTCCATCTTCAACAAGATTGTTGGAGGAGCTCAGAGTTCTTTTGGAGAACGCAATTAATGGTAGACTACCACCGTTCTGCCTCTCGATCTTCTACGGAGCAAACCTTACTGCCCTTCGGAAGAAAACAGGCTCCATACGCCCAGTTGCATGCGGACTGACTTTAAGAAGACTGGCAGCAAAGATAGCTTTGGCCACAAATAAGAGACCAATACTCGCAACGATAAAACCGCACCAGGTCGGTGTAGCAGTCAAGGGCGGAGCGGAAGCGGCAGTTCACGCCGCCCGAGCCTACGTTGAAGTAGAAGGACCGACGCGCGTAATGGTTAAGCTGGACTTTTTCAATGCGTTCAATTTAATCCGAAGAGATTTGCTTCTGCGGAAAGTAGAACAGCATGTTCCGGATCTACTGCCACTGGTCTGGCAAAGCTACAAAGAACCCTCACTGCTATCCTGGGATACGATAACGCCTATCGGTTCAGAAAATGGAGTTCAACAGGGAGACCCGTTAGGACCCGCGCTCTTCAGCCTTGGTATATCAGACCTGGTCCAATTGCAAAGCCCGTTCAACGTTTGGTACCTAGACGACGGAACACTCGGAGGACCGGCAGATATCGTAGCATCAGACATACGCCAAATTAAAGAATTTCAACAACAAGGAGGCCTAGCTCTCAATGCAGAAAAATGCGAAGTAGCTGCTTTCGGTGGATCCCACGAAGACAGAGCACGCGCGATGACCACAATATTAGAGATTCTACCTTCAGCGAGACAACTAGACAAAGCTGATATGGAACTACTAGGGGCCCCATTAGGCAGGCGAAGAATCCCTCAAGTGCTAAACGACCAAACAGCCTTTATCGAGGGCGTATCACCTTTGCTCAAGTGAATGCATCCACAAGCGGCAATGTGCGTGTGAAGATACAGCCTGGGAGCACCCCGTTTAAACTACATACTTCGTAGTGCACCGACAGATCTCTGCCCAGATGAACTTGAGGCATATGACACTTCTACCAGAGAGATCATGAGCGAGGTGCTGAACGTCAAGCTTAACGATGAGATATGGAAGAGGGCAAGTTTACCTATCAAGAAGGATGGACTTGGCTTACGGAGTGCAGTAGAAATGGCTCCAGTATGTTACGCTGCTTTGCTGAACCAGTTCGGAGCTCTGTCAGAATCGTTGGTAAGCCACGATGTGCAACAGCTAATTCACAAACATTAGGTGGAGGCTGAATGAAGATCAGGATGAAATTGGACCCCGGACCGTTGGAATAACATCTATATCAGCGCAAACTAGACGGATATAGTAGCAGAAAGCTAGCAAGAGACATTCAAGACCCTTTGTGTATGCGCCGTGAACAGGCGGTTTTCCGAGCCGCCAGAGATATTTCTAGTGGAGGCTGGCTTAAAGCCCTGGCATCTCCACATTTAGGCACCATGCTGGACCCAACCACTTTCCGCATTGCTGCTGCTATCAGGATAGGAGCTCCAATTTGCGAACCCTTTCCTTGCGCAGCATGCGGAAATGAGGTCGATGCCTACGGTCTACACTCACTGAGCTGTCCAAGAAGCTCTGGAAGGATTTCACGGCACATGGAGTTAAATGAAATCATCAAAAGAGCTCTTAGGAAGGCAAAGTTGCCAGCAAAACTAGAACCACGGGGCCTCAGACAAGACAACGACAAGAGACCTGACGGCGTGACCATACCATTATGGTTTCACGGCAAGTGCTTGGCCTAGGATGCTACAGTGTCCTGCACAGTACCTCCATCGTATCTCAGCCATAGCTCTGTTAGCACAGGATGGGTAGCAGAGCACGTCGAACAGGAAAAGAGACGCAAATACGCAGACTTTGAAAACAGTCTTCACTTTGTACCGGTGGCTATGGAAACATTAGGACCCATCAGAAGTGGAACAGCAAAATTCATTCGAGATTTGGCCAGGAGAATGACAGCAACAACGGGGGACCAGCGCGAAGGCGAATATCTGAGACAGCTTCTGTCTCTCGCGGTGTGTAGAGGCAATGCCGCTTCTATAATCGGCGCCATGGGATGAGCAGCTAAATATGTGCTTGAATCGACGCGACACGTTCGAACCTCACAACTGTACTCTGATAACACAATTACGAATTGAATAAAATAATAATAATAATAATAATAATAATAATAATAATAATAATAATAATAATAATAATAATAATAATAATAATAATAATAATAATAATAATAATAATAATAATAATAATAATAATAATAATAATAATAATAATAATAATAATAATAATAATAATAATAATAATAATAATAATAAGGGGGGGGTGAGCCGCATGGTGTCAGCCCTTAGGATAGGCGCGCCCGTCTGCGAGCCTTTCTCATGTCTTTCATGCAGCCAACCTGTTGACTCTGATGGTTTACATCCTCTAAGCTGTCTAAAAAGCCCTGGCAGACTTACAAGACACGCGGAACTCAACGCCATAGTAAGAAGAGCCCTTAGAAGGGCAGGGATACCATCCACACCCGAGCCGAAAGGTCTTTATGGAAGTAGTGAGCTACGACCGGACGGGGTCTCCATTCCGCTATGGTCACATGGTAAAAGCCTTGCATGGGATGTAACCGTTTCATGCACAGCGGCCTTGTCGTATCTACGTCACAGCGCAGTTGAATCTGGATGGGTTGCAGAACGCGCGGACTCTGAAAAACGAGGAAAGTATCTCGAGCTGTCAAGGAGGTACCACTTTGTACCCATTGCATTGGAGACACTTGGGCCCATTAGCACAGGTACGGCGAAAATCCTTAAGGATATTGGAAAGCGTATAGAAGATATTACGGGTGATCGACGCGAGGCCATGTTTTTGAGACAGATGGTGTCTTTGGCGGTGTGTAGGGGGAACGTGGCTTCTATCATAGGCGCCATGAATTGAGGAAATCAGCAGAGCATCATGAACCTGGCTTAAACGTTCATACCTCACAATTGTAAAACCGAAAAATAATAATACTAATAGTGATAATAACGAAAAAAAAAATAAAAATAATAATAATAATAATAATAATAAAATAATAATAATAATAATAATAATAATAATAATAATAATAATAATAATAATAATAATAATAATAATAATAATAATAATAATAATAATAATAATAATAATAATTTGCTTTACTTATTGTGTAACGCAGATTCAGCAAAAAAAATTTTAGTTCTCGCACGAATAGGCTTCTTGTTGTGAAGCGTCGAATCTGTTATGCTGCCCCAAATTGAGGGCAGGCGATTAAGTGTCTCTATTAAAAAAAAAGACACAACACGTGAGATCTTGAACGCAAAGATATCGGCGCTCAGCGGGTCCAATTTGTCCACGTCGAGAACCTTATGCGAGATAAAAATGTCCCTGATTGATTCCCTTTGTGTTCTCAATAGCTCGGAGCGCCTCCTTTTATATTACTTTTGGCTTGCGGACTACACCATTGTTCGTGCCTGCTCATATGAGAAAACCGTAGCAAAGTACTGGCATAAATACGAGTAATCAAGGAGCAAGTCTCCTGTGAGAACGCCAGTCGTCTTCATACGCAGTAGAGCTGGGATAAAAGCCTATAGTTTTGGCGCAATGCGATTGACATAGGGCTGCCACTTAATGTTTTAATGTAGTACAAGGCTAAGCCACCTAGCGGTCTGATGAATACGACCGCCGATTCGTGAAGCCTTCTGGAAAGTAGCATGCCGTGAAGTCATGAAGACTCAGTGTGGCCAAACATTTTTCGCCTATCTCCGCCGTGCTTGCCATGACAATATAGCATCTGAGGAAAATTATAAATACTGATAAAAACAGCGGCCATATCAAATACGACGCCTGGACAAATTGTATGCGTATCAAGTGAATCGGCCATATCATGTTGTCGAGAGCCAGCGCCAGCTCCGTTGATCGATTCTTACGGAAACCGAATTGGTTTGGAACCAAATTAAGTTATTTATCAAGTTTAACCAAGATTTTATTTTTGGTGATTTTAGAGATACCTGCGGAGAATGAAACATGGATGATCTTTGTTAGTGGGCTTGCAATGAATAGAGCGGCCATGGTATCCCCATTACCGCTACTCCAGCTGACTGAGCAACGTAGCAGAACTTTACAATCCTGCACGCGGGTAAATGAAAAAGAATTATTATTATTATTATTATTATTATTATTATTATTATTATTATTATTATTATTATTATTATTATTATTATTATTATTATTATTATTATTATTATTATTATTATTATTATTATTATTATTATTATATTATGTTAATGGCGACGCTTTACAGCAGGCTACGATGGACAAGAGGGCAGGCACTTTCTTCTGCTAACGGCTTTCCCTAGAGATTCAGAGAGGTAACGCGATTTCGGTGCTCGGAACTATAAAAGACTGGATGGACCCGCGTCTTCGCGTCAGCGGTCGGGCAAGACTCCCACTCGGACACGAATGATAGATGAGGAGTGAGCCATCGGTGCCGTGGATTCAAACATTCACATGTATATATTAAATTCCTAAATAAATCTGTTTAATTATTATTATTATTATATAAATCTCCATAGATGGGCAGCTTTGGTATGGGGTAAATTTATTTTGCGATGTCGGCGATCTGTTGACATTTCGTCCCAGCCATTTGAGACCTGGGAAGGAAGAAAACACGTTCGTAAAAACATGTCCACCAATTCGATTATGTTGTTCTTCTGACTGAGCACCTTCATATGGATTTCATAAAAGCCAAGACAATTCTTTAAGTCGGACAGCTCAATGTGGACGCGAGAAGGTCGTGGTTTAAAAACGTCTTTAAAATGTACGGTAAGTGTATCCAGAGTTACTGTAGTCACACACTAAAGTTGTGTTATTTTCGATTATACCGGTGATGTTCTTCGGCGACACGGCCATGGCAGTTCCTTGTTCCTGTTATGCGATGGATATGCGATCTCAGATTTCGTTGTTGTTGTTGTTAAGTCGCTAGTAATCGAACATTTGAGGTGGCACCTGTTAAGCCCGGGGGCGTGGCGCATTCGCCAGCGCCTCGCGACCGGAAGAGCCACATAGGTGCGCGGGTTCGTGCCTACGCGTTGCACATTTGTACTTATGAGGGTTCGTCTAAGAAGCAATACGAAAAGCAGTCCCGTGGACGTTAAACCTTTCGTGAGGGTCATCCCGATGGTGACGTTATGCTTGTAGATAAAAACCAGGATGCACGCAGTTTCTGACGCATGTGATACGCAAATATGAGAAATAAAATTTGCCAGTAACGTGCAATGGCCAAACACGCGAGAGCGTCAAGATCCCTTTTAGCTGGATCACGGATCTCGATCATGGCCGCGTGCCCAGGCCATTTGCACTTGCCTTCAAAACGATCGTAGTGTAGTAGCTTTATAAAAAACACAGACTCTGGGGGAAGACTCTTAATGGGACTGAATCGTATTGTTTCCGCTGTTTGTGACTTCCACTGCTTTAAAAACACAACAAAAGCTGCATTAAATTCGATATATGATAAAATATTGTTACCGTTGTAGCAAATTTTTATCCGCAACGCGTATGCCCGATTAAGCACTGCCGCACCACACTGTTGCGTTGTGAAACGTGCCATGGTGAAACAAATTGTTACTGAATTATATATAATTTTCTCTTAAAATTAAATAAATGTTATAATAATAAGATAATTATGCATATATATATATATATATATATATCGACACAACCTGGCTTTCCCTGTTTTCTTTTCCACCGGTTGTCCTCCGCCTCCTCAATTGTGGGAGGGACGAGCGCTCATTAGCGTTAATCGTTCGAAAGATCCTCCCCGACTTTACTGATGCGAGACGGTTCTGCGACGACGATAGCAGCCCGCCTCCAAACCAACGCCCGCGGCACTGTGCGGTCGACGTAACCGGCTAGCTATTACCAAGCGCTCGAAAGGCGACGATTCTTCGGCGGCATTTTTGACCTGGTTCTCTCTGTCGTACCCTTGCTGTCAACCACATTGGGCGACAGAACTTTTTCGCGTAGCTCAGCTGCAGGCCTCGACTTCATCAAACCATGTCTTGTACAAGATCTGCTGTTTCCCGTCGTAGGGGCAGTTGCCGACCGGCTTGCGGATGTCCTGGTCAAGGTAGGTGACCCTCTTTGGAAAGGCTTCCATCCCTTTAATTAGTGTCTGCTCATCTTCGGAGTCTCATTTTTTGCCGCCAATGACAAAGATGGTTTTGTGAGGCCCATCGCATGCTCATCCGCAAACCGAAAGCTGGCGGCAAAGATCTTTTGAGAACAAGGCAGAGGTTTCTTGTGAGATTGGTTTACGATACCGTAGAATTGGGAGGCGGCGATGCATTCGATTCGTTCCTCTCTGGAGTTGCGCTGTAGACGCACACTTGTGGTTTCAACCCAGGTAATCATGTTTTCAGCTTGATTCCAGGAAGGCTTTCAACTTTTGGGTGCCGCCAAAGCTTGAGCCCCGAGTATGTTTTACCAAGTGAAACTGGTTTATAAGAAATCCTCTTGCGTTATTCATTCAAATTATGTCATAATGTCGCAAACTAGAGTATAGCAGAGCAACCCACTGAATGAATAGATGAATTTCCTATTCGCTGGTTATGTATACATATATATACATGTGACCCTTTTTGAGCATAAGCACTAAGATCGCCAGCATAAGTAAGCATATTAAGATATTTTAGGTTTCCTCAACAGTCATTGATGCCGTCGCCCTCACATACCTAGAAGCCCGGCTGGCATCAAGCCGCCGTAAAGCAGTTGCCCTTTGAGGCCACGAGCCCGCACAAGCTGGGGCCAAGTAGGATGGCCGACACTACTAGCAAATGAAAGAGAACCCAATTTGTGGATGCGTCCCGGACCCTGATAGGGCCAGGCTGCGCGCCGTCTCCTTTAAAGTGGCGGGGGCATGGCTCCATGATCTACCGTGTGGCCGGATCGAAGCTCTGTTAGATGACCAGCTGGAGTGCGGTCGGACATCGTTTAAGAACTGCTCACATCTGCGACCGCGGAAACGTCGTCTGACCGGGCGGCGCGACCGGCTGTCCTGTATCGTCGGCGCAGCTAGGCGACCAAGGCACCAGGCCTTGGACGACGCCTTTAGCAGAGCTTAACGATCCAATGGCCTATCCTGCTTAGAAAGAGACTTCACAGTCTGACCTTAACTGCGTTGTAGAGCGGTTGCTTGCTGGTTTGGGACGCGACGGTTACTGACTCATTAAACTCTTTACTAGCCAGTTTGCTGTCCAGGCTGTCATGCTTTAGCTCTCGCCAAAGCAGACAAGGGCAGTAAGTACTAGAACAACGGTTACTCGTACAGGTTTTACCCTTGAATGTCGAAGAATGGGGCGTTTACCGTAGGCTGGCATTTAAAATGTGTGTAGAGGCCCTCAGGCAAAGCTCAATAAGACCTGCGGCTGTGCGAAGAATGAGCACTAATTACAGGGGTCGTGCTCAACAAGATTCCGTTTTGGGTGGAGATATTACCCACTCATTTGAACTATTTTCTAGAGCTTTGAGGACGATTTCGATTTAGGTCTTCCGTTTGGCTCTGCTTCTCATTTCAATCAATTCACCACGTTACGCTACATCAGGAAGCTTAGACATGCTTTTAATATTGCTTAAGTGCTTATAATCGGTTTTATTATAACATAACATAATATCACTTTTATTTCACATAAAAGGATTGGTATCAATATACATACTTCTGTAAGACACTCGTAATTAGTCACCAAATAGGCGAGCACTATTTGGATTATCATGGGCCCATTTGGCCATACGCCAAGCAAACAGTCCGTTCACGAATTCACCGCGGGCCACGGCTTTTGAGGTGATTGATCGTTGACTCCTTAGGTTATTGGAGCGTACATCAAAAAAGTGTCCTAACAAGTCACATTTTCGTAATTGATGTAGAACAGATAAGTTGCACTGCATGAAAAGTGTGTCGATACTTGGAACAACGTCATCTAACACGCTGTGGGGGCATCTGATTCGCAGGCGTCTTAGAAACATGTTTTGGAACCCATCCACCAACTTCCTGTATTTGGACAGAGAAGGCTCCCAGACAAGGGAGCAATATGTGAGTTTAGGAAGAACAAGAGATTTGTAAAGGCGAATGTACACATGTGGAGTCGTTAAAATAAAACAGCGAAAGATAGTATTTATTGTGCGCAGAGATCCACAACCTTGGTAATGTGAAGGCTAAAGTTAAGATCAGGCGTAATATATATGCCTAAGTCCCGAGTATAAGAGAGTGTCGGTAAAATGCAGTTGTCAATTTTGTAGTCAAAGTCAAGTGCACTATTTTTCAGTACAATGCATTTAGAGGGTGAGAGAATCATGTTGTTTTCAGAACACCATCGTGCAATGCCGTCGACGGCAGTCTGCAGAACAGCGTGGGAGTCACTAGAGCAAATAGGATAACAAAGTTTTAAGTCATCAGCATATTCAAGATATTTGACCGCCGGTGGTAGGTACTTATTTATGTCCAATACAAAAATTGTGTATAGAAGGAGGGATAAACATCCTCCTTGAGGTACACCAGATACTGCAGGATATGGTCGACTAAGTTTGTCACCAACCTTAACTCGAAAATGACGGTCGCTTAAAAATGCCTTCACCCATTGCACTGTACATGCATGGATAACTAGATCTTCCAATTTGCAAAGCAGAAGAGAGTGATCTACTCTGTCAAATGCGCTCTTTTGGTCAAAATAAACACAAAAAATATTATTATTTTAATTTATATATATATATATATATATATATATATATATTTAAATATATTCATATCAATGTAGCCACCATCAGCAGCACTTACACTTTCAATTCTGGCGCAAAAGCGCCCACAGGCCTTCTTCAAAGTAAGCGGATTAACATTTGAACGATTTGACAATGGCTCTGCGTAAAGCTTCTGTGTTTGCATGTCGCGACTTGTTAGACTCTTGCTCAACAACGCCCCATACATAAAAGTCCAGGGGATTTAAGTCTGGACTGCTAGGGGGCCACATCGTCTTGTCCCAGAACGCCGTCATGTTGTCCCGTAGCTAATTCTGGATGAGGTTTGCTGGTGTGGGCGAGAGCGCCGTCTTGTTGAAAGACATAATGTCTTTCATTGGACACTCTATCAATCTATGTTCTTATTATCTTTCGCCGAACACGTAAATACACTTCCTTTGTTACGGTTTCGTGTCTGTCAAAAATGTGGGGGCATCGCGTCTTCTTCAATCGACATAACACTTAGGACGTGCACACTGACAGTATGTTTGGTTCTATGCACGATTGGTACCTTTGCGAGATACCAGTCAATTTTCGGGTGATATTTTTGGTCAATGGTGAAGAATTTTTTGTCGGAGAAGAATCGAAGATGTCCCGCCGTTTCGTGTCCCAAAAACGTGGGGATGAGATGGCAGCAAGTTATCCTCTTGTTTTTTGCGGCCTGAGACAACATCCGTCTGACTTTGAACGTGTAAGACTTGTAACGCAGTTCTTCGTTGATAATCCGACACATAGAACGGACACGCATATTGAACTTGATCGCTAAACGGCGCATCGATAGGCTTGATTTCTTAAAAACGCAGTTTTGCACCATTTTGATCACTTTTCTTCTACTTTCCAGGTGTTGCACCACCTAGCCCTGTCTCTTCTGCATCTCTGTAGCGTCGGGCAATATTGTAGATCGTTGCTCTTTTAAATTCAGTGATGTTGATGATTTCGGCTGGTCCTATGTCCGGCTCGAAGCAATTGGATAACGGTTGTTCTTCGGTCATATTCTGGACTCAGGTTGCGGCGGCCGTCCATGATGGCAACGTGTTTTTGTTCTATTGTGAGAGGGCTGTCTCCTCGCGTAAACCGAACGGAATTAACGCATTCCGTTTATGCAGGGTAGCCCGCCAAAAGTTATATATATATATATATAGATATATATATATATACTTTTAAAGACAATTACTGCTTTATTTGCTTATATGTAAAATGTAACAATTGTCTCCTTATTAACGTGTACACTGGATAAAACAAGTAAAAATGTCACATACTCCCTAGGTTCGGGCGTGTCCAGTCTAGCAGAGTTCCACGCATTGAGGCGGCGTTACACCGTTGAATGTCTAGCGATAGTCTCCGGTGCATGTACTCGTACTTTCTGCACTTATTCGCCTCCGCCATCATATGTATGTATATGTGTATGTATATATATATATATATATATATACAGGGTATTACAGGAATATTTGATCAACGATATATAGAATTGAAGAGCTCGTTAAGGCAAATATTTTTTCCAATGGGACATGGTCTCTAAGAGGCCCTGTTTCGGAATGAGAGTTAAATTATTACAATTTGTGACATTGGTGTTTTTGCCCGACATAGGATCATAGAATGTGCTGTTGCGAAACAACCAGTCCTCCTATACAGAAACTAAATTCTGCTTCTTTCGAAGAACTCATAAGGCCGGCAAGAAGATGCTACATGGTCGCTTAGGAGAGAATTCGCCAAAATATAGTTATTTTATTAACCTTCACGCCCAATACCTCAAAATCATTATCTCACGACCACTTACAGCGCTCTAAACTAATTCAGGCAAATGCGCATTTCCTGACGATCGCGTTGGTACCAAATCTATGTCAATGCGAGTTGTGATTGCGGAGTAATTACGATTTTTTGGAGGGCATGTCCAGATTAAGTGCATGAAAAATGAGGCGTTGCGGCTGTCGCGCGACACGTCGGCGGTAGTGAACGTCGCCACAGTCATTTTACATACATGCACTTAATCTGGACATGCCCTCCGAAAAATCGTAATTACTCCGCAATCACAGCTCGCATTGACATAGATTTAGTACCAACATGATCGCCATGAAATGCGCATTTGCCTGAATATGTTAGTTTAGAGAGCTGTAAGTGGTCGTAAGGTAATGATTTTGAGGTATTGGGCGTGAAGGTTAATAAAATAACTTCATTTTGGCGAATTCTCTTCTAAGCGACCATGTAGCATCTTCTGACCGGCCTTATGAGTTCTTCGAAAGAAGCAGAATTTTGTTTTTGGTTGTCTCGCAACAGCACATTCTATGCTCCTATGTCGGGCAAAAACACCAATGTCACAAATTGTAGTAATTTAACTCTCATTCCGAAACAGGGCCTCTTAGAGACCATGTTCCATTGGAAAAATATTTGCCTTAACGAGCTCTACAATTCCATATATCGTTGATCAAATATTCCTGTAATACCCTGTATATATATGTATCTTTATATATATATATATATATATATATATATATATATATATATATATATGTATTTATATATATATATATATATAGCTGAAGAGGTACCACTAAATACTACTTTAAAACTCTAATTAAATTATCGCTACATAAAACCAAGAAATCGCATAGTTTTTCTAAAGATACACCAAACTTAAACTTACAGTTGATGCATTGACTCTATTAGACGAATTTCCATAAGTTAAAACCCTAGTGTGTACTTTTACTAAAATGACAAGGGGTGATGACTCTTGACTGTTCATATCGCAGGCATTTTTGACAAGTGTTGTATACGACCTCGTCATGCCATCCCGTCGTGCCCTCTACGACGTTGACTGTTTGTCAACAGAGCTGGGCTGCTATCACATCAACTTAATCATTTTATCGTTTTCTCTCTTCCGTCGGTCCTAATTAAGTCACTAACACACGACTCAGTGTGAAGACTTGTCGTCCACCGTGCCACTTAATGACACGCGTACCTTTCTCAGCGATCCCGAAACCTTGGTTAGAATATATGTATGTAACGTCTAGCCCAGTGTTTAGGCTTTTAGCAAGTAGAGCAAATCCATTTGACCAATCTGATTATACACTCCCGCCGACAACTTGATTACGAACCAATTTCGGCTCAATTAGACCAGTATGCTAATTACAAGCTCATACACGGCGGATACATGCACACACACAGACACATATATACATATGTATATGTCATTATACCTCGGCTCTGACTGGCACCGGTAATGCTAATCATACATGAACGCAATCGTGCATAATCAGCATATCCGATAGCAGACTGTTCGGATTCTTTGGACGTTCCTGCAATTAAACTCCTGCTTGTGGGAACACAGGACGACAACGGGTTAAGAATTATATTTGTGACTTGATTACCAGCATTAATGCATGACATCATTTAACTTAAAATGTCATCGCAGGGACGGGCCACTACAATGATTCGATTGACTTTTGGACTCAAACCAGCAATCCTGGAAAATAATAATGCTTCCCACACCGGGTATCATCAGTGATTGTCGAATAGTTTACATTTTATTCCACCTTGTTTATGCAACGAGCGTTACGTATTTTGTGTTGACGTATTTTCCTTTAACAGTACTGCCAATCTAGTTGTGGCATCATATTAACTGGGGTTCGTTTAGAACTAACTAACAAACAAGAAGTACGAATATTGTAATGTTATCTTTCTAATTTTAGATTCTCTTGACGTGCTTCTTGCCGAATTACTTAAGCATTGTGTGTGGCCGAGACAGAGCAATTAGCGAGTAAAAATCTCGGTACTATTAAAACTGATAACGTTTTGTACCAATACAGCATAGAAAACATAGCGCAAGCCGCCTGCAGCGGAAATAGGAATCCTTTGCGCCGGGCTATATACTGGGCTTTAGACTATCAAAAGCTAATGAATAGAAAAAACTGTGCAGAGCATTGTGCACAGTGTAGATTCACCTACCCAATTAACCACATCTATCCAACATACGATGGAAGTCAACATGTATGTGAAAGCGTTTTTATAATAATGTAAGTCTAGATAAGTAAAGCTTGGCAAATCCACGTAAAATGTACACGTAATTCGTATTAATGGTAAATTTCTATATAGAGCGATATAAAAATAACTCTCTGTGCCATTTGAGGTGGCAAATAATCGACGGGATCGCCTACGGGTTATTAGAGCATAATGATTCCTATATCCGTTGTGCTATTTAGGCTGCAATAATTGCGTTACCTAAAAAAGCTTGAATTGGTGACATAACAGCGTAACATTATTGCTTATAAGTTATTAGTTACATAAACTGACTAACAGAAAATACGATTATTTCTTATTATATCTGTCCAATTGTATACTGACCACCACCACTAATAACTGCAGCTGCTGCTATTAGCTATTATTACATGTTTGTTTAGTCCCCAAACACGCTTTGGCTATATAGGCTCCTGTGAATGAGCCTTAGAAAGATACAAGCATCAACATTTTGCTGATATTTGGCAAGTAAAACTTAATTCCATATTACACGAATTTTTGGAAACGTTAGATTTAGGAATATGCAGGGAATCCTACTTATCATGGAGCAATGAGCGTTGTATCGTATTCGAACGTTTGATCAACACTGTCAAAGTGAGCTCTATGCAAGTCTGCTTTATGTGGAGGTTATTAATTCATTATGCCTATTGCGACGAGGCAGCAGGTATCCGCCCGATACCACAAAAGTGGGCATTCATCAGTAGGACCGGCGGTCAGTTGCAGTCACCTATCCGTATTAGTTTGTGCCTGCTCGAATCCTCGAATGAATCACCGAGAATGCAACAATATGAACTCGTTGTCATATATTCGATATCATATGCCCTGCCTCCCTATGAACCGCTCACTACAACTGAAGAAGTGCCATGATAGGGAATTTACACATCTAACCAACTTTCTAGTTGGTTAGACTGCCACAGCCTACACATCGATGGTTAAAAGACGCTAAGCATGTCAATAACTGCAATAATGTTTCTCGTCCGCATATTTACATCGTAATAAACATTTGCGTGAATCGCTATTGACATGGTATTTTTAATTACATCGAGACGAGTTACAATTCTGTTTAAATGTTTGTTGTTGCTCCAGCATATAGATTGTTCATGTAATAATAGTGCAGGTATTCGTGGTATTTGGACGGCTCATTAAAACAATATAGACAACGTAAACATTGCGTAAGAACAGGGTTGCCTACCGTATTTTCTTGCTATACGACTGCGTAGTCCTTCCCTATAGTAATTTAACTAGGTGTACTTGAAGCAACACTTGTCGAATTCTTTTAAAGTCATACAGATTTCAAAATGTGTCTCCTCGATGGCGGGAGAAAGGCTCGGAGTTGACGTTTAAACTGATTTTATGAAATTTACGATTACTATATAGCCGTCAAAAATTTGATATACGTGCACGTAAATTCAATTATTTCCTAAGACAAAAACTGATACACATAGCGTGCTAGTATATAGTCAGCTTGTTTGTATACTCATGAATAGTCATACATACACACGACATAAGATATAACACTAATCACCTTTCAATTTTATAAGAACGGCACCGCTTAACGGGACAGACTTTTTATAAGAAGAGGAAAAAAGGGTTCTTCGCATCTTACGTATCATACACTGCTCACTTGGGTGGTGTCAGGTGATCAACTCTCAGAGCAGAGTTTAACCCCTCTCATGGCTCATGACTAAGTTTAGTCTATAGTAGCTACCGAGTCGTCAGGTGTGCCAGCAAGACGGTAAACTAAACGACTACGAGTTGATAGCTGTAATTTAGAAAATCAGCTTTTACTATATCGGTCAGTGAGTATAACACGACCTATATAGTAAGTATAACCTAACGCCCAATGCCTTAGAAGGTTCCCACTGCACTTACCCTGTTCGACGAGGCGTTGCTCACAGCAACTGGCAAATTTGAAAGTGAGAAGTTTGATGGTGGGAAGCATTTTTAGTCCCGGTGGATCAAAACCAACTGCCCGAAGTCGAGTTCCACACTCAGTGAAGATCTGATGATTTAGTTTGTTTCATTCGACAAACGGCATTTAAACCTCTTGCTGTCAGGGCTTTAAATTTTAAATGTTTTACACCGCTAAATTGTTCAAACCTTCTGACAGCAACACGTTGTGCATTCTAAGCGATGAAAGAACCCAAAATACGTTGCAGAGGAAGCTGTGACGTAAATGTGAGGGAACCTTTAAGAGTTTTCAAACGGAGACAGTTGACTACAGTGCAGTTTAGTTTGACGTGTAGATTAGGACACTTTTAAATGTCGTGCTTATTAATATATATATCACCTAATTTAACGGTAGCTTTTCTAGTGCCTGGGCAGCCTCTTGTACACTAAAATTGCATCCCAAAATAAAGCGCTTTCACATAGCCGGCGGCGCTATGCGGTTTTTCTATATGTCTCGAGTATTTCGGCGAAGTGGTCAGTCAGGGCAGTTGTGTTCACCAGGAAGAATATTGCGTTGTGGCAGCTTAGCTATTTATAGGGGTAGAGTCCTAATTCTTTAAACTCACCATTTTCCCTTAGCCACTTGTAAGGGTAGAGCCCTCATCTTACTGTACTGCATATATATTTTAACGCAAGATCGGCTCAATGCTTGAATGCATATTGCAATTTGAGAGCGGGACAATATGTACAATTAAATCAAGGTCTGTGTATTCTGGGGCAAGTGAAACAGGTACAGAACTGAAGGATTTCAGTGTTATAAAACGCATATTGTTCGGCATATGTGCACACATATGTGCGTGCGCACTTATTCACCAAATTTGCATCGTCTTTTTTAAGTGCCCTGTCCCGGTTTAAAAGGGCATTCTCCGTTTTGGCCAAGGTATCATGCGGGTAATTATTCCTCTTGGTTTTCAATACAGCTGTTCCCTATATTGCCGTAATCATGTGCGCTTTTATCCGGTTTGTTTTAAAAAGTGATTGACTTATGGGAAAATAACTTCGTGGCTCCGTCCGTCGTGAATATGTCTATGGCCGAGATCCTTATGTACCCCTAGAATTTCGGCACAAAAAGGCACAATAACTCTCTATTATACTTGGTTTGCTAGAGTGTTGACCGGGCTCTACTATGGCTAGCGCACGGGCAATCAAGCGAGGCGTTACCAGCATCGATGAGGGGTGAATTTCCTGGAGATCCCCCTGCGGGTCACTGATGAGCTTTTTCATTAAGCTAAACGCTGACGCCGCTTCTTTAGAGCGCGCATAAACAGCAAAAGCGCGATGCTTAGAGCTTCATAAGAGGATGTATGCGCATGTGCATAAAATACAAACATAATTTATTTATAATGTGACATAATTCTCATTTGCAAGAGCTGCTACGTCCGGAGGTGGAACGACTGTTCACAGCGTTCCTGAGGACGTTCGCAGCCTTCCTAGCAACGCTTGCCTTAGAAAGTCTTCAACTGCCGGGACCAGTGGCGAGTGGAGGATCTCTCTCCAAGTCTCCTCGGTTCGCTGCGCTATCTGGTTATATGAAGAGGTTTGCCTTTTGTGAGCGTTTATTATTTGAAAATCTACCTTTTGCCGTTTTATAGTGTGGCTAAACAAGTCATTTGCATTTGTTGCACATTTGTGTTTCTCGGCTTCGAAGCAATGCGAAAGCAATTCCGTGGACGTAAAGTGTTGGCTGAGTGCAGTTGAGTATTAGTTTGGTGGCGAATTATGTGACAAAAAAAGACACAAAGAGAGAATTGGACCCCTCGTACTCTCGAGCGTTTTTTAGTCTCCTACAATACACAATTAATATTCAGTCTTAGAGCCGTTCGGGGGTGCTACTGGCGCTTTCTTAGGGAGCAGCTTTTTTCTCCCCAGGCTTCAGAGTGATGCCAAAGTTGGGCAAATGCAAAAGGCCAAAATTTGAACGCAATGCCGGGGTTGGGGTAGGGACGAATCCGGTTTTAGTGGAATTGTAAGTCCTAGTGGTGCATGTACACAATGAATTCCCCCAATCTCTTATAAAAAAGCAGCTTTCTCATTGCTCGGTTACCCAACAGTTCCACAATGGAGTCACCCACAACGAGCACTTTTTATTTGGCAAAATAAGCTTGGAATATGATGGGCCCTGCTAGTAACGCCAAACATGCCTTCAGGGCAACGTTTATATAAATGTTATCACTTGTCTTCCCTTAAACTCGTCGATACATTTTTCTAACGTTACCTTAAACTTTTTGGAATGCGCTCTGACACGCAGGTACGGCTCTCGAAGGATAACGCTATGCGCCGTTTTAAAGCAGCATGCACGTAAAATCTTAATTTAGTAACAATATTTAACTAATTAAAAAATTAAGGTTATATTGAGGGGACCCAAAAAGGTTATCGCCCGTGGCTGCCCGTTCTTGTGACTATGCCAATGTGAATCAATGTGAGTATGTACATGTTAAATAACGGTGTTCATTTGATATTATTCTTCCTATGCACTGTATGCATAGCGCACAGTACTGTATTTAAATAAGAGTGGTGGATGACAAGCATCCCCCCTTTAATACTGCCACATCAAGAAAAGCGATATCTCCCTTGTTCCTATAGGCCGTATTAACAAGTACACTGTTGTATTGATCATGATCTTAGGCAGGTAAAGTGAGCTGATTAGTTGATTAGTTAGTGATTGTTGATTAGCGTACTTTCTCACCGTCAGTGGGATCTACATTCGTGCAAAACTGTCGTTCTATGAAGTACGAGTAGGCGATTGCTGTCAAGTCAAATTTGAGGCTGGAGAAAGAGTACCTGTTCCCTCCCGTTGTGGGGTGGGCCCGTTTGAGGGTAGAAAGAGTTCCTGTTTCCTGCCCACAATCGCTGTCGTGTCGTTGTCCAGCGACGAACATCGTAGACAACTAAGTTCACCGTAGTCCAGGTTGTGGTAATTCGACTAACAACTAGAACCATCAGAGCCACCTTGTTACCATTACTACAACTACGACTATTGCTACAACAGTACTACAACAAGTGCTACTCTGCATCACACAGAAAGAAAAGAAATCCATCTCATTTTTCCCCGCCAACCAGCCAACGGGCAGCTGACTGTTCTAATCTAAAGTTTACCCTCTATTGTCTTTGTTCAAACGGGACGTGGTAGCCGAATAGAAGCACTGGCGCAGCTTGAACAGGCAAGAATACGCGTACAGGAAATCGGTGCAGAGAGAAGGGGGTTAGGGAGGGGAGGGGGATCGCGGCCGGGGGTTGACGATGCGAGTTTAGACAGGGCTGCGTCCTTCTTACACAGACGTTGCTGTTGCTCTGGCTGAAGAACGGGCTAAAGGGGTGGGGGGTGGCTGGGCGATGCCAGTAGGCGCCTCGACAGCAGGGACGCAAGACTGCACAGGGAACTGGAGACGGCCATGTGGCCATGGGAATACAATCAGGCAGGGAAGCAGCCAAGCAGCCTTGCAGGCAGGCAGGCCGGCCGGCCGAACGAACACATAGATTCCGCACACGCTGCTCTCAAAAGACCCCGCTTGGCCCCAATGCAGCCGGCGACCACGCTAAATAGGCCACAATATCCTTACGGGCAGACCCACAGCGTGCAGACGACATCCTATGCATCTAACAGTCTTCCGCCCGTCGCTTGGCGCTTGGGCGGAAGCAACGCGGTGCAGGGAGCCAGGACAATGACGCCATTATACATACGAACATGCGCCCTGCGACAAAAGGTATAACGCAACCTTTTTCGGCCTCGTGCTATGCGTGCTAATGGACTGCAGCTATTTAGATTTTATTAGAAAGCCTCCTGCACCATAAACACTCACTGCTAAACAACTGCAAGCGTTGTGGCCGCTTAACGTAGATTGCTTTTCGCCTTCTTTTTTCTTCTGGCGGTGCCGCCGGGTATTTAATAAATTCCACAGCCCTAATGTAGATGTTTTAGCAAATGTCAACGCGACCACTTTCCTCGGTAGCAGGCATACGTCAAACTTTTGGAGCGATTGGAGAAGTGGTTTGGTGGCCCTACTCTTTGGGCGCTCTTTAGCAGCAATATCTTCCTTAGAGCACAGAGTTGGCATACTAAACATGAACAGAGGCACTTTCATATGTTAAAACGTATTGTATTAACGTATTATGTTTATACCTTGAAGTAAGTAGGAAAATGTAACAAAACGTGTATTTTATTAATGCGTATATTATGGCAAAAAAATGCGTTTATAAAGCATGCAATCGCATATTGAGTTTTTATACGTGTGCCGCTAGCCGACGAACTAGTGCGCTAGTTAAGATTCTCAATTGCCATTCGATCGCTGTTGTTGATCAAATTTTTATTAAGCGATGCTTATTGACGATAAACAATACCGCTGAGAGTCAGCAACTATGTTACAAGCATAGTTGTTGGGGAAACCCCAAATATATTAACATGTCCGTTTATGGTGCCGGTCTAAGCTCATCTGATATAAAAGAATGACATGTGTCTTTATACATGTCAGTAATGTGGGCTTAAAATAAAGCTCCACTTGAAACCCTGGCTCCACAGTCACCGTGACCATATCGTACACTTGCCGTATGTCACCACTGCCGTGTATGCCACAAACCCTTCCAATCTATTAAAAATATCGCTAACAATAATTCCAACTCTGACATGAAGTAGATATGCTAATAGGCATCCTAATCAAGCAACAAACTTCGAACTTTTTTTTCAATTAAAAACATAATATTCATTATTTATATTATACGCAGTACACTTGTATTACAAAGTTAGATCAACTCCAGTAAACCAGTGCCTGAGGGCAGCGAGGTTAGCACCGCGGCTTCAATGACCCCCGTTGTTTCTATCGCAACTGGCTGTACTATAAAAGTTGCTTCCAACTCGTGATACTTCAGACTTTTTCGCTGCTCCGCTAAATTGGCAACAGCGCCTGCTGATCTTAAGGGTCGATACCTGTAAGATGGCGCCAGCGTGTCCCACACGGTTGCGTCCCACACAAGTGCCTTTCCGGAGGACCAGGAAACCCTAGCAAACAACAACACAGAGAAGTGGTGAAAGGAGTACAGGCTAAACTTGTAGGGCTTCTGCGCTGGAGATGTCATTTTGACCCGATAGCGATGGTTCTTTTGCCTAGAACTGCGTGTTTTTTGAAAAATATTATTTGATCTCTCGACACCTTTTATTTTTTTGTTATTTACGCATACCGCGAGTGCGCATCATCGCCTCAATGTGAAAATATAGGTGTTATTATGTTTAATGTTACTTTAAAAATCTAAAAACGCAGCAACGACGACGTTAACAACACAAACACAATCGTACTTATAACAGCTTTACCAATGACGCAAGTAGACACGAAGACAAACGTTAAAAGTCTTCATAACGGAATACCAAACAGCAAAGAAACGGCGAGAACGGCACTAACTAAATAGTTCGCGTGATGGAAGACTAGCAAGAATAATAATGTTTGTTTCTTAACGTTTCTACTCAGTCTCTTATGGTCACCTTACGTAACAACGAGCCTTCTGCTAATAGGAATCGGCAAACGTTAGCTTTTTTAACCTAATTAGGATAGTTGCCAAGCTAGAACCGTTGTACTTTGCGTATTGATCAGACAAATGATGCTGCTATGTTATAATGATGCTGGTGACTCCAAATGATGACAAATTATGCTTTTAGCTTGTATAATGATGTGCGCAGACTGAGATATCCACAAAGAGTTTATTGAATGAGTTAGCTATACTACCTACTACAAAATTGGTTTCGTCTCTATTGAATCTTGACTTAACACGGGTTGGGCTTTGCTGTATGAGATCGATGGCAGTAAAGGCGACCGGTAAAGGCAAGTTTGAGTATGTAGAGATCCTTCATTAAACATCCTCTTTCGCGCTGAGAGGAAGAATGAATTACCTTGTTATTAGTAAATACGGCAAAATACATATGTACGGAGTTCCGCTGCGTAATAAGGCCGTATGTACAGTCACGAACACAAGGAGAGAGGGGCGGCAAGAAGGGAGATAGGGATAACTATTTGAATGAGTTTATTCGTGGCAGGCACAGACCAAGACGTAAGGGAAGCTAGATTAACTGATCCTCAACGAGTTCTCTTTTGTGCAAGAATGACTGGTCTGTGGGATGACTGTGCGCAAATACACAAAGCACCGCTCGTTGGTTTCTGCAAATCATATTTGACCAGATCGCTGCTGCGTCATAGATCCTTTCATCCACGACCAGACCGATGATATATTCTATATACCCATTGAAATGTGCGTATATCTGTCACCATTGTAATTGATATTTAAATGCGATTTTTTTCTGGCATCGACGTCTATGAAGAAACGATGTATCCAAAATGGACATATTGATTGACTAGTTTTTCGGTAGCGGTATCGTATCGTCCTTGCGATAACGTAGCCAACCAGTTGTTTTACTACTAAGCCTTTTTTTTTTTTTTTTTTTTCTGGGAGGTTTCGGTAATGCATGATGCACATGCGCCACTAGCAGCCTGCGTGACTAGTGTGAGACTCGCAAACCCACTAAACCCGGATTCCTCCCCACCCCCCCAGGCTCGGTATTACTTTGGCATTACATCGAAATTTACTACTAAGCCTGCTGATTTCGGGCTCCCCTTGGCCTGCAATACGTCTCTAATTTTTTGGCTGGTCTCCTTCTGGGCTGTCGATGTACAGCTTCGGTTCTTCTCGCTCTCTGCATATTACTCCGTACCGTTATGACAGTATTTGCAGAAAAAAATGCATATAAAAAGCCTATCAAAAGTTCATATTTAGCGGATTTAATTTTATGAGTGAATTTTATGACGATTAAAAACTGCAGCTTTATTGCAGGCTTACTTTGAAAGATATGTTCACGACACTTTGCAAGGTGTTTTCACATAAGCGTTGTATTTTAACCAATAATTGTAAACACGCATATTAGAGATCAACGAGGGTACATGGCGACTGAACAATAATACCTGCAATTATACAGCTACGCATGCCCTATGATAATTATTCATCGTGACCGGTTGTAACGTTAATAATGTAAGCGTTAAAAATATTGCACATTTCAAACAAATGTTAGATCCGTGAACTCATAGTGGGTATTCTGCCCGGCATTTGTTCTTTCCTGAAAAAGTTGTCTTATGTAAGACAACAGACGCAATGTGCGCCCATAGTGCCACATAGATTAATGCTCTACGACCAATTTCATGGAACAGTTTAATTTAAATATGTACGTCAATATGTTGGACGGGAAGTTTTTCTCACGCAAAAAACTCCATTATCCATTACAGCTAGCAAAGTTAGCAGGCTGTAAACGTAAACTATTTTTTCGTCTCTTAACAATCTTACAAAGCGTTCTCGTATTTGGCGCTCTCCTAGTACGGTGCAATTTTTCATACACTTAACATGACGATGGGTCACTCGTAGGAGAGCTAGAAGTGGCTTCTGCGTGGGGCGAACGCTAAATTCCGATCGGTTGGAGGAACATCTATAGACGGCAATTGCAGCAGAAATAAGCAGGCGCCCCTGCGCTGACCTTTCCATCAAGGTAGGGGGTAACGACCTTGGGTAACGACAACACCCCCTTGCCCAAGGCGGCTGTCTACACGGGAGCAACAGCGATTCATCGATTTCCTATAGACGTTAGACTGGGCTCTACGGCAGTCTGTCTCCTAAGTACCAGCTAACGCTCAGCAGCTTGAGCGTCGTCCCCATCCCAGGGGGCAATCGAGTCAGTAGACAAATGCAGACCAGTTCGATTGGCTTTATAAAGAGGACCTACATAACACATGGCGCTGCTGCTGCTGCTGCTAGAAATGTTTACTTTAACTCGCAAACAAAGTGCCCTTATCTCACTCTGGGTAAAACTTTATCTTGCGCCATAGTTTGACAGCCTCAAACGCGTTGTCATTGCTTTATATGCGTGTAAAAGTAGTATTTTTATTTTTAAATAAATTTAAATGATTAACTGGGCGTTACCAATTGTGCTCTCGGAACGTGTAGCCAGCCATAAGAGAGCCCCAGAGCGAAGCCTCCTTACTAGTCCAAACCATCTCAACAGTTCCAAATACAATAACGCAGTTATCTTTGCATACAAGTACATGCAATACATTCCGGTCTGTGAAATTGCTACAGCCTAATGTTCGATGTTTTGTGTTGCCTGTTTTTTTTCATACAATCCTAAATCTAACATGTATTATTCAATTTTATTCATTTAAAATTATATATTTTATTTTGGATGTTAGATCTCAAAATCTGTGAAGCGCCATTGAGAGTATCTCTACATAAGGTGAGATTTGTATTTATTTAAAGATATATATATATATATATATATATATATATATATATATATATATATATATATATATATATATTTAAATAAATAAATTTCTATTCTACATCTAGATATGGAGAATATGCATCTTTTTTTCAGGCTGACTCTCAGCTAACATTTAACGTTCACAAAATCGCTTCCGCGTGTATTGTATCGAACACGTGCATCTATGTGTCCTCTCCGGTTGCAAGGCGCACGCGAATGCACCACGCCACCGGGCTCGACATGCATATAATAAACTAAGCAGACTTGATATTGCAATGTATTTAGCTTCGATTTCCGCACATTTGCGTATAGTTACAATAGTGATTGCATGCGTTTTTTATGACATTGATCGATACGCTAAACAGCTGAAACTAAGTTTATTAAGCACATATGTACTGCAGCTTTATCTTAATTACTAACTCAGTTAATTTACCATTTAGTTAACTTTTGTCATTATAGTTATATTACAATAAGCAAAGATTTGTACGAACCACATGAAATAGGAGTTTGACTTGCACGGATAATTTACCAGACTCCCAAAAAATGAGGGAAAAAATTGAAGGGCCAGAAGGAGCCTAGATGACGGCGGTGCATGGAGTCATCACAGGGGTTACGACAAAGCTTTTAATACCGCAGCGAGTCGCTCCATTTGGCAACAGAACACTGCGCAAAAGCAGCGCTACACGGTAGATATAGTTAAGCTCCCTAACTAGACCGAGTCACTTCAAGTGAAAATTAGTCGCACAGTAACTTAAAGAAAACGTAGGGTTATTTCTAAATTGACAATTCGAACGTGTTGTAAAAGCAGCTAAAACAATTCCCACACACCTGGCTTACTGAAAGTGTCTGCATCGCAATGAATGTATGAACTAGAGACTAGAGAAAAAAATTCCAAAAGCTAAAAAAAAGTAGGTAGATCTATGTCCGAGTTTTTTTTTACTGCTGAAACCTCTCAGCATTACTTTGGGGGATTACGGTAATCCAAACGGACATGCGCAACCCCAGCCATGGTGACTAGTCTAGGACTTGCAAACCCAGTAAACCCGCTTGCCCCCCACCCCCAGGGATCGGTAACTGCGTAGGCATTGCTTCGAATCCATGAGTGTGATGTTGCACCAACTCCTACACTCTACTCCAATCTGGCATCATCCGGCGCCCCATGTCTGCCTTGGTGCAGCTCAGACGCGTCAGCCAGACCGTTAACGCCTTCCACAGCTCCGTCACCTGGGGATCCGTCGAGAGTCATCGCCTGGAGCTGTGGATGTGGCTGTCCCTGCCTAATCTTAAAGCTGGTTTGCCTTTGCTGTCTTTCTTCCCCTTCTTTCCCTGTCACCTATGGGCGCTCCCTCTCGACTGGATCGGGGGCTATTGTTGAAACGAGCTCTCCTGGCAGTTTCCTTGGCCACCTTTAACAACATGATAGTCTCGAAGAAGGCACAGGACTCCCTCCACGCCTTCGCCGATGTTAGCATGTGTGCTACAACCTTTTTGATCGGCTTTCCCCTCACGGTGGTCGCACCCGCGTCTCTGGCTTCTTGGAGGGCCGGACACCGCAAAACTGTGTGCTTGACATCGTCCGTTTCACCCAATCTGCATGACGCGCAGATGTCGACACTCGCCTTGTTAATTCTTACCATGTACCTTGGTGCCCGAGTAAATGCGTCTAAGGTGATAAAAATGAAAAAGTGCTGGTTTTATGGGCAATGTCGACTCGAGTGCGCAATAATCGATCTTAGCCCCCGACTTCTAAATTTCTACTCAGAAATGCCAACTCTCCTACACGAAAAGGTTGAAACACGGCTGAAACCCCTTAGAGTCTTCTCTCCATATGTTATATCCCTTTGTACGGCTGTACAGGCCATTACTTCAAGGTTCGTCGGGGAAAGGTGGGTTCAGGCATAATAGAAGCCACACATTCTCAGTGTTGGTTCCTAGGGGACTACTAGAAAAAATCTACCGATGTGAGCATGATTCGATCTTACAAGGGGTAACGCACCATTTGTTCATATATTACTGTTGTTGATTTAATTGTACCCACGCCTTATCTACCTGCGGGTAGGAGCTAACGATACAAGGTCATGTCAGAACCAGGCATTCACTATGAGGAGCACAAACGACAGGGTAGGGCAAATGCGGCAAATCTAGAGAAGTCGTCACACCAGAGCAGAGTGCTTGCTTTTGCTTCGAGTCTGTTCGTTGCTCCCCGACAACGACTCTCGACTTGCGCTGGTTTCCACGCGCACGTAGTGTCTCGCCACCACTTGAACAGGTGTCGCGTCGCGCGGTCGGTCACCACAAAATCGCGGCGTCACGTTGTGTCAGAGAAATAGGCGGCAGCCGAAGGTGTAGGCGAGACGATCAGTCCTATTCGACGCCATCAAGTCCTCCCACCGAATGGTGTCCTTCAACAGTACTTTTCTACTCATACGTGTTGACACTCCTTGGCAAAGTCTTTGAAAAAGTCTACAATAGTTTACGCCTTCCGTGGCCCGCTTCGTTCTATGACCATTGCTATAGACTGTTACACTTGATAACTTTTTACCTGTTCAGCGCGGCAACGCTGCGTCTGTGGAAGGGTCTGTTCCGTCAGCCGTAGGGCTTCCGGAGATTCCGTAGAACATTGTATTGATCTCCAATATTCTTAGTGCCCTTCAAACTGCAGAAAATACTCTTTATGGACCTGCCAGAGTCTTCGCAAAAAGCCAACTACAAGTGCAGGTAGCACCACGTTTCGAATTATTTTCTACGTAACGGGGCAAACGTGTAGGGATGGGCTTTCTGTCAGCATAGCTAGTGTGGGCAAGGGTGATTGGCACAGAGTAGTGTAAGCTGTTAAGTCATTACATGTCACATGTTGGCGGCTGTACAGGAAAATTGATTTTTAACGATGTTTTTAAGTGCTTTGATAATCTACGGATCGTTTACATGCATGTATGGTGTTTAAATAATATTGAATACACTCTCGCCTACAAAACATTAAAAATGCATATTTAGAATGCATGAATAGTACATTCTGCTGGAGTCCTGCCGATTCCCCGTCATGTTTCTGCCTAATACCGACTTTGGCTTCGTTTTCACTAAATTCTGTTAAGTTATCGCCAAGAGGAGATTGATTCGGTAGTGTGCGGGCTTTCGGCAGGAGGCTTGTGAGGTGATTCACTCGGTCGTTATCGTTTATCACTGGATTCATAGACATTGGTTTGTTTGAGAGCATCAGCCGTGGTTGTTGCTTGATCTCTTGGCAGAAGAAGGTGAATCTCTTGGCATTGTGCCTATTAAGCCAAAGCAAGCAGACCTCCTAACAAGTACCTCCAGATTAACTAGGCCCGGGGCGCTAACTAATCCAAATCATTGCAGAGGCACCTATCTGCTACGCAGTAAGCTTTAACAGTCCTCGAGTGGACCACGAAAATATGAATTCGTTGACATATAATCTTAATCGTATGCCTTGACTTTTATGGCCAAATGGGCCTAGTGAATGTTACTATAGGAAGTTTACACATCTGACCAATTTTTGTTTGCTAGAAAGAATGTCCGCAACACGCGTAATTCGCGCCCATCACTGGGAGACGCTGGAAATAGAGTCATATTTACTCCCGATTGTTGTTCGAAGCCTCATGCGCGGATTTTCTTCCTAATGCTTCTTTTCTTCTCTTTCTAGGCGTGTAAACACATTTTCATCTCTACTATATGGCAAAGTATTGCTGATTATCTATTTATGATTAACAGATGGCGTGTTTAATTTTTCGGCATGATTTGTCATCTGTTAGCCTCTGGATTTTCATCTCTGCGTTTGATTTCACAGCCAGAAAAATGGACCACCTAGTTGTTCCTTTAATTTTGTTGACGTCGTCTCTGTATTCAGATAGCTGTAATGCTTGTTCCAGTTGACGGCGATGCACGCTCTTGATTTGAGAAGTGACTGCACTTGTTGCTTGCAATGCAGTTTGAACTCGACATGATAGTGTTTACGCTGACAATGCCAATGATTATATTAGACTATGTTCAATTGTTGAAATAGCCAGCCCAACCCTATTAACTCCTGTTTTAAAACTAAATTTCATAAAACTTTTTTTTGCCATATTACACTTAAAATCGCCACCAACTATAAAATTCATATTTTACGGACAAGGTTCCAGTGGGGCCTGTTCAAAAAGTTGCCGTTAAGAACAACATGTTATTCACTATGTCATATTCGCTAAATATGTTCTCTCCTGCTGTTCGGTATAAGCCACTATAAGGGATTCGGCGTTCCACATGAGGCATTTTGATGCAGCTGTCATAAGTTCTCGGGGTAGATCAACCTGACTATTTTGTCATTTATTTATCTCCATTTGTTTACATCCCTTTGTTCTTCATTTGTTTTTATTGTGATTTTCTCCTCCTCGCTTGCATTGCCGATGCCCCCCTCTTCGCGTAAAGTACTGCGCCTATACTGTTGTAACGGTCAAACTGAATTGAATACCATCTGGCCACACAAACGGGTCTAGTAGTTGATTAAATTCGCTTGCAACTACCTGCACGTTGTGAAATGCCAGTCTGGTTTATGCCAGCAAGTTTTGTCACGTCGATTGTCTGTGTCTGTCTCTGTTATTCGACATACGTTCTCTTCGATGGCGTCTGCAGGGTGTGACAGTTTTGCGCGGCTAACTAAATGCGCTTCAACATGCGGACGATCTGCAGATGCAACGGGCACGCTCTGACGGGCTGCGCGCCTGTGCAGCTTTGAACGGGTTAGCTTTGTTTGCGCCAGTCGTATCGTGTCTCAATACACGTGTCCGCTTTGTCAAAGTGTATGTATGCCAGGGGGTGTTGCGCTGAGTATGCTTCTCGTTCGACGGACCCACGAAGCGGTGTGTTGACTGCTGTTATGTTGAAATGGAGGCGTTGCGGCGTACACGCGTTAGGCTTCGAACATAACTTGTTGTTTTTGTCGCTCACACGTTGGACTTCGAACGTAACTGCATGTTTTTCTCGCTGCTGCTGCTGCTGCAGCAGCAGCAGCAGTAGTGCTACTACTACTAAAAGAGAGAAATACTTACACTCCCGCCGCCCGCGATTTATTACGCGCGAGCCTTTGACGGGAATGCCAGCCAGCCCGAATAGACAGGCCAGCCGCTCCCCCACCCTCCCCCCCATCGAGGTTCGGAATGGGGGTACCATACTACTCCACCGTACCGATTAGACGCGTTCACCTCGCGATTCCGCGTTACACACCAGAATATTGCACCGTCCCCCGAAGGGGAGTTAGACCCACTCCAGCGCAGGGGTTCCCCGTGATTACGGGGCCAGAAGGTCCTCCCGACCGGTGGTCTGCTTTCATGTGGCCACTTCTCACTGGTTTTACCTATTAAGCCAAGGCAGCAGGAGTCCCGGACGGTATCACCGGGTGTCACCCGAGGCATTACCCGTCCAGCCCGGGGGTCCTCGTGCAGAACGGTCCCCCCGTATTGGCAATAGCCTTAACAGCCCTCGAATGGGCTACGACAGGATGACAATATAAATTCGTTGCCAACCAATCTCTATCGTATGCCTTGCCCCCCGGTTAGTTGTTAAAACACGGGAGTGTTACTATTGGGAGTTTGTACCGTCTGACTAACTTACATAGGGGCCAGTGAAGGTCCCCGCAGCGCGCGGAAGTCGCGCACCAGCAGACCAGGCCGGTAAGAGAGTCATAGTTACTCCCGCGAGTTGCTTCCGTTGGTGGTTGTTGTTGGTTGGTCAGCTGTTTTTAATGTTCAGTTACCTTTACCGAGGACCTTTCTTGTAAGGTCGTCGATTTGTGATTTCTTATTGTGCCTGGGCTTTTGGGTCCAAATATAGCATACTAGTAGCGGCGCTCACAGAAAATGCGCCCGCTGCGGGCGCTGCCATTTAAAGACTGAATGTTTTGATTACAGACAGTTAGCGCAATAACGCCACACACAAATCCTTACAATACACGAACTGCATGCAACGATGCGATCTATTTGTTTCTGGAATTGTGTCAACCTAAAGTCTTGTATTTAAACAGTTGATGCCGCCGGACATTGATTGGCCAACATGCCTATCAATAACCTTGCTCGTCCTCGCGGTAGTCTGCCTACCTTTAGACCAATGGCCTGTAGTATATTTATATGGATCAAATATCATAATCATATCCGTATTGTCATGTCCGTAGGCATTGTATCTTTTTATTTGATAGTGAGCACATCAGTTATTTAAATGCGGAGCTTTGTTTAGAGTTACGCGTCATTGCGATGCGTGATTTGCTCACCGTTGATCTCCAATATGTCTACGTTTTACGCAGCATTCTACAATAAATGTTGTGTAAACAGTAAGAGATCCTTCCTAACAGTACAAAGTTTGTTTATGCATATTTGGTGTGAGCTAAACGGAGGCTAAGTGCGTTTTATACGCTGTTTATATTCGTAAACTCAGGTAAACTAACAAACAATGGGATTACTTAAATACAGAAAACGGGCATGAATGACTCCCATTGGTTCCGAATCATCGTTGGCTTGATGGCTGCCGTCGTTAAAACGAGTGAACTTCTATTAAATTATAGATCGTATGCGGCCTAGGAGGGGACGATGGCAATATGCGTTAACTGCGCCCAACGCCTTGGCCTCTGTAAAGTTTTTACGAGGTTGGTCATATCAACGCTGAAAGGAGAGTGGGCTTGTCGGGTCCTCATGCGGCCGCCTCCTTTTCGCAAGGGACAGAAGGGTTCTAGACTGTCCACTCCTTATTATGATACGATAATCGTTGACTACTTCGCGTATCTTTAATAAGCCTGTAGAGTGTACGGCTGTTAAACCGAATAGTTCCCTTCTTCACTTCTCAGGCAATCTTATCAAGATTATGTTAAGACATCTGTGCTCTGTATTTTCTGTTCATCGTAATCTGTCGTACCAAGTAGCAACGAGCATTACGTGTTTTGCGAGCGACAGTTGCGTCACCTCGATCAGTGAAGTTCACTTAATTTCGTTTTGTTACCATACCCACAAGAAAACTAAAACATTTTAAAAAATCGTTAATATTTGCTAATTGTTGACGACATGTGACGATGGTTTGAAACGGAAAACTCCTGCTTTGAGTATATTCACCTGAGATTAGGAGAACCAAATTGCTGATATGAGCCCTATACATTTGACAGCTTCTCTTATGACCAGCATCCTGTCAGTAACATCTAGAAACCGAAATATCATGTAGTACCAAAATGCCCTGCTATCACATATTTGCAGAAAGAAGGCGTTCAATTCGTGAACAAACCTTTATATAACAATTGTCTTTAAATCTAGAATAATATGTCAATCGGATTTATTGGTCAAGTCCAGAGTTAGATAAATGTATTATCTGTCTAATGCAGGATTCACGTCATTTTTCCTGTCACAAGATGGAGTGGTACGAATACTTGTGGTACGGAGCCAAGCGGCTTTAACAACGGGTTGTAATAGGTGTTAATTTTTGTCTGGAAACCCGTTTGCTCGGTGAAATACTTGCACGTACTAAATATGTTTATGCAGCTGGTGTTAAAAATAACACTATAGCATAGCAGTTTAGCGAATACCTAAGGGCACCTATCAAATAGCGATCAGCAGCCTGATAGAGATAGCCCGACTGATATAGACATTTTTCTGTAACATTGCAGGAACATTTATAAAGCTTGTTCATTTTTAGCCGCAGCCTACTGAGTAAGGTCAAGAAGCGATACTCATATGCACATAAATTGTTATTAAAACAATTATTAGACTATCTATCTAACTTAAATACATTAGTTACAGCGTTGAATGTTTTCAAGTCAATTAAAATATCTCTTCGGCGTGCAATATTCGAACTTGAGACTGCATAATAATGGAAGTTGCTTCAAGCTATCTCACGCTACTGGAGCTGAAAGTTGGTAAGCCCATTTTCACCGGCCATCTGACAGTAGAAGCATTGTGCTGTCATTGCGTAACACCGTTGTTACCACTGGCTGGCAATTCCTGCTGGCTTTGATGTGATTGCGCCATGGTGGCGGCAAAGTGTGCCGCCCGCAAAAATTATTAAACAGCTCCGCATTATCGGTTGCCGTTGGCGAGAAACCGAATCGCTCGCCATTGCGGGTTTCCGTTTGCCTTTCGTTCTCGCCAGGGAGGGAGTCGCAGCCGGCGAAGAGCCTCGGGCTGGTGAAAACTTTCATTTGTTCCCGCTCAAACGAAAATTACTCAGAGATCCAAGAAATTATAAGTTTCCGTGGCTGCCTCTTCGACGCGTTCGGGAAGAAATTCGCGATTTGTAATCGGCACAAACTTGTGCTCGTTGCTTTGCCGGCATGAAATTGTCGGACACTGATTGGACGCGCGAAGCCCGTCATTGCGAAGGCAATTCAATGAAGCATCTGCCAGTGAAGGACCAAGGGCAAAACGAAACACAGGCAGAGACCGATATCGACAGATAGATAACCACTGGGTGACTAGGTAGCTCGGTAGATACCAAGAGGGCATATACGCACGAGTAAAACGTATAGATATGGTTATAGACTCGATTATCACACCCGGATGTCCTCGTGAAAGACGGAGTTTAAATCATATAACAAACAGCCAGATAACCACGCACTATGTGCCTGGTGTATACGTGGCGACTGTCACATGCCGGACCAGACCAAAGGTGCAAGGCACTGAAAATGTGCAAATTCCTGACTGATCCTCCCGTCTGGCTTGTAGTAGTAGTAGCACTTAGAAAGCAACCGCGGCAATAGTAACAACTGCAGCCGCAACTCCAGGTGAATGACACTGGCAATCACCGTAGTAGTAATAATACAAAATATTTTTTATATGACCATATGGTTGCCGAAGTCATAATGTAGAGCCAATTAAGTAGAGTTGCTTGAATGGCAAAGTGGAAGTAAATTAAATTTAATGGATACCTATTAAGCTGTTTTGCCTACACAATTTTATTTGTATGTCTTGTTTTAACAAAGTAAAGACGTCTTTTTTTATTATTGTTACACTTCATGTCTGCTTAGTCGCCGCTAGTTCTGGAACCACATATTTTCTACGTCACATTTGATGTCAGCGTATTTTTGCCAAGTAGTATTGTTTTGCCGGAAAACTGTGAGACGCTTGTTTAATTTTCTGTCGCGTTTCACTGTCGCGAAATTTGGCAATAAAAAAATCCTTACGCTCATAGACAGGTATGCCGTGTGGAACAGTATATTGTTGCACGTAGTTTCACTGAGACAGCAAAAAGAAAGCAGTTCGTTGGTGTTTTATCGACGGCATATGGTGTATCGAAATATTTCTAGTTATATTTGAACACACAGTATGAAACATTTGGACGATATCTATGACACCGAGGTACTCCTTTGTGCATCTTATATCAAGACATTAGAAATAAGACTCATTGGGTAAAAAACCACAGACATCATTGCAGCAGAGACAAATATATAAAACTGCCGGCCGAGACAAAGGTTTAATGCCTATATTTGTGTTCAGAAAAAGGCGCAGCTGGATCTACGGCAACCTATGTCAAACGAGTGACTATTGGTACGATTGATTTTGTGCCCTTTATTGATTTTCTACGAACCTAGCAGTCTTTCCCCGATCAAGATTTAGCATCTCCATGACACGTACATTTTAATATTGAGAAAAGAGACATTGTTCAAACATAGGCTGATCCATTTTTGGCGCGTATTTTTTTATGTGAGTGTTTTTCTTGCTGCCTAACGTAGCGTAACAGCAGCGGCAGCAGCAGATACGACCGTCCAATAAGTGGGCCACGGCGTCTGTGTCAAAGCATTGCTCTTCTGTTAGGCTGTAGATGGGTGGGAGATGGTAACAAGAACGGAGGAACAACGAAAGCTGAACGAGCTACCAGGGCACAACCCTAAGCCGACAAGGCGCGTGCGAGAAGGGCAAGATCCGGGGTGAGTGGCCGAACCAGTGCGAGACAATCGGTAATCATGGTCGAAAGCTTTTGCCAGGATGGGAGATTTCGATGTCTGATCCTCAGATGACGTTCGTATGCAAGCCCTTTTGTCTCTCTGTCGAGGTGCCTTGACCTCGCTTTATCGCTTTCCTTCTCTATGTCTCTTTGCCTCAGCTCGTTTGCAAGGCCACCAAAGGTTCGTAACTTAAAACGAGATTGGGAACGAACATACAGACGACAAGGGCGCACGAAAAAGCAAGGCGATAAAGACTTGATACCGGCAGCGTCACGGTAGCGGCCACAAAGCGCTATAACAGCCTCAGCCGATCAGGCCCGTCATAGCACGTATTCGCAGTAGCAGCAATGGGGCGACAGAGCGTTGCTCGACACGCGCGGTAACGCAAAGGCGACAACGACACGAGAAGCAGGTGTTTCTGGCCAATGTTCACTAGCTACGATCGAAGTATCTCTGCAGGTAGACGGAGGCGGCGGCGCCCTCAGGGAAATGTTTGATTTCATCTGGCTTTCCTCAAGACAACCCTTCCCATACCCCTGCCCTTAGCCTGGCTGGCCTGTGATTACTGTCATGGACATCTTCCATGGTACAGGCCAGACGTGAGCTTTCACCTTCTACTCCTAAAACTATGCGGATCTAATTTAGATCTGCGTATCTGTTTTCAAAATCAGAAGTGAAGATCAGTAAAACCGCTCTTTCCTTTATAAATACATTTTCATTCCTATATATTTGGTGCAACCTGGCAAAAAAAGTTTAAGTGATTTTAGCGACTTAAGAAAATACAATGAGCGTTCTGACCGAGTAATCAGGCGAATAAAATGATGTTCATAAGGCATTATTTGCCGCTTCTAGATAAAGACAAACACCACTGACATCGGGGAGCCATAAGGTCACGTCGTTCTGCTTGACGTATTACATGCACGCGTACGCACAGAGTTGAGCGAAACCAGCCTAGCGGTCTTTAAACTTGCCGTGCGTGCTCTACCGCAAACGAGCCTGGCTTTAACAAAAACCTGGTACATTGTTTCGAAAGGGAAACACGCGCCTCACATCGCGGCAACGTGGAACGCAAAGCTAGAAACTGCCCATGGACGCTTCACCGCTACGCTTTCTGATACTGGCACTGGCAAACCTTAGTGTTATAAGAAGTCTGCATTTATTCAGCTGTTTTATTCACTGCAATCGGGCAAATGCTCTTCTACAAGAGAAAGAAGTCTGCATTTATTCAGCTGTTTTATTCACTGCAATCGGGCAAATGCTCTTCTGCGAGGATCAACATGTCAAGCGACGTCGGTGTTCTATTTTGAGAGCAGCGGATCACTAGGCGACTGGTGGCAGGTTTTCACAGCAGGACGGCATTCAACTTAATGTTGCTGTCAGCTGCAAACCGCCGTTGGGTCATGTCTTTGCAGTAGCAACCGGTAGTAGACATCTATTGAGGGCGTGGTGATGATGCTACTGTAAAAAGGGTTCGCAGCTGGGCGTCTAGCCAACCAATGGACGGAGATCACTTACCAGACTAGCTTGACCAGAATAGAGGCGGTAATGCCAACACAGGGAGAGTAGATGTCTGTCGTTGATTTCGAAAACGTGGATTGTTACATGTGCACGTGCCTATAGCTATTGATAAAGCGGACAAAACATGCACCATTGAGTTTCCCGATTGGGCATCGTTTAGGCTGAGATCCAGTCACTAGCAAGTTTGCTCGAAATGCACAAGATAATCAGCCGTAAAAAAACATGTGGCGTGACTGTTATTCGAATCGCTCCTGCATCGGAGGCCACTCCAGAGTGGCGCTGGATATTTCTTGACAACAGTCACTTAGGAAACAATTCCTGATTGCTGCTAGATTTCCAACATACGAGGAAATGTATGGACGACGTAATGATACTATAATCAATCACACTTACGCGAAAGATCGTCGAGCGTACGCTGAAAATCAAACCATTTGAATTGGTGTGTGGTGGTTTCTCACACTAAACAGTGTTGTTTCACTAAACTTTTATACGTATCTTTCATACGCTGCGTGCGAAACAAGACAAACAAAACACGGACCTGTAGACCTTATGAACTAAGAATGCGCAAGTCAACATAGGACAGCAGATGTCAAGCAGGGCCAGCGTCGAGGTGGAGGGTCCGGGAAAGCTTTCTGAAAAATCCTATTGAATCCTGAAGGGTCCTTTAAGATCGTGTTAGTTGTTGTCATGCGTGCAGTTATTCCTTGAATTTGTTTTCCGTTATGTTACTACTGCGGCCACCTTGCCTCGTCGATTTTGTTGTTGTTGTGCTTGTGCTTGTTGTTGTTGGCTAATCAGGCGCTGCGTGCTCATATGATTTCTGTATATATTTGAAACATTCCCACGTCTTAAGTTGCCAGTGGTGTGTGTTGGTCGTTGTTTCACGCAGTACTGCTGTTTGCATTTGTGCTACGGGTATCAACGTTGTGCTTTGTTTGGTTGCTAGCCGATTCAGCTTTTTACACCGCGATGTTCAGCGACAGCTCAGTATCTCCAGCGATATGACCCGATCACCTGTGCAACTAAGTCATTATTCATAAGCAGCTAGCTGAGTTTACTCTGAGATCATCGTAATCGCAGAAATACATATTTATAATAAACAACAATTATATATAGCGAGGAAAAGAGACAGATGGCGAGAATTATTCGTACTTGGCTGTGAAACAGTACATGTTTAATGTGGATTCGTGTGCATTCCACGCACTTGGC
Organism: Dermanyssus gallinae; assembly: GCA_003439945.1. Taxonomy (NCBI): domain Eukaryota; kingdom Metazoa; phylum Arthropoda; class Arachnida; order Mesostigmata; family Dermanyssidae; genus Dermanyssus; species Dermanyssus gallinae. The sequence goes on along the minus strand of QVRM01003495.1, from coordinate 825,049 downwards.
CCGACGTCGCTGAGCTACGGCGAGACACTGAGCTGTCTTGGCCAGCCGAAAAGCTGTTGCATAATTTATTAGTGCAATCTCTCTCACGTCTCGTCGAACGACGCCTGCTACTACCGCTACAACTGGCTTTGGCCTTCGATCAGTCTGCCACCGGCCTATGGTCTCCGTCGCGACTCCGTGGGCGTCAGGCCCAGGCGGCGACGATGGCGTCTGCAGCTGGCATCGCCGCCTGGGTTGCTGGGTTGATCTCCCTTCCCCCAATACGAGACTTCCGCGTCGGTGATCTTCTTTTGTGTATAGGCCACACAATACTACCGCCATCCTATTGAAGCCAATGGGCACTTTGCGAGGCAAACAACATTCGCGTGGCGCATCTCGCGTCTAAAAAAATCGTAATGTTGGCGGTTTTTCTCGGTTTAGATCTCAGTACGTATACATCCCAGCCTCCTCCACCCTTTACTCTGTAAATAACGCTGTATATATATATATATATATATATATATATATATATATATATATATATATATATATGTATTAGGTGGGACATAAAAGTAACATACATGTCTAGGTGTGTTTTTTTCGGATTTTCTGTGTTTGGTGGAAGAGATATGGCATCGTCCATCACGAGTATGTCTATTGGGCAGCTCGACCGAGTTTTGCTACCTAACCTCTAATAGAACGGACGGAGTCTCGTAAATAGAGTAGAGTTTACCCAGCCTCTGCATGATAGCAAGCTTTGATTGGAAAAAAATTGCGGCATCCATCGTACTCAACGGACACTGTGCCATCGGTCAACCACCTACTCAGATAAGTGGTAGTCCGATAGTTCTACTTTCGTAAAGTTTTTATTCAGGGAAAGAAATAATTTTACGAAAAGCAGAAAAAACACACGTGACGACTCCAGATGCAGAAAGCAGAATTCTTTGCCATGGAAATCGATAGTATGGCCTAGAGACGCGGAAGTGTTGTGGTTAACAATGGAGAAAGCTTTTTAAATAAAATCGGTTTACTCGTTACTATTTAAAGCGCGATATATGCAATTGTAGAGCTCGTTAAAGCAGATGTTTTTTTTCCAATAAAACATAGTCTCTAAGAAGAATTGTTTTGGAGTGAGACTGAAATTATTAGGTAAGTCAAAAAGTTCGTCGGCTTTCTGGGACCACATTTTTGAAATTCCCGCACTCTGCAGCAGGGCCGCCTGAGAGTGCGGCTGGGTGTTTACATTCAGAAGCAGACCCGTGGCGGCGCGACGGTATACCGGTTCCAACTTTACCGTTTCGTTTGCGGAATTGGCAGCTGTTTGCAATGGAGGACAAAAATACGCATTTTCGACACATTATGTTGTTCTCCTACCGTGAAGGCATAAGCGCAGCGCAAACAACCCGGAGGATATGTACAGTCTACAGCGAAAACGCAGTACACAAATCCACAGTCGAAAAGCGATTCGCCCGTTTCAAAGCTGGAAACTTCAATCTCGAACCGAGGTCAGGACGACCCAATGTTGTGGAGACCGACGAAGTCATAAGCCTGGTTACTTCGAACCCAGGTTTGACCATAAAATAAATTGAAGATGTAACGGGAGTCTCCCACGGAACCGTTTGGAATCGCCTCCATGATGCAGGTTTCTCGTGCAAGCGGAATATCTGGCTACCACGCGACCTCAATGATAGGCAGCTTGAAGGGACCTGTCACGCACTCCTCCGGAAGAACTCGAATGAGCCATTTTTGAGGAGATTGATAACCGGCGATGAAATTGGATACTCTACAGAAACGCAACACAGAAAAGAAGTTGGGTCCCCAGAGGTTCTCAGGCCGCAGCTATCCCTAAACCCGAAATTTATCAGAAGAAGGTTATGCTGTGCTGCTGATGGGACTGTAAAGGCGTCGTGTATTTTGAGCTGCTTCCAATGGGTCGGACGATCAATTCCGTCGTCTACTGCAGACAACTAGAAGATTTGAAGGCTGCAGTAGCAACGAAGCGCCCGGAATTGTCAAACAGGTGGGGCGTCACTTTTCAACATGATAAGGCGACACCACACAAAAGTTTGGCCACCCGGCAAAAATTGGCGGAGTTTGACTGGGATGTGCTGCCGCACCCAGCTTATAGTCCCGACCTCGCACCATCTGATTATCACTTGTTCAGGTCTTTCCAGAACTCCCTTGATGGCACAACATTTGAATCTTTGGAGGCTATAAAAAATCACCTCACTCAGTATTTCGACGAGAAGGACAAGACGTTCTGGGAGAAAGGAATCATGGATCTACCGAGGCGATGGGCGAAGATTATCGAACAAAACGGTCAATATATCATTGAATAAAAATACTGTTGTCTGCATAAATAAAGCTCTTTAAAATCGGGTAAAGAAGCCGACGAACTTTTTGACTTACCTAATACTGCAATTTGTCACACTGGTGTTTTTGCCCGACATAGGAGCACAAAATGTGCCATTGCGAAACAACCAGTCCCCCTAAAGAGAAAGTAGGTACACCGACGTGTCCGTGGAAAGTCTGCTTCCCAGAAAAATGACGCCGGCCAAAAGATGCAACATAGTCGTTTAGAACCGAATTTGCAAAAATTGAGTTATTTTATTAGATTTCACACCAAATGCCTCAAAATCATAACCCGACGACCACCCACAGCGTTCATAACTAACATATTTAGCAAATGCGCATTCATGACGATCATTTTAATACCAAACGTATGGCAATGCAAGCTGTAGTTGTGGAGTGATGACGATTTTTCGGCGAACATGTCGAGATTAAGTTCATGAAAAATGACGCGCTGCGGCTGTCGCGCGACACGTCGGCGGTAGGGAACGTCGCCACACAGTCATTTTACATGCAATTAATCTGGACATGCCCGCCGAAAAATCGTCATTACTCCGCAACCACAGCTCGCATTGCCATAAGTTTGGTACCAAATAGTCATGAAACGCGTTTTGAAACCTGAATGTGTTCGTTTTGAGCGCTAAGTGGTCGTAGGGTAATGGTTTTAAGGTATTTGGCGTGTAAGCTAATAAACTACTTTATTTTTAGCGAATTCTCTTCTAAGCGACTATGTCGCATCTTCTGGACGGCGTTATATGTTCTTCAGAAGAAGCATAATTTTCTTGCGAACACGACGTTGTGTTGAACACGGTGGTTAGTTTCTGTATAGTTCTAGTTGCCTGGCCAACTGGTGCTCCTATGTCGGGCAAAAACACCAGTGTCACAAGTTGTAGTAATTTCACTCTCACTTCGAAACAAGACTTCTCAGAGACTACGTTCCATTGGAAAAAAACATCTGCTTTAACGAGCTCTACAATTCTATATGTCGCGCTTCAAATATTGTATATATATATATATATATAGAAATGGATCAGCCCGAGCCAGGACATGTTGTCTTGAGCTATACCCCGAGCAGGCCATGCTCACGTTTTTACATCACAAATGTATCTTTTATATATATATATATATATATATATATATATATATATATATATATATTCAGATTCAGAACGTGGTTTATTTTCGAAACTACATTACAAATGCTTAAGTTTTCGGAAAAAATGAAATTTTATAAAAATAGTGAATTTACACAGTCACATGGTCATATATACAGGTGTGTACACACTAAACCGGTGATCCAGCTCCTCGGTGTGATTCAGCAATTGTAGCAAGTAGCAACACGCTCGACACAACAGTATTGTCGACCTTTTGTATGAAGGCTCCTATAACTTATGAATGAAGTACTATCTCCGCTGCTCTTTATTTCGCAACGCCTGACAATACTCTCATCGATCTGTTATACCAGAGCCGGAAGCAAGATACTTTTTTTAATTCCCGCACAAATATACTAACAGAGGAGAGAGATCTTATGCATTCTGGTAGCGCGCTCCAAATATGCGGCAGCCGACACAATAGAGAATTAGACCTAAGTTCCTTTTTGGTCCTCGGTACCATAAATACTGTCGCTCTACGCAGCCACCCTCTCCGCCTAGGTACCAAGGGAAATACTACATCCGCCGGTAGTAAATTACGAGAGGTTTTGTAAGCAAGCGTAGCCACTCTAAGAATATATATGTTAGAGATTGGTAAAAGGTCATAAGCAGCGAACAGATCACTAACTGACTCATAGCGCCGTCGGGAGAAGATGGTACGAAGTGCATCGTTTTGAATCACCTGGACCCTTCGAAGGGTGCCTCTGTACCCACCACCCCACAACAGAACACTATAACATAAAATAGGTAAAAACAGGGCCTTGTAGAACGTTAAAAGTCCCTCAGTTGGAACCCCCTTACGATATTAGTTTTGATCGTATTCACAACTAACCCGTATTCATTGAAAACCTTAACAACTTTTTCAACTAACTTCGGGGAAGCGTTAATACCACTAGAAACGTTAGCCGGGTCGAGCTGAAATAAGACTGTCGTGTCGTCAGCAAAAGCTATCGTCTTTCCCAAATTATCGTGTTTGATTTTTAAGAGTATGAAGTTGAGTAATATAAGAAACATAAAAGGACCAAGAACAGAACCCTGTGGAGTCCCCAAGCTAACAAGCTGCCAAGTAGATTGAATAGGTCCAACCTTTACAGACTGAGATCTATCCTCAAGATAGGACTTAAACCAGCTGACTGCTGAGAACGTGCAGCCTAAGTGGGTCAACATCTGGGTGAACAATCCATGATCAAGGCAATTGAAGGCAGACGCCACATCCAGGAACACGCCCAAACAAGGCTGGTCCATTTCGACCGAGTCAACCACATGCTGCCACAGATGTGCTAGGGCTAAGTCTGTCGATCGGTTTTTACGAAAGCCAATTTGGTCTGATGAAAGGGAGTTAATGTCCTTCAAATAACGAGTTAGACTCAGCAACACTAACTCTTTAAAGATCTGTGAAATGTAGTCAACAACTGAGACAGATGTTGAAAAGATAGATTAACTACTCTTGCCAGAAGAGCGGCTATATAAAAAAATATATATATATACCAAGAATCAGCATGGGATCATTTTTATTGAAAAAGGGGTATTACAATGGAAGCAAAGTCGTAACCTAACCTGTAAACGACGTGCAATCCTCCAGACAAATAAGGTGTTCACAATGTCTACTTGTGGTGGACGTTTTGAACGTCCAGACGCCGCTCCGGAGATGATTTGGTCTTAGAACAAAATACCTAATAATAAGATATTGGCGCGTTTGCTATTTAAACATGCGGCAATCGGCGTGAGATTGGTTTTCGCTAACACTAGGCAATCTGATACGCTCGCGTGGCAGACAGCACCGACGAACAACTCGTTTCATAAATTTATCCTTTATGCACGACTTGCAAAAAATCAACATGGGTTGGCCATTTAACATATACTGAACAGTATCTGGCCACATTCCGAAGACCGAAGACACACCTGCCGACGGCGGAATAGCTATCCTCAACCTTGACGACAAATGTACGGTTTCTTCAGTTATACTCTGCACAAGTTTACTCTGACTCTGGAGCCGATACCTAACGCTGGCATTTTTGTCAGAAGCAGATAATGGTCACCATGATCGAATGCACGTGAAAAATCAAAGCAAACAATATGTAAAGGGATGTTGCGGTTTCGGGCCAGCGACTAATCGCGCGTTACTTTCAGTACCCGTTGATCGACTTTTTGTGAAAGCATGTTGTGATGAGTCCAGCAGGTCTTTCGCAAGTCTTTCGTACTAGGAATGTGTAGAGTTTGGTCACAATTATTTTCTCCATTATCAGACAAGGTGATAATGGTCCGGTCAAGCTACCGGGGAACTCTTTGAATAAAATTAAGGGAAGATTGTCGGGAGTGCGCGAGCACTTTCTTTTAAGGTTGTTAAGGTGAACTATTCCTTTCTCCGTGTTAAAAATAATATCATTTATGAGAACAATCGGCATCTGACTAAAGGTGTTGGGAGCCCCGGACGGCTGAACTAGTACGCTCTTTAAATAGTCTTTCATAGCTGTTGCTTTATCGGTATTCCCTGTGATTGTGTTATATGGTTTATAATTTGCAAGAAACCTTTAGTGCTACAGGAAAATATTTTACGTTTAAATATACAGAAAATCCGTCACCTGAATATGTAAGATGCACCTAACCTAAAACGAGGAAGAAACTGTGGGTAAAACACTGAGAAGCAGGTGCAGATTTGCTAAAGGGGTCATTACGCTATTCTTCTCGCTCTGCTGCCTTTTCTCGCCTGTCTCGCGATCCTCTCCAGACATTCAGTTGTGTCGTCAGATGCAGTTATATTTGTAGAAGCAGGAACTTAACTTTCTCAAATCACTGGTTGCCGTTAGCATAAACTTAAGCAAAAGGCCTAAGTTTTTCACTAACATAGAGTCCCGCTCGTGCTTCATATACACATTTATTTTTCTCTCCCTATTCCGTTCATTCCCCTCTTTGTATATGAGTACAACGGCGACTGCGTTTTTGTTGCTACGAACATTAATGATCCTGCTAAGATTCTGATGTTTAAATCAAGACCGCCTAAACTTGCTTCGTTATGAGAAATTCAGACCTTTATTACAATGTATTCATGAACTAAAAACCGATATTTACAAAATAAGTTGTTGGAATACAGTGGTAGAATTTTGCTAATTTGAGAGACCAGTGTGTCAAAGTATTATTAAGGATGAAAGCTTTATCTAGCGTTATAACCTACAAGTTGAAATTGACGTTTCCTGCATGCTTAACTAATAAACACGTAAATAACAACACATGTGTATTCGCTCGTCAGTCAGGTAATGCTTTGATGTTACAACAGTTCCCGACAGGGGCGTCACAATCCAAAAGTTCTCGACATTTTCTTCATTGATCCTGCGACTCTCTTTTTACGAATTTATGTAACAACTATGACCACTGTTGTCATTTATGGTAAACAGAGTCTTAAGCTAAAGGCAATGCCATGCACGAGTAGAGTGTCCACGGCTTACTCGCTAGCGGCTTATTATATAAATATTTATATTTTTGCTACCACCTGAATGACAAGCCAGGCTTATTGCCCAAAACTGCCACCAGAGAAGCCACTTATTAGAATAAGCAGAGGAAACGACAGCAAGCAATGTATATGACAGGCTCACGCCTAAGCTACTGCTTACTATACGCCACCGGTTTCTCTGGTAGGTGTCTCGTAATAATAAAATTGCAGCTCAGAAGAAACGCTGTAAATATAAAACTTTAAAGTCACAAGTTGTCACATAGGCAAAACTAAGTCGATTTGCTTAACCCTGTGCGGTGGATGAAATAGAGCTTACATTGCTTTTGCAATACCAATGAACTCGTTTTTCCCGCAGACTCTACTATCGTTTTGTACGTTGTGACCTCACATATAGCCTCACAGTTAGCAGTTTAGCAGTTATGCGCTCTTGGATACGTTATCTCGTGGTGTCCGTCACTCCATTCTCTATTTGTTTATTGAACATAGCCAGTTTAACTTCGGCTCTCTGCTCGCATGTTTTTGGTCAGCACAGGTTTCTAAAAATGTGTGCCCTTTGATGCCACTGTGACTTGCATTACAATATCTTTATCATTATCAATACTATGTGTGGCCATTGACGCCATTCCTACGTGCGTGTCTTTTTCTCGAAAAGAATTCGTTATCTTAGAATTTCGACGCCACTACGTAATCCGGTACTTTAACGGCCTATCTGCTTACCTGTGGGTGACATTGGGTGACGTCTGAGTCGTTTTTATTTTTGTGGATATCTTGCTACACATTTTAATTTTTACGAGAGAGGAGAAAACTCAACAGTGACTGTTTAGGGTCACGTGTAATACCTACTTAAAACTCTTCGTGTCATTCATTATAGCCCAGACAATCCCGCGATACTTCTTATGGTGTATCGGACAATGCCCGAGGCTTGCTTTATGTATACGTTGTGTTTCCGGGACACAAAAGAACATGACTAGTTTCATCAGTTAGCTGCCTTTCATTATGCGTGTCTTGCACACTGAATGGGGTGTGGAATGGTATATATCAGGGCGACATCCTGACCGCCTACCAGATGACACGGCGATCATATATAATCAGGCGTCGTATACAGCCAGCAGCCGCGAGCAATGGCCTATTTTTAACGCGGGTCAGCGGTAAGAGGAAATCTGCAAGTTAAGCACGCAGCATGCTTTGCCTGACCATACTGGTTGGTCTTAGCGTTGCTATATGCGCATATATGTAGGTGCGCTTATGCGCATACGTGACCATGTTATCATAACTATTCGCCCATAGTTATAATGGTTCGAAATTCGCCGACGAGCTAGTTAGTAGCCTTGATCTTAGAGAAATTGGGACGGAGCTTCGAAACATGGCTTAAAATATTTGTTTTCAGACTGTCGTTTGAAATTCGAAGATAGTGCCGATGCAAAGACAAAACGATCGTAAAATAGTCACGATGAGTGTCACCATTTGAGTGTGCAGCAACTGTTTCGGAAAACTGCATGCCATTCAGCAGTTCAGTGGCAACGACACGAAATCAACGAAAACGCGTAATATATCAGGCAGAAAAAGCGGTTCTGACAAAAAAAAAACAGTCGATAGAACAGATCTCGTATGAACCCGCTCGGAGTCCAACTCAATGAATGTCCAATGGGCATTGAGTTTGTGTTCCGCTTTGGCCAGAAACAAGAGTTTGAAGCTAGCTCAGGAGCTTAGGAAAGAGTCTGCGTGCACAGTTATTGCACTCGCGATCTCTTGCTCAATGGTTCAATAAATAAGTCAGTCGTCAATTGTTATTGATACTTGGAACCAAACTAGACGACTATACAAAGCTCGGCCCCTGAACTCATAGAAAAGTAAAACAAATTGAGCAGAATTGTCTACAACCTTAACAGCTTGACGTGGGATTTACAGACGTTTGTGAATAGAAGAAGCGCTGTTGGTAAAAACAGTTACATGAATGGTTTGTAGCAACACAACAAGAGGTTCCCTGATTTAAAAAAAAAGAAAAAATAACCACAAGCTTAGTTCAACTCATTTCACATGCACATCTATTTTGTCAACGATGACATTAATCACAGTTCACAAGCCGCTACCTAGATTCATACAACAATCAGTTTACATGTGTGCAGACATTTCCGTCATTAGCGTTTCGAGTTCTTAGTGCGCTGACCATCCGCCACGAAATCATGTAATTTACACGATCTGCCTTGACAATTTGTTTTGATAATATCGTGTTACCGTTTTCAGGATTGGTTGAGCGAATACGAAAATAGTTCGCTTAAGTGAATTTTGGCTACAAACAGAGTCATAAATGCGGACCGCAAAGCAAAGCAAACAACTATTATAATTGCAATTTTAGTTAAACCAAAAAATATGTTTGAATAGACGGTCCTGTTCTTGTGTCGTTATTTAAGTTTGCTTAACCGATGGCTTAGTGGCAAAAGCATTTGCCTTGCATTCGGGCGGCCGAGAGACCGAGAATGGCCACTCCTAAATTTGTCTTCATGGTTCCCAATTTAAACAAGGTATATGCTGGAATGGATTAAACATCGACCATAATAAAAAAAAAACGGTGAGCACAGATGTCTCAATAAAAAGAAATGGCGCAATACCATCCACCCCCCCCACAAAAAAAAAAAAAACATATGATCATTTTCGCCAGCTGCAAATATACAATAAACCTATTTTTAGCTAGCTTCTCCCTTATGTTTATAGCAATAAGACAAAATTATACAGTCGTAAGTGTACCGCAATGCTCCATTAAAACAAAAACTACTATAAAAGTTACTGCAGTGTTGTCAAAGGGTTCAAGACCAGTAGAGAACACTAGACGACCATACTTCCCAAAACACCCAAAGCAATCTAACCCTCTGTCGATCTTAACATCCGACGCTCTTATAAACATGTATTATTTAAGACAAAGTTAACAACGAAACACAGAAAGGAAAACTTAGGCATGTATAACCGCAAAACTAAAAACATACGTAAATGATGGTGAACGCTCCAAATAACACAATATCCAGCTATATTCTCGATACTATGTACTTAAAATTACGAGATCCGACCTTTACATCTGACTTATAAATAGAGAGATACATCAACTTATATCGTCAATTTAAACAATTCCGACAATCACCTGTAAAGCCGGTAGGCAGTAACGCAGTCTTGAGCTTCCTAGAACTGCTTATAATCGCCTTACCGATTACCTCACCCAATCGGTATTATTTATCGAGAACATCATCAATCGATTCAAGCATTTCCACAGCAGTTCGAAATATATGTAGGTAATGTTTCAACCCGAATGTAGCCGGCCTATCTTACGTTGCCTTTCAAGAGGCAATACCGAGAGCCGTTTGAGGCTTCAAAGTGAACTATAGGGGGTCGCGTAGCCTTACGTTGTCAAAGGGCAAAGTGTGGACTTGTGACATCTGTCTGAAGGCCCACAGGGGCACAATACGCGGAAATGATGAAGTGTAATACACCACAACAGTCATTAAGAGGCTTCGAGTTACTCAACCAGTTCAAAACTCATCCTCCATTGTTGTGCCCCTGGCGAGGTCGATAGATATGCTTTTAAACGCTAGCTGGGCGAAATTACACTTCCAAGAAATGCGAAAGAAGAAAGAAACAACTTAAGACATTATATTATGATCGGCCACTACTAATGACCTGACTAGGGTGAAGCATACCCACCCTCGTTAGTTGCTCACATTATACCGGTGCAACCTTCGTTTAATAGATGAAAAGGACTTGATTGAAACGTTTTGCTTGCAGTGGCGCTTTTTTGTGAGACATCGCGTGTGCCAAACTATATTTACATTCCTTACACATTGCTTGCCTCATTAAACTATCTGGTGAACCCCTTCTGATATATATATGCATTAATAACGTTGCACTGTACGTGTATTAAGGTACGTGAACAACTAATGTTTACATAATTGTATTTTTAATTATTTTATAAAATAGTGTATGGTTCAGCGGTGTAATGACTTAAATACAATTATATTAACTACATTCGGGTTTTATTATAGTAGAGCGAACGTTGGGTAGACCGTTGATATGATGACAGAGCTAGATCTAAAATACTTTTTTAGCAATTTGGTGCGGGGGTATCACGTTTCGTGCGACTTAAACATTTATGACATTCCGTAAAATCTGATGACCTTACTTAACAACGACACGTCCTATTACCATTCTGATTCACTCTCAGGCGTTCCTGAAAAACACACAATAATGAACGATTTTTCTTTGGCAGAGACCGCGCTTTATACCGATAGGACGTTTGAGGGTTTAAACGAAAAAGTCATAAAGCATCTTTAGTAAAAACAAGCTTTTTTATGCATTTCTGTACTGTTATCCTTGACTTCATAAACACCACACACACATAGATGCTAAAATATGATTTGCCAAAGAGCCCCTGAAAAACAGGGAAGCATTCATTATTAGCTGGACATTGTTGTGTCAACACAGGAGTACAAACGGCTTAAAAATCCCTTGCACATAAATACCAACAAAAGTGTCGAAAGCTGTGAAAATAGTATTCTCAGCATCACTATGGTTGTCGATACATAAATCGCATTCTTAAAAGAAGTAAATTTACCTGTTTCACTGCCGTTTAGTTTTGGGTTAGTTGCAATCGCTGATACACTATGTGTTCTGGCGCAGTCGCATAATTCGGGGCTTTGCGTCTCTTTGACACGGCTCAATTTGTCACTGTGGGCTTAGCTAGAGGATATTGTTCCCACTCGGTGTATACTCGTTTTTCGCAGCGTTTAGTTGGCTCTCTTCCCTCATGACAGCCACTCAACGGTATCTTTACTCTTCTGAGACTAGGGGTCCTGCCGACATCTGGAACAGTCATGCCAGTTGCCATTTGCAATGTAATACAAAGTTAAGGATTAACGTTAATATCTGTAACATAAATCGCACTGATTATTACTAAAACTAATAACTAATATATTTAATAATTTATTTATTATGGTTTATTAAAAAAAATAGGTTGGGAAGATTATAAGAACATCAATCAAAACTAGTGCTTATTTCACATAACTGGATATTTTTTCATCTCGCTAGCTCAGCTATTGACTGAAAGGGCGGACATCTGTTGCATTGACCTAAGCACCTCGCACACCTACAACACTCCGAAAGATCATGGAATTTTTCCGTGCTGCATAACATGTGATGAAACGCGTGGGCTGCGAACGCCGTAGTTAGATCTACACCTCAATGTACGGCTGCTCACCGGGCCGTACTTTTCATCGCCACCATAGTGTACATTCGCTTGTCGATTTATTTTAATTTTTCCGTCCATTGCATAGTGTAAGCCCCGCATTTTCTCGTCCTAGATCAACCCCATCGTAGTTATAGTTCTTGTGTCATTATAGTCCCCCCTCTAAGATATAAACAATTTTATTCCCACATTGAATTGGCTAACCCCATAATACCCCCCCCCGTTTCATAAACAAAAATCTAACTCTACCAAGTAACTATAGATCTGCACCTCCTAGTTTTTACCATATGGGTCCTAAACCGAATAATGATTTCACTTCAATTTTAAAAAGGACGGACGCGATTTGTATTGACAACATTAGCGAGTTATCAATTGCTGTCGCTTAAATCGTTTTTTTCTCTGCTTTCTATATGCTTTCGGAAACTACTAATATTTGATGATATAGTGACCCCCATAAGAGTGGATTTATTTATAAAACTTACTACAGTAGTCCAGGCTAAAAAAACGTCATCTTTTGCCAATCGACTACTTCTTCAAAACTTAGCTTCTACTGTCTTTTGCCAGTTAATGCTAAGCCCTATCTCGTCAATAAAATTAATAAGTCTTTTTAGCCCCTGTTCAACCCAAAGTGGACTTCTAACATTGATCGCAATGGCATTTGCGAACATTAAAGTACAAGGCTACCGAATCGAGAGCCCCCCACTAGAACCTAGAAAATCAATGGCCAAGTCCATCGCCGTAGGTCACTTCTATAGTCTCGTGTAGCAGACGAACGGTGCGGACGCATGTGAGATCGGTCCCGGAAAATATCGCCGAGTATTAGTACGGGAGACTCCTTCATACGTTTCTTTGTGTGGAACAGGTAGACTTGGTGATTAGGAGTACTTTGTGCACAAAAGGGGAACTGTTGGTGAAGTTTCGTGAATTTTGTGACTCTCAGAAGGTTTACTACGAATACAGACTGGAGTGATTTCTGGTCGCGTGTGCGGTGTAAATGCCAGAAAGCTGTGAAAGAGATATTGCTAAGTATTTGTCCGATCTCTCCCTCGGAGTCTCGCGAGCGGATGAGCTACGTGGTTTTCGTTTCTGTGGTGTTCTTGTACACTTGTGCGTCAGCCACGGGTTAGCGCAGTACCGTGTAGTTGCCGCCATCTTGCTTTCGCTGTGCCTAACGATGTAGGCTTAGCTGAGAGTTGTGTGTCGCTCTGGCCGAACGCCGTGTGCGAAAGAGGACGAAGCCGTCTCATCTTGGCGCGCAGTCCGACGGACAGTGCAGACGAGCGCATCCAGTGCGGACCTGTAAGGCGGTCCATCAAGTGGGCATTGCGACCTAGATCCGGCCTGGTTTCCGTATCCCGCATTACTGCTCTCATAATCACCGACCGATTTATTTTGCGAGTTTTGCCAAGGATAGCCGTTTTGCATCGACTTTGATAGTTAGGCCATAAGTGGTGGTTGGACGGTGGAACGGTCGAATAAGGGAGTGTCATGTCGTCCTTTTGGGCGCCGCCGGACAAGGGAATGGGAGAAGCGGAGGAGTAAGAGGCCTTCATGGACGTCAACGGGGACGCCGTTGTTGCGACTGAAAGGGAGTCTGCGGATAAAGGGAAGCCGGCGGATTAAGGGAGAACCACAGTTAAAGGCAAAGAGGAGAAATTGACCACAAAGCCAAAAAGGGGAAAGAAGACGGAGGAAAACAGTCAGGCAAGCACGGTGCTACCTCAAGGCGCCCTTTTTGATGACAACTACAATGGACCGCTGAAACAGCTCGGGATTGTGGTTGAGGCCGCGTACAAAGAGATCATTGGCCAAAAATGTACATGTGACTATTAAGGAAAGGATGCTCCCCCTGCTGGCAGAAATTAAGGCCGCCATGAGAAAAGAAGAGGACGACCAAAAAGAAAGGGAGGTGCTAGAAGATAAAGCTAAACGGATTTCTACTACGACGGGTCTCCTCAGTAACTGCATCTGCGAGAAGAAACGTCCTAAGATGGTCGATGCGGCCTGCGAGACGGACCCTGTCTCGATAATAGAAGTTGCAAAAGACCCAGTCCACGAAATCAATAGAATGATCTTTGGCTGTAACTCGAAAGAGGATTTGTCTACGCTTGTGAAGACCAACTGGCTTGAACAGGTGTACACGCACACCAAGTTGCACAAGTCCAGTTTCGTTAAAGAGAGTCCAATGCGACTACTAGTAGTTCGGGAGAGCTCGAAGGACGACGCTGTGACGTGGGACAACATGTCGGTGCAGTTCCGTGGCCTCAGGTCCGAAACAGCTTAGAAGGTCGGCGAGATCGTGGCTCGTTATGTCACAGAGAGGGGTGATGAAGGTAAAGTAACTAGACGGGCTGTAATTGCCCTCCGTCTCCACAAAGAGCATGACCTGGCTAAAGAGAACGCTCTTTTTAAAAGCCTTCTTCATAAAGCTAATGAGGTACAGATTTCAAGTGGGATCAAGCAGGCTAACAGCCCGGTTCCCTGCTATTTGACTAGCGAGCAGGAAGGCGGGTACCATACTGCCCGTAAACTGCTTGAATGCCTTGCCCGACAATTCGGGATTCAACTTGGGCTGACTACCAGCAAAAATGGACGCAAGGTGATTTTCGGTCGGGTATTTCGTCGACGGCCAGAACGGCAGTGACACGAAGAACAAGAGGAGGTGGGGAAAGAAGGAGAAGACTACCACTTCAATCGTCCTGAGAAAGATTGAGACAGCCTCGTATGCAGATGTCCTGGAGCTTCAGCAGAGGCTCGATATCAAGAAGCATGGGATAGAGGTGAATCAATGGCAGAAGCTTGGAAGCGGAGACGTTAGGCTTGTCGTTTCGGAGAAGGCTGTCGGCGGTACAAAAACTTGCGTAGACGCCCTTACCAAGGAGGCCGTCGTTGACAAGATTAGTCTGGGAGAGAGGAGGCTGCTATTCAAGCAGCTCCCTCATGAGACAACCAAGGAAAACATCTCGAAAGCCGTCGCTTCACTCGTGGGTAACAAAGGTGCTGTTGAGATAGACAAGCCGCGCAGGTGCAGCGGCGGGAAGCTTACGGTGACGGTTACAGCATCGGCGGGTGCAGCTAAGATACTACTGGGCGCTGGCCAACTTGTAATGGGGTGGTCCACCTGCCTCATCGTTGTGTGGCGATCGGTCCTGTGCTGCCCCCGATGTCAGCGTATTGGCCACCGCGCCTGGGAGTGCACGAACCCACAAGTCGATGGTTGGGTTTGCCACAAGTGCGGACAAGTGGGCCACATTGCCAAAAACTGCGATAATGAAAAGGCTTGCTATACGTGCGAAGTGAGGGGACACGGAGCAAGGTCTATCACGTGTCCCGTCTACAGAGAATGAATCCTAAAGGGCGCAGTCTCTCCTTCCCTAATAAGCAGGTGGCTACAGCGGAAGAGGCTAGGCAGGTGCCTGCGCAAGAAACGCCGGCAGAAGGAGCGGCGCACGAAGAAGTATTGGACACTGGCGCGGAAACCACCATGGACAAAGAAGGTTTCACGCAACACCTGCGCGATAAGCGTGGACGCCTAAAGCGTACCCATAGCTCTCCCGATACGCAATGCCGGACGTCAAAGCCACGAAAAAATGATGGCCAGTAAACAGGACTACGTCAGCATTTTGGAGCTAAACTGCAGCCGTAGCAAAGGTGCCCATCATATGCTTGACACGATTGCTGGACACCGTAGGGCAAATTTATGCCTTCTGAGCGAGCCCAACATTACCCTTGCCAAGCGCAAGGCGCAGGTATGGACGGTTGATGACGGAAGGACCAGCTGCATCGTAGAGAGTAAAAGTAGTCGGAAATATAAAGTAGTTGGAAAAGGAAGCGGCAAGGGATTCTTCTGGGTTGAACTCAAAGGTTTGGGTCGCATCTATTCCTGTTTTAGTAGCCCCAATGGTACACTAGCGGACCTGCAGGAGCTACTTGAGGACGTCAGAATGTCGGCGCAGGCCAGCTTGGAGCCGCTAGTTATCTTTACCGGTGACTTCAACGCTGCGTCGCCTGTAAAAGGCTCGAGGGAAACTAATAGCAGGGGGCCTTGGTAACCTTAAACAATGGTAAAGCTACGTACTGCTCCTTAAGGGGGAAGATAATCCTGGATTGACCTTACAATCTGCAGGGCATCGCAGGCGCAAAAGATTGTTGGCTGGCGAGTGCTAAACGAGGAAGAGAACCTCAGCGATCACTACTGCATCGAGTTCAAGTTAAAGGGGGCTAGCAGCAGAGAGGCGACATGACTTCAAGTCAGGCGACATGGGTGGCGCATAAAAAGTAATGAAGTGTTAAAGGAATCGTGGGAAGAATTGCTGGAGAGCGACGGAATGCCGGAAACAGCAGACGACTTCTACAGTCTACTGAAAAGGGCGTGCCAAAAAGCATCTACTCTTCCAGCTCGACCCAGCATGAAACTGAGGCTAGTGTTCTGGTGGAACAACGCTATTGCCTCGGCTCGTTCAGAGTGCATGCGGTACAGACGTATCTACACCCGCGCGCGTAGAAGTGAAGGGGCTCCGAGCGAACTCGCCAACTGGGCATTGAGTACAAAAGGGCGAAGAGCTGCCTGCGAAAAGAGATTAGCAAAAGCAAAAAGCCTGTTCGCGCGATTTGGTCGAGAAGCTAGAGTCAGATCCTTGGGGCAAGCCATGCAAGATCGTCAGGGGCAAGATAGGCGGAGCAAAGCGTGAGCATCTGGACGAGGACGAGAAGCTTCGGGTGATTAACACTCTTTTCCCACAGCACCCGCAATTCGATCGAACAGAATTTGAGACTTTACCGGATGGCGAAATCCCCGAGGTTACTACGGGCGAAATTTTAGCTGCGGCAGACAGGATTAAGCTTGGAAAGGCGCCTGGCATGGATAGAATTCCGCCAGAAGCGGTAAAATTCCTCTTCGGAGAATATTCGTCACTTGTGGCGAAGATCATAACAAAGATCTTTCGTATGGGTAAGTTTCCAGAAAGCTGGAAGGCCGCCGAGGTAGTACTACTACCCAAAGGCAACGCCCGATCTGCCTGTTAGGCAATTTAGCCAAAGATGTAGAAGCCATCATGGAGGATCCGCTGAGGACCTTTGCCGAGGAAAATGGACTATTATCAACAATGCAGTTCGGATTCCGAAAGCATAGGTCTGTTCTGTCGGCCATCCACAAAGTGGTGGCAAAGGCCGAACGTATCAAGAAATCTACTCGGAAAACCAGGGATGTGTTCCTAGTGCTGTTGCTGGATGTAAAAAATGCGTTTAACAGTATCCCGTGGAACGTGGTTCTCGAGACGCTCCGGCGAAAGAATGTCCCACTATATCTGGTGCGGTTGGTTGCCGACTACCTGAGCAATAGACGGGTAGAGAACGGGCGTACCAAGGTGGAGATGACTGAACCCTGCAGCCGGAGTGCCGCAGGGTATGGAATCTGGCATACGATGACGTCCTAAACATCCAGCATCTTCCACCGGGAGTGGAATTGGCCGCGTACGCGGATGATCTGGCTGTGACAATCAGGGTCAGAACTAAGATAGAGCTGGAGACATACGCCAACATGGCGCTGGCGGATGTCGATAAGTGGATGAGAGATGCCGGCCTAACACTCGCATCACAGAAGAGTGAAGCTATTCTACTCATCGGGAAGAAGCACGATTCTTAACAAACGAGCTGGACCATATAGCACTACACTGAAAAGATGCAACTATGAATCCTGCCGTACGAAGTAGCGGATAAAAAGAACGCTGTAGCCAACCGCAAATAAGCCACCGCAATCGAGCAAGCTAGCTAAGAAGCCCACCGGACTGAGAGAACGTGCCGTCCCACCGGGCCACATGGACATCCCGATGCCGCTTTCTGGTGGACTGATTTCGACGCTGCTTTTGCAATCACAGGTCATGGCTCAGGCTTTGCCTGGGTGGAGTTGCCAGGATCAGCAGTTTTGCCTCATAAACCCCAGGCGGAATTGGAGGAGTTCTTGGTCTCAGTTGCCGCTGCGATTCAGAGTCACCCCCATGTAGTGCTTTTTAGGGACTCCAACGTCTTGATAGACTAGATGGCCAAGATGGGACTAGCCTTGGACAATACGGGCGGTGAGCCCACCTTTGTACTGGAAGCCCACCGCCACATGACCTTCACGTTGACCCTCGAGACCCTTACTCTTTCGTCACCTCGCCGTACGTGGCAAATGAGACACATCTATAGGGAGACCCTCATTACCACGTTTGCGGCAAGATTGGGAACATCACAAGACACGGAGGAATCTATCTAGATTCTTACAAACGCCTCGAAGGGCGAAAGACGGTCCCCTAGGGGTCCCTTTAGCCGGCGTTTGCTTACACCGCGGTGGTTATGAAGAAATTGCATCAGTGCCACCAGGATCCCGACGCAAACCCGACCGTAGATTGCAAGACGACGCAGTCGAGGAGATGACGACCCCTCCCTCGTTCTAGCCTAGTGATGGGCGTACGACTGGCGAAGCAACTACAGGGAGTGTCTACGAACCTGGTGAACGTTGTGCCGACGTAGCTGCTGACGGGGCAGCCACTGAAAACTATCATCACTCGAGCAAGAAAGGCAGCGTGCTGCAAACCAGGTGCTGTCTCCTGCTAGCGTCTGTCGCCGAGTCCTAGATGGTCGGTGAACGCAGCGCCGTTGTAAACCGATCTAGTCCTATACACAGCTCGTAAAAAAACGAGCTCTCCTAGCGTTGTCTTTTGGGCCTGCGAGGCGTATCGCAAGCTGAGCACAGAGGCGCCCCTCGATCCAGCTCACTAGCTTCCCTGGGATCTACTGACCCAGGCAAAAGCGACCATAGTACGGATGAAGCGACTTAGCCCGACAACAGGCAACGCCTGGGGCCACGCGTGGGCTCACGGATGAGCAACGCGTGGCTCAGGAGTACTCCGGACACGGCCAATTTTAAGCGTATATGGTGTGGATTGAGAAGTTGCAGGTGGGCACGTGCACGTTCTGTACGCGGCAGCCGGAATCTCGGTCGACCGCCTCGTGCTGCTCCGCCCGTCCTGGCCCGGGTCCGCAGAAATTCGACGTATCGACACGGGCAATTTCTCTTCTTCGTCTCAAAGAGAAATCCTCTTGCCTCTACTCTATTGTACTATTGCGCTTTAGACGCATTTTAAAATAATGGATACAACTGTGTAGATACTGGCTAGCTCAATTTTGTCAGACAGGATTTATAGCTGCAGCATGAGATATACTATAGATTAGTTTAGCGCAGTGCCATTGCATTAATTAGAATCGTGGGTTGGTGTGCCTGGATGTGTCACAATATGAACTTTTTTAATATGAATACATCGAAGATGAAGCAATGGGCAATGAAATAATCAAATACTTCTATTTTAGCGTTACAGTTCGATATTTTCGTACGGTGGACGAGTGGTAACAACTTGCTCCTGGAGAGCAATTATAAACAATCACATCAGTGGATAAATATAGTAGGAATTATTGCGCGTTTTTGCTTCCTCGAGCGTTCGGCGTAACGCGCACTCTGCAAACCCTTAGTCCGGCGGCGACCGGCACGTCCGACGGCCTGGCAGCGACAGCGGCGGGAGCGTGGCAGCAGTGCTGCACTAGGGTGGTGAGTGATTGTGGCTGGCAGATGCAGGCAGATTTATATATATATATATATATATATATATATATATATTGTTAGTTGAGTGATTGTTAGCGGTACTGTAGCGGCAGTGTCAAGTGTGTGATCTGTGTGAGTTCCGGCGGTGGAAACTGCTTCGCGCTAATCGCCGGGATATTGTGTGAGCTAGCTAGGCAACAACAACAATAATAATAACACGAAGAGAGACGGCGCTGCCGTATCGCTCTCTGGCGTGTGGTGAAATATAATAAATAAGAATAGTGAGTGTGTGAACCCGCGCATATTCGTCTGTCTTCATTCTACGGTTCCGTTGGCAACATATTGGCGAAACAGCACACATCAATGTATTGGATAATACGCAGATTAATCTTTTAGTGCCCTTGTCTTTAACAAACGTTGCATACAACTTTTTTTTACGCACTGCTTATGACACTGCTTCTGTTTGCGGTATTTTTAATATTATGACCAACACTACAACTACATACGCAAAAGCGAATACAATTGTTAATGCTCTTGCCTTTCGTACGGAGTTTGTGGATTTTGCGATCAAAGGGGATAGGTCCCAGGTTTCCGGCGAAGCATATCTATTCGGCACAAGACATGCAGAACGAGGCATGGCTTGCCGCTGTGATGCTGAGTCGTCTTCACAACGAAAAGATAGTAAAACGTCGCCTTTGTTTTCACGCAAGCCATAAACGCTTCTCCTTTGACACAGGTGGTGGTGAGGGAGGCGGAGGCGGGCGCCATAGCGTATTCTCGGCAGACTTGTTGCAGGGCTCCACTCGAAGTCCATGTCTGCATCGCAGACTTTACGATCCTCTCACTCGTTAGGCTAGCCAGAGTATTGAAGTCTGTCAATACACAAGCATCAAAGCAAACGAGAGAGAGAGGGAAAACGTGCGTTCGGAGACTCGGGAAAACGACCGATACCTAGTACGAACGCTCAGCATTACTTGGTCGCTGGGCCACACAACTTATATAGGAGATTAGAAGTCCTAGTAGTAGGAGCTTGAGTAGAGCCTGGTTAGGACATCACTAGTAGAACCTAGTGTATATATATATATATATATATATATATATACTTATCGTTACTTCTTATTGTATTTGGTTGTTCCATAGTAGAATCTGTGATGAGTAAATTGTAGCCATTGCATCTCGTTTGATAAGGCAACGTACTTCTGTTGCAACGCCTAGTTATTTTTCTCTTAGTGGTTTTATGGTTTTTATTTGGGGGAACCATTTCTCTAATAGAATATGCTGTCTCTTTGGTCTGTACCTGGTAATAGCAACGTCGTTATTTGTTTCATCCACATTCAAAATTATTCAAGCAAATCCGAAGGAAAATTTCTCTGGACTAACGCGAGACAGGACATATGTCCATCCTTACTGGTGCATTAACGAAACTCCTCACGACGATTCGTAGTCCGTAGGAGACAGCGCTACTATTTACATTTTAACACACATCCATCCAACTTGCATAGTTGTTTGCACAGTCGTACACTCGTTGGATGGCTTAGTGGAAGTTATTTTCAAATTTGAAAAATAATTATAAGAACCGGTCTTCTTTGTTCGCGAGACTCGTCACAGGTGATGAGACCCTCTACTCAAGTCCTAGTTTTTGCAGTCATCAGGTGTTGGATGGGTTCACCTGTTAGAGTAAATGCGCCGTCGGCTGGCAAAGTGATGGCCGTCGCCTTCTTCTTCTATTTTTTTTTTCAAGAAGGTTATGCAACGATGATCGGTTTGTATACTACAGGCTGCCAACAAAAACTTTTTACTGCGCTCACCAGAAGGAACTCTAAAGCATTTTTAGACTATAGTACCTTCAACGCAACAACGCGTAAGCCCGCAGGTGAGATTGCATATGCTTCTATCGCCGCATTTGAAGTTACGCTGGTGAAGCACCGAGCTTGTTTTTCTTACCTGGCACTATGCTTTAACGCAGACGAGTCGAGGTTGAACTGGATAAATTAAAACTTGTCATTTAGAGGTGTTTGGAAGAAAAGCGCTGCCCTATTTGATTTCTTGCCATTTCACCACCTTCCACCACCACGGATAAGTATGTTGTTCCTGCATGCATATTGTTTAGTCGCGTGTCTACAGGCACGTTGCAATAACGTAATATAAACAAATGCATTGCATACTTTTTGCGGTGACTTTGAACTAGCCAATCATTCATAGCAGTATCTCAGATGTAGGCAAATATCAATACAGATACGATTTGCCTGGATGTTGTCGTTTTTAATAATACAATAAGTCACTTTTATTTAAGACAAGTGGCGGCGTGGCCAGGGGCTAATGTACAAGCCATATACCTGAATGTCGCCGGATCGATTACTGTTACTGAGCAAATTTTTAAGCGATGCCTATTGTGAATAATGACAAACCATACCGCTGAGGGTCCGCGACCGTGTTGCCACAAGGGCTGTTGTGAAAACCCTCAATATTTCAACATGTCCGATCCTCGGTGCAGTAAAGATACACCTTGAAGATACCGATGACTTCGCATAGGACAGAGGATAGTCTAGGATTAAAAACACGTTTTTTAAAATGTATTCTAGAAAACGAACGTTTAGAGACTTAGGAAGACGACCGATATCAAGTGGGAACGATCAGCACCACATAGTGGATGGTCTCTACAACTTTGCTCTACAATGTAGATAAGACTAGAAGCCCTCGGAGCTCTCGGAATAGCAGGTTAGGTGAAGATATTCTAACGATGTTGGTTACGCTAAGCTAACTGGGGAACGTAAGCTCAGCCAGGCGCGTACTACAGCACGAGAGACTCGGGAACACGCAGCATTTTACAATCTGACACTCGTAGCGTTGTCGGACAAAGGGTGCGTGATGAGCATCTTTCTCCCAGGCTATTTACTTGCTTAAGATGTCGCCGCAACGTTCGTAGAGTAATAATGTTACAATGATGACTCGAATATTCGACGTCGCTGAGTGGTCGGATTAGCTGCGCATCTCCGCAGGTAGGTACCTAGTTTTGATGATGATGATGTTGCTGATGTTATGGAGGTTGTGGCTCGGTCCGTGGACGATGGTGTACATACGTGCTATGTGGTCGTCTGCTGATGTAGCTGGTCGGTCGTATGTCGAGTTGTTTATGACGGTCTCGATGCTGTGACTAGTGGCGATTCCCGGGAGAACGAGATGCAAAACGTTCGATCTTGTGCTTGGCCGGCTGCGATGTCGCCTTACCGTGTTGTCTACGACGATGCTGGTGCCGTGGTCGGTGACGGTTCCTTAACCGTTGCGGTTCCCACCAAATTAGATGTTTGATTGCCCGACTGACGTCATCAGCTATCGGCGGCGCTGTGACTGGCAGTTCTGTTGCTACGCTGTGGTTAACTTCGTTACAATATGTCAGGATAACAGAACATTTTTGACAATCTCACTCTTACTCCAAAAAAAGTTTTGCGAATACAGTTTTGCAGTAATGGCAATGTGAGATATATTGTGGCTTATCGCTTGCGGATATTGTGGCTTGTCGCTTGAATATATCAAGAACATTTGATGATTGTTCAGTCGCACGCTGTACAACAGTTCAGAGCCAACCTCACGTATTCAAAACACAGTCTACTACGCGCAGATAATTAGTGCTAACTGTTTTCATCGTTGGCCGGTGAATGGCGCGTCCGACAGCACCATGAAATGTATATGACTTTGCTAGCATGTTTAAGGGAGTACCCGACGAGCGGCTAAGCGAATTTAAGTTTATGCAATTCCGATTGAATCTATTTCTTAGCAAATTAATGTCTGATAAAAAAGACGTAAGCATAAATGAGAAGCCAGTATAAGCAAATCCAAATGAAAAGACTGGATTTTCCTGACCAAATAATATATTTATATATATTATTCAATAGTGAGTACATATATATATATATATATATATATATATATATAAATATATAAGGAGGGAGAGAAATAGAGAGAAAGAGAAAGATCATTTAAATGTCTGACGGAAAATGATGTTGATTTTAGAAATGGCTTCAATACTCAGTATATGTGACCTGAAATGTTAATAATTGTTAATGTCAAAAAAAAAGATTGTTACAAGTAATGGGAGAGGCATCCGCCGTGCGGTGCGTTAGACAGGACAGAAAAAGTTTCTAAAGGGTGTTGTTGAGCCCGGTGGTGTGGTGCATTCGCGTGCGCCTCGCAATCGGAGGAGGCATATGGGTGCACGGGTTTGATCCCCACTGTTGCACATTTATATTTATAGTGTCCGTCTTACGAAGCAATGCGAAAGCAAACACCTTAAATGTTGGCTGAGAGTCGGCTTGAAAAGCATTGCCTAGTCGTGCGTCATCTGAGTGTACCTGGGTGCCCGTCAAGCTAGATGCAGATAATTACTGAGGGCGAGGTGTTTCCTTAGAGGCTCCACTAGCATTTAGAAATATTTGCTACATCCTTGAATAAACAACGGTAGGTAATTGGCCGATGCGTTTCAGTGTTGTTCTAAAGGCCATATTTTTTTTATGAATAAAACTGGTCATTAACTGGCCAAGCAAGACAAGGGGGGCTTTCTATCGTTAAACGTACCTCTTAAATATAGGTTTAATTCTAAGTACCAAATTGACAAGAACTGGCAAAATCTATACCGACTTTGCTATTGCATAGCAGCAGCTCGGAGCAGTTACGCTGTAGTTAGTGCCCATGTTTTGGCTGTTGCCGCGGCCGGCGGTGGTAATTCATCAATCATACACGAGCTACTATATGCGGGTCAAAGTGTTAAATATATTGGTTATATGCACAGAGCGCACATATGCACCTTGTAATGAGGGAAAGGCTATTTCTTGCTTTTATCTTAGATCCGGCCAAGCTGACTTGTGTGCTCATTATATTTTGTACAAACAGTACGTTTTGTAACCATCTAGAAAGTGAGAATTTAAGGAATTAGTATATTGGAAATAAATGAATAAGGCGGCGTACGAGTAAAGATGCGGCTGTCAGTGAAGTCGGTAGTGCGGAAGTATCTGGTTTATTAGGAGATAATCATTTTATAGGGGTTGGTGGGGCTCTAGACGAGGACAGCTGGATTGAGGTCAGTACGGGCTGTAAACCGGCGACAGATCGTAACCAATGGGCAAATTAGGGCAGCTCTTCTCAACCGATCACAGGCTACTTGAGATAAAATTACTAATGTGTGCAATGAAATAGCCCAGCCTATGAGACGGAAAATTGATGAGCCTAGTTTGCTCGCAGTGGGGATTTTTTAGCAATAAACACATATGCTGCTGTAGTTTGCTTACTAGTTGTTGGAGCTGTAGTTGGTCCTGAAAAAAACGTGTAAATCTGCCGAGAATATCTGCGGTTCTTAATAAAATGACTGTACATCTAGCAAAGTTTCGTGAACCGACAACGTTCACCATGTGAAAACAATCAAATTCCTCGCTAAAATCCGAATCAAATTAATAATTTTTTAATTTGTGTGTCCGACAGCTGCGTCTTGTTTGGAAAACCTACTCGTTGTATTTTCTCGTTCTTCTTTTTCTTATATATTTTCTCGTTCGTCAGTTTGTAAGTAGTTTTAATTGGTTTTGTATAGTCCGCCTAAATAGCTTTAGAGTTCTAGAATTAATTATTATATTTTCTAGAAAATATATATTATAATTTTCACTGTTAGTATGTACAACCGCATTGGCAGTGACTTTTGTACTAAGTCCAATGCCAATGCTTGCGGCGAGTAACACGATTTCCACATAAAAATAGCAAACGTGCGACTTTGCACCGTTTACTACCATGACAAAATGCTGTAACTAAGGGCTTGAAAAATAAGACAGTTAGTGATACCTCACTTCCGTGCCCGGCTCTTGGTGATGCTGGTGTTCATTTGTTAACTGACCTGTCGCTTTCAGATAATACCTCTTCCTGTTCGAGCAGTGATCTGGTTCTTCTTATTGGTCGTGTTAGACGTACACTATCTCACATTTGTATTGACCACATCGCAGTTTTGTTTTTCTGTTGTTTAATCAGATGTTCTGGATATATTGGTATACTCAGACTATCTACTTGTGTTTGTCTTCATTCTTGATATTGAAGTGGAGAGTGATTCGCTTCAGGTTGGACTTCCCATTTGGGGCAGATGGACTTCTTGTCGCCCCATTAATTTGGCTTCCGCCGTGATTGATCTAAGTTGTGAGCTCAGTAGAATCGACCAAAATGTTACAGGTGTTGAGGGTGTTTAACGAGTTCAGTAGAGTGGTTTCACTTGTACCTAGCCTTAATAATTTAGCCTGTGACATTTGAGTCTGTTGAGTCCTCATGAAGATTTGTAGATATCGGCACTCTTGATTGGATCGAGTATTATACTCTTCCCCGGCGTTTAGTCCCATACTACCCTTCATTAACATCGGAGGATGTGCGTAAAGCATTTTCCACCTCTACAAAAAAAAATATTGGCACCCTGCTGGGTTTTGTGCTCGGATCTTTACTGTTTTAATCTTTATGTATTTTATTCTCATAAACATTTAAAGGGCAATCTTAGGCAAGCCGAGCGCTTTGCTGATGGTACTTGTTGTTTCGGCTGAATGCATCTAAGGTTACTTCGGAGTTGCCTCACCTCTCCTAACAAGTGGAAACGGCTGCTGAAATCTAAAATAAAATAAATAAAATGTTTATACATCACAAACACTTAAAGATGCATACCTCACAATTGTAATAACTGAATAATAATAGAAGATAAAAAAACGTTGTTCCTGCCGTCCTTTTCTACGGCATTCTCATATGGGAGGGGGGGAGGTGAGGTCGTCCGTCGGGCTCGAATAATGCAAAGTGATGCTCTAAGAGCCATATTTAGCAGGCGACACAGATACCTCGTCAGTACTTTTAATTTTATATTATCCTCTTAGTTGACTCCGCTCTACCTGCTGGGTTTTAAAGATCACTCGAATTATTATTCTTTGCAAATGCTTTTTATTTAAAAAAAAGCTGTTTCTCTTCTTCTTGTACCTTTATTTCGTTAGGCTTTAAGACGTGCCACAACGTTTGTAGGGTCACTAGTCTTTATGAAAATTTTGTCCGCTAGGCCTTAGTCTCGTTTGCCTGTAATATGGGATAATATTCCGCAAAGAATTCGTCGTATTATCGTAAAAGCTAAATAAAGAAAAAAATATTGCAAGATAGATTTAATTAATAACGTGCTTGCTTGACTAGTAGTCGGAGAATCGCACAACAAAGCGGCTGCGCAGGTTTCATTGCATGACAGTCTCTTCTAACTTCTTAATCAATAAATAAGGACCTTTTCCTATTATTTTCCGTTCTGTATATCTGTCTTACTCTATACGGGAGGTATAAAATGGCTTCTCACAACCACGCCTTGCCATCGTTGAGGCACACATGCTTTTTATGTTGTTTTTTGATCACATGCCTACTTATTGACTGACAATTTAATATTATCATTACTAGTATTACTTTATTGTTAAGTAATGTCTACATTGATGATAAACGAATGTTTTCACTGTTATCAATTAATTTAATGTCAGCCCATGGCTTCTATAATGGAATCCACGTTTTTTCTACAAACAGCCAATTTCTGTTGATTGGTGGATTCTGCTTTGATTGATCATCTGCCTGAAACATTGCTTTGCGTCGATCGCCCTCATAAGAACATTCTCCGTATGTTTTACCATATTCCTCAAACATTTCGCGGTGTTTGTGTGTGCACCCAGGGTCTTCGAAGCAATAGGCGCGAAGCGGTAGCTTCTTGAATCTTCTTGACATCTCGAGATACTTTGCTCGTGGGTGGCTTCTTACAAGGTATTTTCGCTTTGTGCGAAGAGATGGAATG